>OZ026612.1:95024696-95162196 GCA_964020975.1 Hermodice carunculata | reverse complement strand
ATATACAGCAAACTCACTTGTGTCTGCTCTCCCACTGGTATCCTCCCGTTTTGGAGACCTCAAAATTGATTAAAATGACAGCATTTTGTGGCAAATCGGCCATTTTATTTTTCATGCACTTTTTATGAAGGCCTCCCAATCCCAGAGCTTTGGGGGTTGGCACCTATGTGTCTGTGAGTCCTAAATATCGGAAAAAGACGGGTGCTCTTCCGTACGAAGACATTTTTGAAATGTGAACTGGCATCACAAAATGCAGGCCTGACCTTCAATGCATGCTGAAAATAAGACAGCACAGGATTCATCGTGTGCGGTATCAGAACAAGGGTCGCAATTGAAATTGCCAGTCATGACGTTATGTCAGTATTTCTGTTATCAGCTGCATCCCTTGCCTTTTATAAGCCTTTTTTTTTCAAAGATGTGTAATTTCATCCCACTGAAAACCTGATGCAGGAAACGTGAATGAAAACTACAGCTTCAATAGTTGCAATAAAGGACCTTCTTGAGTATCAACACTTTTCATCAGCTCTCATGTGAAGAAATGTGGTACACCCAGATTAAACAATTTGAGACTTTACAAGAAATTGTCCACAGAAACAAACACACAGAGGACTCTGTACTACCTACCACACACAAACATTTGTACAAGTAGCTTCCTTGGTGAGCTTGTATTTATTTATATTTGTGGCAAACATCAGATATTATCCATGCCTGCATGTCAATAACAACTTTCCTTACACCAAGAATTTTTCTTTTTTTCTTCGATTCGTTCATTCTTTGTTTCTTTTTTCCTCTTTCCTTGCTTTCGTTCTTACTCTACCACCAAATCTTGTTCGGAGATTCTGTCGTAAACCTTACAATACTTAAAAACTTAAAAAATTGGCACTGGTATAACCAAGATATGAAGTGTGCACCCATAATAATAATAGACTAGAAAAGAAGACTTGCTTCAAATGCAGATCAGTCTGTGTGCTTTCAAAGCTTTCAAAACACAAACCTGAGAATTTAAGAAATGCCTGACACATCTACCTCATTTAACTTCTTCAAGTGTCCCTAATTAGCATTAATGATTGAAGTTGAAATGACACTTGTATGTATGATACCTTTGAAGATATTTAATATCTTAATTTTGCGTATTCACATAAATTAACATTAATTTAAATGCTACAACTTTGGTTAATGGTTCATTGGATACGGGTGTGTCACACACCTCTACATTGAAGTTGCAGTGGCACATCTGTATGTAATAGTTTTTAAACTATTCCAAGATTTTAATTTTTTTGTATTGTGCATAATTTGCATAACTTGAAATCCTGCCGATTTATTTTATGCAGCAATGTCACAAACCTGTTAACTGAATTGGAATGACACATCCATTTATATTAGTTCATGAAATGTTCAACTTTTAAATTTTTCGGTGCCCATAATTTGCACGCAATACAATTATACAACTTTCAATTGTGGTCCACATGTAGCACAATAGTTTAATAGTTTCGAAAATACTGTTGTAAAAATATTTTATTGGACATGTTATTAGTATGATATTCATAATAAGAAATATTAATTCATTTATTATATGTCAGTACATCACTGTGTACTCTATGCCATTGTATTAATGTATCATCATCATAGGAGTCCTTCTATGTCTCTCCCCAACTAGTTGGTCCCTTACATACCAAAATTGTATGTTTTGTTTCACACCTCCAAATATATTTGATTTCATACTACTCCCAATTCTAGGGTATTCTGCTCATACTATATGTATTCCAGGCTCAGTCACCGTGTAATCTTGACAGAATAATGAAGGAAGTATTAAAAGAAATACCAAATTCTCATAAGACCTGAGCTTTGGGAAAAACTACACAACAGTCTTTACTGTTCAGGAAGGGAGAGAGGCACAGGAGTCTGCTGTATTGTATGCAAAAAGAACTGCAACTAGAAAAGAATATTTGCTTCAGAGCAAATCTGTCTGTGTGCCTTCAAAAGTTGTAAATATTGAATGCTACAACTTTTGTCCTTTGGTACTTCACATTCCATTAAGCTTAAGGCTGGATGAAAATCCAAATAACCTTAAACTTTGACCTTTAGAGGTCACAAGTAAATCACAAAAGTGTACAGTGTTACTATACCTACAATTTCAGCCTAACATGAACCACATCAGATGAAAATTGGCCAAGTTATGACCAGATGAATCCTTCAAAGGGCCAAATAACCTTGATAGTTGACCTTTCGAGGTCACATGTAAATTACGAAATTGGAAGTGTTACTATAGCTACAATTTAAGCCCAACATGATAAAAATTGGATGAAAAATTATTTATGGCTTGGTGAAAATTTCGAGGGTCCAAATGACCTTGACTTTTGACCTTCAGAGGTCACATATAAATCACAGAAATGGGCAGTGTTGCAATACATACATTTTGAGCGCAAAATTGATAATATTGACCTAGTTATGGCAAGATAAATATTCTCAAATGTCAATATATCACCTCTGACATTTAGAGGTCACATGTAAATTACACAAATGTGAGGTATTACAATAGTTACAATTTGAGCCCAACATGATCAAAATTGGATAAAAATTGACCAATTTGTGGCTAGATGAAAATTGCAAATGTTTCAAATGTCCAAATGACCTTTAGAGGTCCTATGTAAATTACAAAAATGTACAGTGTTACAATAGCTACAACTTGAACCAAACATGATCAAAATTGGATAAAAATTGACCGATTTCTGGCTAGATGAAAAATGTCAAAGGTCCAAATGACCTTGATATTTGACCTTAGAGGTTTGCATGTATATTACAAAAAAGGGCCGTGTTACAACATCTACAATTTGAACACAACATGATCAAAATTGGATATAAATTGACCGAGTTATAGCTAAATGAAAATTCCAAATGTCCAAATGACCTTTGACTTTCTGAGGTTACATGTAAAATACAAAAATGTGCAGTGTTACAAACATATTAATTGAACTTGGATTGGTTACCTGTACCTAAAGTAGTTTTGGAGATATTCAAGATTTAAATTTTCAAACGACCTTTTTTTGCATAATTTTCAAAACCTTTTCAAGTGAAATGTCGGACAAATTTGCCTGTAAAGAAAGAAAGAAAGAAAGAAAGAATCCCTAGAAAAACAATATATCTGTGTTAGCACACAGATATAATTCCTAGAAAAACATGATTCCTAGAAAAACAATATGTCTGCGTTGGCACCCAGACATAATAAAAAGAATAATAAGTTTTACAACATTGTCTCCTCATCTGTGGTTATCCTGCTAATTCCTTAACTTCACAATATGGTGGGAGAAGTTTTTCATGTGTATTTTGCTATGCAGCTGGATGAAGACATCACTTTGAAGCAGCCAGTAAGTGTTGGTTATTTTATCCATTCATCTGAATGGCCAGACGACCCAGCTTGTGACAAATCAACCCCTATCAACCCTTTTTGGTTTACACTAAGAAAATTCATTGGTTACAAACGGTAAACCCAGACAAATTTGTGTCTGAATTTCATTCATTTTGTCTCCTTGCACGGACTTGCAGAGAAGAAAGACAAAAGTCAAGGCAAAATCTTAGCTGCCTTCCACCATCATGTCAGTGGACCTGCCCAAACATGGTAAGATTCCGTACCAGATCCGACAAATACAAACTGGACCCTAGCATTGGCAGCTTGCAAGGACAATTGTGTGGAAACTAACCCCAACAAAAATCCCATCTTAACCGTGGAGGCAGAACTTTCCCCGTAACCTAAGTCTCCAGTCAAACCAGTCACTTGATGAATATTATGCCAAGGTCCTTGACAAAGCCAAACGTTTAGGCAAGAGACAGAGAAATACTATTGAAACTTATTGAAGGTTTACCACCACTCCTCGCGTTTTTTGTGGGGACACACTTCCCAAAAACGCATCATGAAGCACTTACTTCCAGCAAATTGGCTCAAAGTTTTGGTTCTCGACACCAGACTCCTGTGCCGTCTCCCCAAATGCCTGCAGCCAGCTTTAATACCACTGCCTCTCGCAGCCCAAGTGCCACCTGCCCCATTGTTGTCGGGCAACCTATCATCATTCTCCGGTGCTATGGCTCAAGCACCTGTGGCCCAGTAACTTCACCGCTGGTTTAACAACAAGCCGATGGGTCCTCACAACACCAACAGAACACCCTAACTCAGCCCGTGCAAAAGCTGACTACTCCCATGCAGACGAACCCCACTCCACTTCCATCTGTCATTGGTGCCGGTGTTAGAGAATACTTGCCCCTCCCCCCCCCCCCCCGAACGGATGGGCCCCCAGGGGCCCATTCATTCGCCGAAAGTTCGGGCCCCCTGCGAATATTTGGGCCCCCCAATAGAAATTGGAGTAACTTAGCTTGGGCCCAGTACACTCTATAAATACATCCTGTCTGATATTTTTTCAAACTCTAAAAGAAATATCTTTAAAAGAATTTGCTATTATTTTGTAAAATAAATCTAAATCAAATAATTACATACATTTGCAAGGCTTAATGTTTGCCACTATGCATGTATATATTGGTGTATTGTACAAGTAATGTACAAGTAATGTGGGTGCATATACCTTGTAGGAATTATCTCACAATCCCTCCAAGTATATACCAAGTTGGTTATTTTATTTGTGTTACACATAGTTTAGCACAAATCAACCCCAGATGTATAGATTCAGGTGCCCTTTGGTTCCAGAAAATTCGGGCCCCCTATTTGTTTGTGTCTTAAAGTGGATGTAAATGGGGAGGGAGCCCCCTATTTGTAAGTAAATGCCTTGCAGTGGATATATATGGGGAGGGGGGCTCTCTGGTTCCAGAATATTTGAGCCCCCTATTTATAAGTGTCTTGAAGTGGATATAAATGGGGAGGGGGGAGGGGCTTTGTTTCCAGGGTATTTGGGCCCCCTATTTGGTAGATACCTTGCAGCACACATGGGCCCCCTAGTGACAAATTGCCCGGTAACTCTCTAGGGCTAGAGGTAGGAAAACCACAAAATTATTCACTTCCGGGAGGACAGAAAAATTAATTTGTACATATGAATGTGTCTCAATTTACATCAAAATGTGTTTGTCTAGTCACTAAAAAGGTGATAAATGACTGATAACTGATAAATTCATAGATAATATGTAATAGCCAGGCTGTGGAAGCTCCCGAAGGCAAAGTACGACTCGACGCTTTGTCGCCCTACTGTGTTTGGTGTCTTTCCAAGCGTGATTCATATTTTGCGATGACTGTGTTTTGTGTAGCGGCGAGGCAGGGAACCAGCCAAGGCCATAGCCTGGGGCCGGTGAGCGTTTATCTTTGCTTATCAACTGTCATTCCCTGAAGAAGGACTAATGATCCGAAAATTTGAGAAAAATATTAATAATTATGTACACGACAATGAACTTGTTCTTTCATTTGGGTTAATCTGTCGCGGAGAATGATTCAGTTTTCATGGGTTCTAGACTGCACTTCCGGTTCCTGTTTGCTTAAAAAAACAACTTCCGTGCTGCAAGCAATTCAGGCCATCCACTAGCAAGATAAGGGAGCATGAATTAATTTGTTTCCTGTACGCACGAAACGGTTTAGCTCCCTTCGGGAGCTACTTTTGTCACGTTCTTCTGTAGAATTCCGACATAGGCTGCATTGGCCCAAATAAATTAAAGGGTCGCCAGCGGGTAACTACTCAGAACAAGTTTCGGAGCATGTACCCCTGTATTGACAATTTTTGTGCCTTTTTTGACAATGGTGTTTATTTCGCTACTTCGAGTTATATCATTCCCAATCATGAGTCCTAAATGCTTGTGACCGTTAACAGAGTCAAGAACAGAATTACCAAAAGCAGAATTTTTGTGCTTTTGCACCAGACGTTTACAGGAAATTAGCATAGTTTTTGTCTTAGGTGGATTAAAGGTAACCATCCATTTTTCAGCCCAATTTTGGATGTTGAGTAGATCAGCATCAACTACATCAACTGCTATTAGTGGGCTGTTTACCTCAAGAAATAGTGTAACGTTACCTGCAAAAGGCCTAATTTTGGAGTGTACGAGATCGTCCAAAACATTAACATAAATCAAACATAAGAGGGGCCCAGGATGGATCCTTGCGGCACACCTGCTTTGACCTTACCCCAGTGGGAGCTTTGCCCATTGATAACCACTCTTTGTTGTCTATCGCGCAAGTAATTTCTAAACCATGATAATAATGAGCCTAACAATCTGGTTTTTGCCTATTTACACAACAGACCCTCTTGTCATAATCTGTCAAAGGCCTTAGTAATGTCAAAGAATATTACTTTTTCCTCATCTAAAGCCTTTGAGTATATGCCATACAAGTGCAAAAGCTGGTTTACAGAAAAGCCACCCCTTATAAATCCTGATTGGAATGGGGTTATCACTTGATGATCTCTGACATAGTTGAAAATAAGTTAAAAAATGATTCTTTCCATGACTTTTCCAACAACGCTAAACAGAGAGTTTGGGCGATAGTTCCACATACATCCTGGGAGCACGCAAAACATATTCGAGCATGTTCAACATTCAAACTTTTCAAGTGCACCAAATTTGCATAAATTAAAGTTTTTAAACTTTTGTTGTGGTTGCTTGGGTTTGCCTATACCACTTATTTTTTGAACTAAAGTTGGAATGGTACCCTACTTTTCATAGTTTTTAAGGATATTAAACATTTAAAATTTCAAATGATCCTCATTTGCATAAATTAAAATACAAAATACTTGATTCATGGCTCATTTGATGTGGGATTGGCACAAACCTATAAACTGAAGCTGGATTGGCATCTCTATCCATAAAAGTTTTTAAACTATTCAAGATTTAAACTTTGTTTATTTGCATAAATTAAAATCCTACTAATTCTTTGGATACAGAAATGTCACAAAATTGTAAATTGAAGTTGTAGTGACACATCTTTGTATAATAGTTTTGGTGATATTCAACTTTGAAATGTTTCAAATCCCTCAATTAACATAATTTAAAATTCTACGGCTTTTGTTGATTGTCCATTAGATTACCAGGTGTCGAAAACCCATGCGAACAACTTGGAATTGTGTGTCTATCTATGATACGTTTTTTCAGTCACCTCTGCCATTACATTGGTGATAGAATATGTCATTAATAGTGCTTACGGTCCACTAATAAGCGAAGAATATGCTAATTAGCACCTGAAAGAAAGTTGTACATAAGTTATTAGCTTTGGTACTGAAAGGAATGTGTGAATAGTTGCAACTGGCTAATTTGAGGGTCAGAAATTGGGGGGGGGGGTATTTTGACGATTGGTAGCCCTTTTGACCCTTAGATACCAAGATGCATGGCCGTTGTCCATTTTCTTTTCTTCAGGTATCATGCACCACTTACAATAACATACTTGATGTCTTTAACGACCATTGAAAAAGTTGCGCGAGTTGATTATTAATTTCGCTGTTCAGAGTGCACTTCTTTAGACATGCATTTGCTAGAAACATGTATTGATACAATTATACAACAATGTGTTCTAATTTGGGACGGGGGACTCCGTACTGGCATTGCATTGGTGATAAAACATTTTCATAGTGCAAGACAAAAAAATATCAGTACTTTACTCATATAGAACCTGCATGATGGCATTAACTCCAGGAATTCCTTGGATGCACGATTTCCTTAAAACTTATTACTGGTGCTGCATATATGCATATGCAATGCGGTCTTTTGTGGTTCAAAATTCAGAGAAAAGCTAGATGAAATAAATTCATGTATACTGATCATGACATGGAACAAGTGACATAAAATCAAATTAAACACAAATCAGTAACGTGTTTAAAGTTCATTTTTCTGTGAATGATGATTTTGTATAATATCATAGTCATGTTACGGCACTTCACATCACAGTCCTGTTACGGCACTTCACCTGGAAAAATAGACCATCACAAATGACTACTTTATCAAAATGCATGTAAATAATATTTACAAATATTCCCAACATATGATCCTTGTCCCATTTGAGGTAAGGTGTCACGTTTTGAGACATATGTAGATACATCTCGTTAAAAACAAAATCAAAACAAAATTGCTAACAGTGTTATGCACACTCTCGATGAGACTCCTGCAGGTGGAGGTGTGGCTCTTTAACTGTTCTGACCATGATTAAATCATGTTTATTCATTTCCTTTGTGTGAACATCCACCCTTACACCAACAGAGTGTTATACATGGCTACCTATTTATGCAACGTCTACATGGGGGTTTACATCCATTCAAACAACCACAGATTGCCAGTTGGTGTAACTTCCTTGAGATGGTTGGAAGTGTGATATAAACTGGTACTGGGGCAGTGTCAAAGGCCTCCTGTTTCCATCCCCATCCAGTGGGAGGTTGCAGCTAAGGGTCCTATTGCTCCACACGTGTCCACACTGAAAGAGATCAGGCGTTGAGAAATTGGTTGTATGCAAACTTCTTGAAAAACACAGGAAACAAATGTATCTAAATTCATGAGGGTGCCAGTAGCCATCTTGTTTGTGGATATTAATGTCGAATGCATTTCACACCTTCAAAATTTGCCCCTCCAAATGAATCTCATGTTTCGTGCTAATTGATTAAAATGTTGATGTGTTTCTTTTTGACACTAATTAGCATAATTTATGTTAATTGAGGCAATTTAACGGTATTCATTCAGGAATGAGAATTATTAATGATTTGTGATATTGAGACATAACAGATCTTAGTTCTTTTATCAGGGAGCATGGAAAACACCCATCAGGGTGTGTTACAAACCATCAACTTCCATATCTTCAAAGCAATTTTCTTTTCTTTTACCATTTCACCTTCAAATCACCTTCAATCACAAATGCAGTACCAGAAATGAGTTCCACAGCTCCAAAATAGTGCTATAAATTGGTGTATCACACATAACTCTTGCTCAAGCGGTTCTAAAGTTACGCAAAATGCCCGAAGAAACGATAATAACTAGCGGCCATCTTGAATTTTGAAGGTCAAAATGGGCACTAAGTATCAAATTGACCCCAGAAATGTATTTCCTTTCCTATCCTTAAATTACTTAGTTGCAACTATTCACACATATATTTTTTGGTAATTGGTTGTAAAATTAGGCGGTCCTTTGATCTAGCTTTAATTTGCATTATTTATGCTAATTAGATGACTTAAGGCATAGAGACAGAGTGTCTGTTTGGATATATATATATATATATATATATATATATATATATATATATATATATATATATATATATATATATATATATATATATATGTATATATTCATTTTGCTCCAGGGAAGACTTGTGCCAAGTGGGACCTTTGCTCTATAAAATGCAGTGATCACCCCCTTTTTGCATGTAAACAAGTCTACTATTTATCTTGTAACTAGTCCACACGACAAGCCGAGGCCTACTTCTTTGCTTCGAACAGTTACCTCACCGAAACACTATTTGCCATGCTGTATAAAATTTCTTCTCAACGAACACCTCATTAACTCTCAAACTGTGATATAGTGGCTAAATCCAGAAAGCCCACGGCTCAAATATCGTTTCAGAAAAGTGTAGTGAAGGACCAAACAGGTGAGGGTGTGCATAATAATATTGAAAGTGGTAGTACCTGGTACCCTGTCTTCGTCAATAAGATAAATGGGATCCCAGGTTCAGGTCCTCGATTCCTCTATCTTCCCAGAAAACAAGATTTAAGTGGCGCATTTTTTTTAATTGTTAGTAGAAAATAGGTTAAGCCTGTGTTAACTGTTAAACAAGTTCTTTTGAAATTTTTAAGGTAACGTTAAATGCAGGTGTACTTCAGGGTGACACGGATTGCTGTGAAGCAGGTCAAAGGCCAGTTTAACTCAACAGTTAAGCTTCACTCTTTTATTAACAAAAGGGCCAGAATATTAGACAGTCTAATCTTGAGCATAATGAAAAATATATTCTCAAAGGGGACTTCATCCGGAGAATCTTCTGCAACATCATGGTGAACAATGATATATCTCTTAAGAGATAACTGATTCATTACTTCAAAATCTACCTGTGGTCTCAATGGCTTAGTGAAACCTGGTGGATAGTGCCTGTGATTCCTTGAAACATCCAATGAATCAGCCCAAAATAAACATCGTAATGTCAGGGGAACAAAAATCTGGTCCTGCTGATCACTTGTGCCCTCGAATGCAACACATGCTTCTTCTTCTCTCCTTCTTTGTCTTCTTCTTCTTCTTCTTCTTCTTCTTCTTCTTCTTCTTCTTCTTCTTCTTCTTCTTCTTCTTCTTCTTCTTCTTCTTCTTCTCCTCCTCCTCCTCCTCCTCCTCCTCCTCCTCCTCCTCCTCCTCCTCCTCCTCCTCCTCCTCCTTCTTCTTCTTCTTCTTCTTCTTCTTCTTCTTCTTCTTCTTCTTCTTCTTCTTCTTCTTCTTCTTCTTCTTCTTCTTCTTCTTCTTCTTAACTACGGAACGGTCGGGTCTTGATCCAGCAACCTTCGGCACCTGTCGCTCAGCCAAAAAAGGGGAACCCACATAACCGGTGGGCCACATATCCCATCCTTGAAATGAATAGTTCAGCGGACCGGGAGATATGTGTGAATGCAGTGATCAGACAGTTGACTGCATATAGGCCAGTGTATAGTACTGTATTATGTAACAAAACCTATGCTCATACTTGACTTAATTATTTGCTATGTCATATACCGACTCGTTTTTGTATATATTTTGTTGAATTGGGGATCAGGTCGGTGCACTTTGTATACATTGCGATTTTTCAGTATGCCCATTCTTATGGGTCATATAAAATGAAATGAAACTAGAAAGGAAGATTTGCTTCAACGCAAGTGTGTCTGTCTGCCTTTAAAAGTTGTAAATATCAAATGTTATAACTTGTGTCCTTTATTACTTCATATTCCATTAAGCTTAAGGCTGAAAGAAAATTTCGAAGGTCCAAATGACCTTGACCTCTGACCTTTAGAGGCCACATGGAAATGACAAGAATGCACAGTGTTACAATACCTCACGACAAAGGTTCATATAGGCGTTGCTTGCTCCCCAAACGTTTTTTCTTTCAAGAAACAAGATAAGTTAAAACCAATACCTACAATTTAAGCCCAACATGAACCGAATCAGATGAAAATTGACCAAGTAATCGCTAGATGAAACTTTCCAAGGTTGAATGACCTTGACGATGGACCTCTAGAGGTTACATGTTAAAAACAAAAATGTGCAGTGTTGCAATAGCTACCATTTTGAGTCCAACATGATAAGAATTGCATGGCAATTGGCTGAGTTATGACTTGATGAAAATTTCAAAGGTTCAAATGACCTTGAGTTTTGACCTTAAGAGGTCACATGTAAATTGCAAAAACGTGCAGTGTTAAAATAGCTACAATTCGAGCCCCAGATGAACAAAATAACATAAAAATTGACCAATTTCTGGCTGGATAGAATTTCAAAGGTCCAATTGACATTGA
This sequence comes from Hermodice carunculata, assembly GCA_964020975.1. Taxonomy (NCBI): domain Eukaryota; kingdom Metazoa; phylum Annelida; class Polychaeta; order Eunicida; family Amphinomidae; genus Hermodice; species Hermodice carunculata. Next base: position 95,150,776 of record OZ026612.1, on the reverse strand, counting down.
CCTTTTACCTTTAGAGGTCACATGTAAATTACAAAAAATTGTAGTGTTGCAGCTGTTACAATTTGAGCCCAACATGATTAAAATTGCATAAAAATTGACTGACTGTGTAAAAGGTAGACGGAAAAACGGGACAATTAAAAATATTCCTTGACATGCTTTAAAGATTATTTTCCACATATAAAGTTACGAAAAAAAAAATCTGACACATTAAAACTTTTTTCAAGAAAAATCCATACCGTTGAATGCACCCTGTTTTTCATACTTCGCTACTCAGAGGGTCTATACAGCGATACGCCGCGTGCATATTAATTTCTTGCCACAAAGCACGGGTTTGACGCCTGGTGATCACGGGGCCGTGCGGGTCACGTCACTGTCAGAGATGAGGCCACACGCACATTTCTCACAAAATTAGCCCCCTTTTTTGTTTTAAAGAAATGTAAGTTCACAAATACCAAAGTGATGTTCATCTACTACTTCCCGAAGCCATATATAAGAAAAAACACTCCATCCGCCTTTAGTAAGTATTCTTTATTTCCACAATATTAGTAATATCCCGCTTGTCCACAGAGGTACCGGCCCCCGTATCTCGCCATATCTCGCCAAGGCAACCAGGTATGCAGTAGTGGCGGGATATTGATATGTATGTCTCGTATTGAACTCAGATTATTGTATGTTTTATGTTCGGAACGCGCTGGACTCGAACCTGCAACCTTTGGCACCAGTCGCCTAGCTAAAATGGGAAATGGAGGTATCCACTCGACCAAATCCCCATTCTTTAAAAAAAAAAAAATGTTTCAATGGAGTTAGTTATGTGCAAGTGCCACATCAACACGGTTATGCAGTATATTTACTGATTCGGCATTTATTTCCAAAATCGGGGACTTAAATCTACCAGCATGTATAAATAGATTCTCGGTACTTTCGTAGTTTGGGTATTAAAGCGTTTAACTTTTTTTATTACAGACATTGCAAAGATATTTGTCTCTGAACAGAGGCTATTTTCATCACGTGCACATCACATCAACAATAGAAATAAGGGTTAGAAGGCTATTGTGACTTACAATTTTATTATTAATTACAAATAGGGTGTCAAACGGTCTCCGGATGTCATTTTGAGTCTCAGTGGCATAGTAAACATTTGTATACCGGAAAATGATAAGGGTAATGTCATAACCTTTTCGGATCATGCATGATCTGATCGATTGTCATACTAAAAGGTTCTCCATGCCTGTTACAGTTTGGTGGCTGGGGGGGGGGGGGGGGGAGGGAGAGGTGCTTTCTAGCAGGAACTCTTAAATCCAAACATGAAAAGCATCGTTCACATCCTTTGCACATATGATGGCCATTCTCCTGTGTAATTTCACTCATATTTCTATGATTGTAAGCGCAAATGTAGACCTGTGTTGATGTGTGTCAAGCTTTTTTTTTTCAATATGCTTTGGTCGCACCCGTTGGTCCAGCTGGCAAACACATGAATTGACCAGTTTTTGGAGTATTTTTAACCTTTCTCGATGTAAAGTATGAAGTGGTTGCTCTTGGCATCTGTTTTGCACTATAAAAACAAATCACCGAATGGCTCCTGTCATCGGTACGGCGTGGAGCCTGATTGTCGCAGAAAACAAAAGCAGTGAAAAAGAAAAATTCTAAGGGAACTGGAAAGCTGAAAATAATATTGTCCTTTCCTATTGTAATAAGATTACGTCCAACCCACGCTAAAGACAGTTGTTGGCCTGAATCGCCCTGTCATGATAGTTCTTATCATTCACATAGTTTCTAAAGACGAATGCTGTGAAAAAAGTCGTTTGTCTTTTTGAGTGGAATAGGACTTATGCTTTTTTCGATGTGCCCATTGTAACTTAGTCAGCTACCAATATTTTAGCGTCGCAAGATGACAAACTTTGCTATAAACATACACACAAAGCAGCCATAGTACCAGAGAATGACTAAAGATTACAAATGTGTTTTAACTGTGAAACTTCGGGCATGATTGCTGTTTCAATGACCAGGTCTGCGAGCAAATATTGATAATCGTCCAGACCATTTTCATGCAAATAAAAGTCACTATCCAGTTTCCATTAAATTATGTCAAAATCTAACCAAAGGCAAAACACCAACTGTTTAACGTTTCCACACGTCATGAAAGTCATGTACAGTATGAAAATAGGTCTACTTTTTATTAGCACTTTCCCGGTCAAACCGGTCTTCAGTGATCGGTAATTTCAAGGGTCGTCTACTTCATCCATTTTGTTAAATATTGTCCTATCTCCGAATATTTTCAATAATAATTTCACGTAAGATTAACCACGATGACATGCCAATAGTCAACAGCTTTCCTCCGCTTAGCGCCTAGGGTGTGCATGGGAAAGCTGTTGACTCAGTTCAGTAATATGACTTTGTAAGGGTTAAATTCATAGACAAAGCCAAGATCACGAAAATATACCTAGGTCTTAATGCATAATGCAAAAAACTACCTAGAATCAACGTCATGTACAATTTTAAACAGAACAAATCAACCCATTTGGGATATAGTCATTATATTCAACACTATCAGGGAAAACCCATCAAAACTACAGCCAAGCCACCCATAGTGAAATTAAAGACTTTCCATTGAGAATCAACACTTGTATGCCTGCCTGGGTGAATGTGTAGTATTTGTTAGGACCAGAGCTATGTTAACATGCGAACCCAGAGCATAAATATTATAGACTGGCCACATGGAAAACAGTTTGGAAAAGCTTTATCTAACTCACTAAAATTGGCAGCACGCCACGAATAATTCAACTACGATAGCCCGAATTAAGACGTGTTAATAGGCTTGCATGACAAATGTATTTTTGAAGAGCAATAGTCAGTACTCCATTCGCAGAAACACTGAATACGCTGAACGCACAATCCGCATGCCACAATGCAATTATGCCGCACAGCTTGACTCAAAAGTGCACGTCCCCTATTATATGACTTGTGTTTTTTTTTTGTTCTCTATGATAAAAAAATAGTGCAATAGATAAAATAGAAGAAAAACAGACATATAATTGGTAAAGTATGTTGGCCTGAACAGATATTTTGAGCACAGTTTGATATGTTTGGATGCAAAGACTAATTAAAGTGAATGACTTTTATTTAGTGATTTCTCTCCATGATTGCTGCTGTTCTGTACTATTGACGAGTTTTCATTTCATCCTGAAACCGTAGAGCTGGTTTGTTAGGACGCATCTGCCTAAAAATTCATATCAAGGATTAAATTTTCAAGTTAAAAATCTTTTTCTGAGTCCCAAATAAGATTGGCAATTGGCGTTCAAGAGACAACATGTAGAAAATATAAATGTTATTTGACTTTTGGTAATTGCAAAGTGATTTTTGATTTGGTTATATATGCTTAATATTACCCCCCCTCGAAAAATGACATTAAATTGAAGTCTTTGATTTATTCTATATCTGAATGTGCCGATTTGAACATTTTTTGACACTTCAAGTAATATGAGATTTTAATTCGTCTTGTTTATAAAGCCACGTGAGAGGGAAAAAAGAACAAAATATGAAAGAAAATAAAGTGCTTAAATTCAGCCGATTTTTCGATGGAGAGATAACTCGGACCGCCAGCACTGGTGACTGTCATATGCTGATTGATGGCACTCTAAACTGCATCAATGGAGCAAAAGGACATGGAAGTCATAACAGCAGAAGTACGTTCTGCAAACATGTCTTTCGACGGATGGGGGCGAGGGCGGGGTGGTGATGGTGGTGGTGGTGGTGTTGATGCAAAGGAATTGTATTAAGGACTCTAACTGGAAAGCTTCGCTTTTTTGACAATCTTAACCCCATAGAGTCTCAATTGTAATGTTTATATTTGAAATGCAGTTTCTTTTCGTCGCTGACATATTATTCAGCATTATTGTGTATTTTTAAGGTGCTATTCATTTGAATATACGACGGCCCTCAGCAAGTATGTTGATGTGGCCTGGGCCTTCCCTTGTGTAGCTTTCTTGACTCAATACACTTCAGATGATGCTTATGCAATAAGGTTATCACATTATACCCACTTGTACAGACCTCCCCCCCCCCGCCCCTTTTTAAAATTATTATAATGGTTGGTTCCGTTTCCAGAAATTTAAAATGACACAAGGTATCTCTTTCTTCGTTTAGTCCTTAAACATCAGATTACGTGTCAAAAGTCTGGGTAGAGTTATCCCTGCCTTGATTTGCTGCGCGTACACGTACAACCTTTCCCCTATCAATTTTAATGATACATTAAACGTAAATTGATGCAAAGGCAAATGGAAGCCTCTCATACCGGCGCTTGTTGATTTTATTTAAACATATTGTATTTGTAAATCGCACAAATAATAAATGAACAACAGTAAAAAAAAAAAAACAACTGGGAAATAGGACAAAGCCCTGTATGACCCCCCCCCCCCCAGGAGAATAGGGCAAGGAATACTTACCAGACGTTGCGAGACACACTGCAGCACAGAAAAGACGACGGAGACTTCAACAAGACGGACAGTAAGGCATGAGATTTAAACCCGGTGTATATTATCAGTGCTTGTTACGTATTTAAACATCATAATTCGAACTGCTATTTCGAAATATGTGCCATAGTCCATACCAAAAAGATTAAAGTGATGAAAGAGATATTTTCTGACAAAATAACTTCGTGTACCACACATCGAAAATTGTATATATAATACTGTTGTATGGTCTTTAAAATACGGTAAATTAAGTCATTTCGATACCAACTGAGCTTATGAAGAGACTTTATGAAATGTGAAAACCCAGCTTTAGTTTAGTGTGTCTCTGCTTTTTGTTTCCATCTGAGAGAGCCAGTTCCACCCAAGAGAACAATTTGTCGACTTGAGCGGCCACCTGTTTCTGCCCTCAAATGAAAGAAAGGAAATGGTCGACAGTAGCGTACATCAACATACATATTTGGATCACTTTTTCAGAGTAAGGCTCACAAACTTGTTATTGCACACATGAGAACTGTCACGACCCTGACCGTCGCTACAAGGCCCATTCATTCACTTTGTGGTCAACATCAGCAACATACATCTCGGTACATTGGCACCATGCTGCACATTTTGTAGTGTGACGTGATACCCTAAGACTGTACCCCTGCAGCAATGTTGACTGTGGGAAAGTGGCCTTAGTTTGAGGGATACACCTCACGCTGTGTTTTGTACATCAGATTTAACAGCCAATTATATTTGCAGATGACATGGTGCTCATTTGATCCCATCATGAGGACATGGCGGCAGTAACTGAACTTAACTCTGTATTTCCCGTTTAATACCGTCAATTCTGCTAAGCTCTGGGCCAGGTCAAAATTTTTGTAGACCAGCAAAAGTGATTAATTACGTATCTGGAAGTGAAAAGAAAGCAATTTACTGCCGTAGGGGCGTTGTACTGATAGTTTGACAGGTCGTACTCTCCAGCATGGTCATAAATAATACATGTATACATACATGTGTGTGTATGTGTACGCGCTCGCTCGCTTGGGGTGTCGTTATAATTGCTTTGATTAGTGATACACATCTATATTGTTTGAAAAATTAAATCAATGTATTAGAACGATTTTTTGGAACTCAAAAGCATTTAGCCAAAAGTCAAAATGGCTTTATCATATTCTAAAACAAGAAAACCTCACACATACACATAGTGATTCCACGATATGCATACCAATGCATTGTACACTTGAAAGTATATAAAGTGCGTATTGACAGTATTTTTATATTTTAATTTAGTCACATTTTTAGCAACTTTAATTTGTAGTTTGACAGGGGTGCCATGTATGAACTCAGAATGGATGGAAGCTAAAAACGTCCAAGTGTCCTATCGAGTTGTAGAACTTGTGCATATTTATAGGCTGAATCAGAACTGATTCGGAAACAAAGCTGTCCTTGATATCTGATGTAGATCGCCACTTTTGGCTAGAAATTGCTCATACATATAACATGTATATACGTATTATGTGCTGTACATCAAAAGAAAATTCAATCAGATTCAAAGTTCTCGTGCCCGTAGTTTCATCGGAAATGTTGTAAAAGGTCTTTATGGCCAATTGCTTGATATGAAAATGGGATATGTGACCAAAAAAAAAAGTGTCGTCTGCGAACGTTATTCAAAGTATAAGTTACAATCTATGACCCACAGCTGCTGCCGGTGTCACTGTGCCTTTGATAGTCAGCCACCCGGAAGGCTCCGGCCTGTCAGAGCAACACTTGTTTTCACAACTTGCGGTTTCTTACTGCAAGTGTTTTGTCAAGAAAATGTGTTTATTCTTTCCATCTTTCTTTCCTTCTTTCCTCGCTCCTTTCCTCCTTCCTCTTTCTTTCTTTCTTTCTTTCTTTTTTCTTTCTTTTTTCTTTCTTTTTTCTTTTCTTTCTTTCTTTCTTTCTTTCTTTCTTTCTTTCTTTCTTTCTTTCTTTCTTTCTTTCTTTCTTTCTTTCTTTCTTTCTTTCACCAAATATTGTCCGGTTAATCCTGTGAACAAAAATACTTGAAAACTCCACATTGCCATGAGTAAAGCCAAGCAGGTAAAATTTTTCATAAATAATAAGAATAAATGAATAAAATAGAATTAGTCAATTAATAAAAATAATAAACACAAAATTCCAACTCCTGCCTATAAATTTGTGACAAATACGAATCAAATAATTATATGACCCGAAGTCACAGTCCTTAAAAGTATGCTAATTAAGTCCATTAAAACAATAAATGTTGAATATCTTCAAAAATGTGATAAAAAGAAATTAAATTTGTATTTTTATTCATGGGTTTATTGATGTATTCTTTCTTTTCCTCATATGACTGCAAGGGTATTATGAACATGATCGATCTGTCGTCATGATGTGTGTGTGTGTGCGTGTGTGTGTGTGTGTGTATGTGTGTATGTATTAATGTATGAAGCAGGGATAGATCCAGCATTAATTCGATACATACATGAATGCTCCATGAAAACTATTTTTAGCGACATTTCAGTCTCTGAAACAGAGCGTAAAAACTACCAGCAAGCTGCAGTCTCTACGTTCACTAACCGATGAACAAAGGTGTAATTTGACACAAATTCTGATGTGATTCGAAAGGAGCTTCCATTTTCCGTTGAATTAGTTTTATTTGATTAAAATTGAACTCGCAGTGCGTAAGATGTACACTTGAACTTAAATGCAAAGGTTGCTGTGTTCTGTGCAGTGGTCCCCCTCTTGTAACCCCCCCCCCCCCCCCAGAGGCCATCCCCTGTAGAGAGGCCATTTCTCCACGCATCAAGTACCATATTTTCATTTTATCCTCCCCCTCTCCAAGAGAGGCCACCCATGTCATGAGGCCACATTTCTGTTGCACTTGGGATGGCCTTATAATAGGGGGACTACTGTAACATGGTTTATTAATTGTTGTTTCGTACCTTGCTCGATTCCAAATCTTTCGAAGTGCACTGTAGTGTACGTATTTTTTCCAAAATGGTAAAAACACAAAATTGTGGAAACAACTGTTATTCATGTTGGCATGACAATTTTGAGCCAGACTGGTTGCACTAATTTAGGTAGAAAATCAAGAACTTGTTTAGCAAAATTAAAACATTTCGAAGCGTACCACGATTCTGTTAGAACATGCTTTGCTCTTCGGTCCAAGTGACCCAGCTGAATTATTTGATGGCCAAAGAAAAGTATACATATATCTCTGAATCCCTCCCTGCGCGACGATATAACGACATGCAACTTTTGTCCATTAGAAATTACCAGAAAGTGTCCGATGTCGTAAATGTCGTCTGCTTCACATCTAGAATTACTATATTCTCACACACATACTGCGTCCACTTCCAGTGTAATATGCAATCAGTCAATAGCGTTTGCTGCGCATTCACGCTCCGAATACGCTGTAGAAAATATTAACCTCGTTTTCACCGATTGAAGCGAAGCTCTTTTATCCATACAAGGGTGTTCTGGTGTGTATCATATGAGGTATTTCAACAAAATAGTTGCCTCCATTAAACATGCCTAAAAGGCTACACCGCTTGTAACATGGAAGCACCAATAGTCAATCATTACAAATTTAGTCAATTAAAAAGCCTGGATTCGATTATACTGTAGTGTGTTCCAGCTGTTATATATTTCTCCAAATATAAAGTATCGATAGATGAAATGGACATACATTACATTCCATATTTGTTAACCTTTTAACATTCATTACTTCTTTTATGTTATCGACAGCTATTTTTATGTCTGTGTGACAACACAGACATATTGTTTTTTCTAGGAATTCTTTCTTTACAGGCAAATTTGTCCGACATTTCATTTAAAAAGTATTTCAAACTTTAGAAACTCCAAACTTGGCACAATTATACTTCTATATATGAAGTCTCGCCTCTTTATAACGAGAAGTCATGCTTTTCAAAATTATGCAAATGAGGGCTAATTAAAGTTTTAAATCTTCAATATCTTATATACTATAGTAGATGTGGTTCCGAGTGTGTAGCAGTTCGATCATGTCAAGGTCAAAGGTCAATTTTAGGCCAAAATATCATTTTGAGGTCAAGTTTCACTTCAGGTAGAGGTCGTCTCAAGGTCAAAGGTCATTTTAAGGTCAAAGGCCACTTTCGATGGTGGCTTTCTTCTAGCCATAACTTGGTCAATTTTTATCGAATTTTGATCATGTTGGGCTCAAATTGTAGTTATTGTAGCACTGCACATTTTGAATTTTATATCTGACCCCTAAAGGTCAAAGATCAACGTCATTTGGACCTTTGAAAGTTTCACCCAGCCATATCTGGGCCTATTTCCATCCAATTCTAATCATGTTGGACTTTTGTGCATGTAACACTCTACATTTTTGAAAGTTAGATGTGACCTGTTAAGGTCAAAGGTCAAGCTCATTTGGACTTTGGAAGTTTCATCCCGCCATAAGCTTAATGGAATGTGAAGTACCAAAGGACAAAAGTTGTAACATTTAACATATATATATATATATATATATATATATATATATATATATATATATATATATATATACATACATGTGTGTGTGTGTGTGTGTGTGTGTGTGTGTGTACCATGCCATTTACAATATAGTGTTGACTTTCGCATGTCACTGGTAATTTCCATGTTACTATGAATGTTGAAAAGTAATGGGTAATAAACCTGGGGTAATAAATTAAACAAGTGGCATAATACTACGGCCATACAGTGATGACATGTTGAGTGTCCTGGCGTTTTGCAGCTGGCTGCCAGTAATTTGTAGATTCAGGTGCTATGCGTTTTTTAATAGAGAGTGATTTGATGGGGATGTAGGCTTGTTGTTTTTGTCACTGTTATCATCACCATTATCACAATTTTAGTTACCACCATCACTTACTATCATTGTCATCATCATCATCATGACCGTTATCATTATCATCGCCATGACCTTCATCACATTTTTGTCACCATCACTGTGACCATCATCATTATCATCATCATCACCATAACCTTATCATTGTCATCGGTATGGCCTTCATCACTTTTTTGTCACCACAATCATCATTGTCACCATCATCACCATGACCTTCACCATGAGTTTTGTCAGCATCGTCATCCACATTATCACCACCATGACCATCATTGTCCCCATCGTCACTGATTGTTGTTTCATCTTCAATTTCAGTTGACTCTTGCTCACCCAAGCGTTCAGGTGGCAAAGTGGCACATGTACGCACTTGGTAGCTGTGGGTGACACAGCATGATAATGTACCCCAGTGTTTGCAATGGAAACATATGATACTGGTGGGATAGCGGAAGTTCTTTGCGGTGGACACATTTGTTTCCATTGAAAGTTCTCCCATATTGACAAAACATATACACTGGACCTAATAATGTTGCAACCACAAAAATTATTAAAATGGTAATTTTGCAACTTGTGTTGCAAGTGATGATCAAAATTGTCCACTCGAATGCAGGGAAGGTATCTCCATGGCTCCTCATGAATTGACTGACTTGAAACAAAGTACATGTGCTAAATGTAGTGCTTCCATTTGGAACAAAAAAGTACCAACTGCTCTAAAAAATAATTTACATCACCCGCAACACGGAAAATAACTGTATTTTCTTTCAACATGGATGATGAAAATATATGCCTCTGGTCATATTTTTTCGTTACCAGCAGTGACCGGTACACGGGTAAAACTGTATGACAAGCGATACCTGCATGTTTGCAATTTCTGGCTAAAACATGTACACTCACCCATGTTAAAAATATCAAAGCTGTAGAAGAATCAATTCATGGAAAATCAAAGTGAATTGAAATGTAGAGAAAGTTGTCAAATTTTATTTGTTAATCAGTCTTGGACTAAATTATATTCTTTAATTATTAGAATTACAAATTGAAAGAAAATGTCCTTCGCAAATTTAATATAGTTATGGAAAGTACAAAAATATGAATGAGAAAGTAATGGATATGGCTGTTTTAGTTCTGGCATATGGGTGATGAAAGTAAGTGAGACATTAGTGATATTTGGTTTTCAATATTAATCATGAAATGAGAGCATGGCACAAACTTATTGCCTTTCATGTAGGTCTACACTGCTGTAAAAGCTTCTTAATTGTAATTCAACAAAGTGTGTGAAAAAAATCAATTGGGGGTACCATTTGGATATTTTTAGTTTGGCAAAAGTGGGAAAAATGAACTACAGAATGTTAGGTTTTCAGTAACTGCCCTCCTCCCCTTCCTCCACAGCAGTTAATTCAGACAAGCACACTTTGTCCTACTTGGATGTGAATTTCACCCCGCAACCTTCCACTCTGGTAACGACTAGAAACAAATTTTACGCTGGGAAGGAAGGCACGACTCGACAACTTTCACGCTGGGAAGGGAGGCACTAGCACGGTCAGGAAGTGACTGCAGTGCCAGTGTGACTATCGTCTGCCAGAGGTGAGCTGTAACGCAGAGAGGGCCGCACATTATATGCCTGGGCCTGGAGGATCCCCAAGGGATTTAAGTGATGCGTGTTCGTCAATATTCAATACCTGTAAACTGACAGAGTGTTTATCTTTTCTCTATGAACAGTTAAAATTTTAAGAAAAGCATAATCGAGATTTTTTGTTTTTGTTTTTTGTTTTTGTATAGATCTATAATTTCGTGACTCCTTAAATATTGAAGTGCATTTATTTCATCTGGTGAAGTGCGTTAATCGCCATGGGAAACCACTCGCCTCGGATTTCCACAATGGCATAGCCTATGTCACGTTGGCATTGGTGGTACCAGCCGCAATATTTTTAATGAGGTATAGGCCTACTTAGGGTTCGAATTTAGCAGGACCTGGTGCCCGATGTCCCGAGGCAAGTTCAAATGCAGTCGGGCAAGTACACCTTATAACTTTGTTTCCCGTCGGGCAACTTAAGGAAAAAAAAAAAAAAAAAAAAACAATCAAGAGTTGATATTTTTCCTCAGTAGTTACAAAGATAAGTGCTCACTATAGTTCAACACTGTAGCACAATTCACGGTTAGCTATATCAGTATGAGCACTGATTGGTTCCAACTGATCATGTGTCTGTCTTTAAATTCTTTCTTTGCCATTGTTGACCATGTGGTAATAAATATGCAACCTATCAGTTAAAATATCCTAAATCATGTGGCTATTTGGGATCGGCAAAGCCCCTGAAAAGGATGCAAAGGGCACGGGGAAGAAAACAATACAATCTGAGAGGTGGTGCTGGTGCCCTACTTAACGTGACTTCAAACATTTTTGGTGAAACCAGCCAGTTTATATTCTGTATGGAAATAAAATGATGCCAAATGAAGGTGATGATATTCAAAGCATGGTAAATGATGGCAAGACAAAAAAAAAAATAAATAAATAAAAATAAAAAAAAAAAACAAAAACAAAAAAACAAACAAAAACAAAAAAAAAAAAGCATGGTCAATGATGGCAAGAAAAAAAACCATGTATGATACATATTTGTTAAGTTGGTTGTTTTGTGCGGCAAGTTGAGGACTCTCAGAGCAAGTTGCGCTTATGTGCAACTTGCCCGCGGGGCATGTTACAAATAAAGTTAAAGTCTAACCCTGCTACTACTATGGACGGTATAATCACTGACTTCTTATATTCTTATATTAATAGTCGGAGATGCTCTCCCTGGCTCAGATTCAGTCTCAGAACCACTCCCACTATTCTTCTGCGGCCTAGATTTCACAGGTGTTTTACTATTTCCAGCCCTCCGAATCTTCTCGACCGTCTTGGCCTTTTTATGTCTACGTGCAGCCTTTTTGGGTGGCATACCAGCTTGTCCAGAGTTGACCACAACAGTACGGGTCCCTGTATTAAACACTGTGTCGGAGGCACGTTTTGCGAAAGTGACAGGCCGGGAAGTTCATGTAGCGACATCTGTGGGTCAGAATTTTAAACAGCTGCTAGACGACCAAAGCGCCATCTTTGGCAAAAAGCGGAAACTAAAAAACATTGCGTCATGGCACTCCTTGGTGTGGGCCACTGGAGATCGGTATGAGATAAGCGGCGACGAAGTGCGATGATGCGATGATTTATTGCAGTCCTAAAACCATCGCATGGCTATGAGATGCTGTTGCGATCATGAGGAGATGGGAACAAAAAATCTCTTCATCGCACGCATATGGCCCAGACCAGCGGGCGAGATGATGCGATTTTTTTTTTCGACCCGCGATTGGGATGCGACGATAAATCGCGTAATCTCGCTCCTTAGTGTGTGGGGACCCTAAGACCCCCTACACACTAACGCGATAGTGCGACGCGATTTTGATGCGATGTCGCGTGGAACGAAACGGCGATCGCATGAAAAATCTCCTCATCGCATAGGCCCTGAGATAACCATCGCGAACTGCCCACATCACTGAGATTGCGATCGTGCGAGAGATAATCTCCAAAAGCCCACACCAGTGCGCGCGATTTTCGCCAATAGCCGAGATTGAATGCAGTCCACCACAACGTAGGCCTATTTGTATAGCAAATGAAACAAGGTGGTTTTGCAACTGTATGAATACAGTGACATCTGTTGGTGACCCACTATAATTGTGTATGCGACCTATTTACACTGTCTTTAAAGATGGCGCAACAAATTGCAGTGTCAACGTCCCATATGGGCCTGCTGATCATGTATAAATTAAATGCCAAGCTAAGGAAGAAGAGAAGAGCTAAGAGAATTTGGATGCATGAATGGCTGCGAAGGCGTGACGACCCTGAGCAGCAAAGAACCACCATGTTACATCTCTACAAAAAATTCTTGACTATAAATTTCATTAATAATCATGGCAGGGTGGGGTACTGAGGGTCCACATTCCCTATCTTTCGTTAGTATCATCATTAAACAATGGGCCAGCTATCCCTTTCAAGATAACTGACCAAGTTCTGGTCAAAATAATATTATATACTTTTCACGGATTGAAAATATGTCATACGAATGGTACTCCCATTTTAGTGCTTGTATGTGCATCCTTAATTAAATAACAGGGCATGGCTAACAATAAAGTAAAAATGAATTCTACACGTTGTTTTTCACCAGAATACGCTACTAAAACTTTGTAATCAAAGAACTTTGCTTTAAAAAACCAATGTGCCTGATTATGGAAATAAACACACAGACAATTGTTTTCAATGATTTTAAAACATGATAAGGCCTTTATATCTGTGCATGTTTTCGTAGATTTTTTTATTGCAAGAGGAAATGAGGCAAAAGCACGGAGATGTTCAGCTTTGAAAAAAAATACCATTTTTTCAGAAACTTCTAAAATTTGCAAAATCATTCCTCACGTCTAAATAAACCGCAGAATTTTGTAACGTTTAATTTTCCAGGACGGTTATGTTCAGGAGTGGAACTGCACGCTCAGAATGAGTCCTGAAACTTATTACCAGCTCTTCGAGACGCTCAAACCTGCCATGAGGAAGATACACACAAATTTCAGACTGCCTAGGCCTATATCTCCTGAAGTGCGCTCAGATTCAGTCTCAGAACCACTCCCACTATTCTTCTGCGGCCTAGATTTCACAGGTGTTTTACTATTTCCAGCCCTCCGAATTTTTTGGACCGTCTTGGCCTTTTTAGGCCTACGTGCAGCCTTTTTGGGTGGCAAACCAGCTTGTCCAGAGTTGACCACAACAGGACGGGTCCCTGTAATTGTAAACAATGTTTCGGAGGCACGTTTTGCGAAAGTGACAGGCCGGGAAGTTCATGTAGCGATATCTGTGGGTCAGAATTTTAAACAGCTGCTAGACGACCAAAGCGCCATCTTTGGCAAAAAGCGGAAACTAAAAAACATTGCGTCATAGCACTCCTTGATGTGGGCCACTGGAGATCGGTATGAGATAAGCGGCGACGAAGCGCGATGATGCGATGATTTATTGCAGTCCTAAAACCATCGCATGGCTTTGAGATGCTGTTGCGATCATGAGGAGATGGGGAAAAAAAATCTCTTCATCGCACGCATATGGCCCAGACCAGCGGGCGAGATAATGCGATTTTTTTTTGGACCCGCGATTGGGATGCGACGATAAATCGCGTAATCTCGCTCCTTAGTGTGTGGGGACCTTAAGGGGTATAATGCGAGTTGCGATCTGGAACGCCTCCAGAAGCGACCTGCATGAAGACTGCACTGTCTGAAGATATTAATTAAGGTTAGACGCAACATGAAAAACAAATGCTACATACTTTGCGATGTTTTTCTTATGAGTCGACCAAATTCCAAACGAATTCCTTTTAAAAGGTGGCTCTTCATTAATTGTTACATTAGTGGATCTGTTCAATCTTTGTAAAACCTGTGAAGTATACCCGGATCAATGGTTTCAAGGCTTTATAAAGCCTATTCACAAGGAAGGACCAAAAGATACACTGTCCAATTATAGAGGTATTACTGTTACCTCTAATGTGTATAAAGTGTTCACATCAGTAATGGAGGGTCAGTTTATGAAATATTTAGAGTGGGAAGGGATATTAGGGGAGCTCCTTGGAGCTTATAGAAAACACAGAAGATTGGAAGATCAAGTATTTGCGCTCAAAGGGTTATGTAACATAAGAAAAGCCAACAAACAAAAGACATGGCTATCCTTCCTTGATATCTCGAAGGCATTTGATACGGTTAATGTAGCCATGGACCGTGCCGTGGAATCAAGGAATCCAGAATGGCTGGGATGCTTTTTAAAATTATCGTTAGAAGCATATAAATTAGACTTTTTCCAGGAAATAGACTTGAAAAAGTCTTTAAGATGCTATCAAATATCCAGATGGTCCTATTTCGGTGAAAGTTATCTGTTGAATGTAAATAACTTTGCCGGTGCACGATTAACATTTTTAGCCCACACTGGGTGTCTGGGTGTCGGGGAAGATCTGGAAAGATGGGGTTTATCAGACGGAAGATGTCCTTTATGTAAAGATAGTAGAGAAGATTTATCACATTTTTTATTTGTCTGCCCAGCACTAAATGCTCTCAGGTTACAGGCATATAGCAATTTGGAAGTCAACTCTCTAAATGAGAATTGTAAACAGGCATGGCAGCGTTTTTCTGTCTCCTCGCTGAAACAATAAGGTATGTTAGTTCTTTGGCGAGCACGCATATGATCTTGGACAGGACATTGGTGAATTATTTGACCAAACATGTAAAACATATTTGGTTGAGGCTTGGCATTACAGGAAACAGTCACTTAATGACTTCTCGGAATGACAGATTGTATGATCGTTCTACATGTACCTCTTGTAAATAGACCTCCTCCAATGTATATACTGTATATAGTTTTGTAGGGAAGTTCGGTAACACCATAAAATAACACGTGATGGTGCTCTCTTGACTTAAACTTAGAGACGGAGTCAAACCAACCGAGCCGGGGTACGCTGCGGCGTACTTGTTACGTCTGCGCGGCTTGCCCGCCCCCCCCCCCCCCCCCCCGTCACTTTGCGGAGGGTCCCCCAAGTACAAACCCTCATCTCCAGGAGTATGTGATAGTGGTGAATTGAAAATCTTGTAACTGACTTGTACATTCATACTGTGGTAATACCTAATTTTTTTCTCAATAATGACGCTGGAAGCTATATGTTCTGCATTGTATATAAAACATGTACAATGTACATGTCCTGACGCTTCCTAGGGTTTTGACCAAATGAGTGATTTATCTCTAGTTTTGGTGCGGAGGACATAAATTATTACTTATAGAAACTACACTTATTTTAACATACGAAGATTATTTGATCGATAATAAGGATGCCTGATTATTTGTATATATTTTGGACGCATCATGGAATTTCCCCCCTTCCGTTGGTGTCCCCGCTGTAAAGGGGAAGTTTTCCTAATAAATTATTATTATTATTATTATCATTATTATTATTATTATTATTATTATTATTATTATTATTATTATTATTATTATTATCATTATCATTATCATTATCATTATCATTATCATTATCATTATCATTATTATTATTATTATTATTATTATTATTATTATTATTATTATTATTATTATTATTTAGGTTACCCTCACGCCTGTAAACTTTTTCTGGCCGGTGGAAAGACATTTGTAGCCCCAGATGCGTGTTTGCCTGACCAACGTTCCAGCGAGGTTTCAACAATGCGAGTTCGTGAATCGTTTTCATTACACACTTTATCCACGTTTCCTGAATAAACATGTATTATTGACATAATTTCCTTAATGCCCGCTAAGTTTGAGACTTGGGTTTAAATAAAACTGTGGAAATTTCCGGGATACATAAAAAAAATGCGTTACACAAAATTGCGCTCCACACTGCGAAAATCTCGTTCACTGGTTAGCCGCGAGAGGCAGACCGTGATTTGGAATGATCATTATACACACCACCATGATAGGAACACAGATCAGGTCTTGGACCAGTAACCTAGGCCTAACGCATTTACATGTTAAAACAGCGACATTCGCTGGCTTATTTCTCCTATTTCAAACGTAAAACCACAACTTCCTGTGCATTCTACTTGAAGTTTATATCGGTAGCAGCAAGTTAAAGCCAAGAAAATGGGGGGGGGGGGAGGGGGGGAAGGTATGTGATTAATTTGTTTTTACCAGTGCATTTGTGTACCTTACCTCCATAACTGACCGTTCCGCGCCAACTATGTCTCCAAAAATACACAAAGTTATCAACTGATTAAAAATATTTCTAGAGTAGCAGTGCCTTTTTAAAACTCACAGTTGATAAGTATTTTCCTATCCAAAATTATGATGGGACTTAATTTTGGATGCTCTGCTCCTGTGACATTAACATCCAATAGACACAGCAACAGTATTCGGCACTCGATCAAAAGTTGTGCATCAGTTGACCCGACCTTGAGAGGTTACTGGTCCAAAACCATCATATACGTACGTAGCTATGAGAGCACGCTTGCGCTCGCTAATATTGCATGTATATGTTTCTTACAGAAGGATGTATAACTTGAAACAGACTCTACGATTCCTTTTATGTTGGCCCAGTATGACCAGTATCCAGATTATTAATTTTCCAGATTCAATCAAGTTCATACAATAGAACAGCTTGACCCATGAAACCTAGGCTTGTCAAGTTCAAGCAATCATGTATATGTACTGTAAGCAATTAATTGGCTATATGTGTTGAATTCCCAAAATATATGCTCCATGCCAGTATTAATTCCAGGGTCCTAAAAGGATGAGGTCACAGTATGCATTATTGCCAATATGCCCATTTCACA
The DNA here is from genome assembly GCA_964020975.1 of Hermodice carunculata. Taxonomy (NCBI): domain Eukaryota; kingdom Metazoa; phylum Annelida; class Polychaeta; order Eunicida; family Amphinomidae; genus Hermodice; species Hermodice carunculata. The sequence continues at coordinate 95,133,115 of OZ026612.1, read as the reverse complement.
CCATACTGAACATGTGCATAAATGAATAAAATATTTTCTTGCTTTCATTATTGCATGAAATGAGAACAACACGCTCATGTTTGAAGATATGTGCTGATGGGCTTATAAATGTATTCAATTTTGCATGAAATGAGAACAACGGGGTCATGTTTGACGATATATGCTGATGAGCTCATAAATCTAAGTTTGACAGTCATCCTCTTTCAGTAGAAATGAAAGACAATACTTTACATGAATCGTATCTCAGATATTCTTTTCGTTACATGTAACATACACGCAGTTTTCCGATTATAATCTTTTATACTGCGGTGATCGTTGCTGCAAATATGGGTCAATGAACACATGAGAAAGTCACTACAGTGTATTAAAAAGTCATGTTGCTGTGAAGACCAGGTTGCTAGTCGGAAGATGTAAGCTGCAAAAATTTTTACTTGACGGCAAATCTCTCTAAGTGCTTATAAAGGCAAAGTGCCCCACGATCTCCGAAAGAAAGAAAGAGGGAGAGAGAGAGAGAAAGGAAGAAAGAAGGTAAAAGAAAAAGTATGTCTGTGTTTGCATACAGACATAACCGGTCAATAGATGGCAGCACCTTATGGTGCGTAAAACGAAACCAGATTACGTTTTAATAAATAAACTTCATTGTCATTGTTTTCATGAGCGTGTGAGGAAAACTTTATGGCTGGTATTTTGGATAAAGCGCTATCGCGCTTCATCCCAAAAATACCAGCCATAAAGTTTTCCTCACACGCTCATGAAAACAATGACAATGAAGTTTATTTATTATATTTACATTTTTTCCTATTTTTTCGATTTTTGATAATAATTACAAGTGATGCACGATCGCCAAAGAACGCTTTTTCCACATAAATTGCCTTGGTTTAAGGGGGGTGTGATCAATAGAAAGATAAGTGCTCACCACGCCCCCGTTACCTGGCAACCAGTCTATCCCAAAAGCAACAAACAGGAAAGAAAAATAGTCCCTTTGTAAATGTTCATTTATTTGAACAGATAGCTTTACAAAATACAAGATTCGTTCACAGTAGGGAAAAAGTGTAGAAGTAAGTTATTTTTGGGGATAAAATACCCAGAATAACACAATGAATACAAGATTAACTATTAGCTATACTGAAAAGTAGTGCCCAATGTACTGGCGTATAAAATTGTGAAGGGGCTGCATAGCTGGCGCGTGCAGACTCGCGTGTAGACGATGTCTTCATGAGATGGTGAGGAAAACAACAGTTCCTATTCTTTCAATGTTAAACAATAAAGGGAATGTAAATATTGAAAAATAACATTTCAGCTTTGGTTCAAAAATTTTAACGCCCCAGTTTGCAAAAGTTTGAATTTCATAATTTATCAACATCAGGGAAGCAACTTTACTTGTAGGGCTATATCCATACTAAATATGAAAATTGTAGCAGACGCAAAGGAAATACTACAGAAATCGCGACTGATAAAATGAAACAAGAATATTGAATACCTACCTACTTACCTGTCGGTCTATGTATGTATGTATGTATGTATACATATGCATCTCTCTCTCTATATATATATGTCTACCTATGTCTTCCTCTCTCTCTCTCTCTACACACACACACACACATATATATATATATATATATATATATATATATATATATATATATATATATATATATATATATATATATATATATACATATATAATAAACCTTTTTACGTATCTGCCTGTTTACCTACCTACCTGTCTGTCTGTCTGTCTGTCTATCTATCTATCTATCTATCTATCTATCTATCTATCTATCTATCTGATTTTACAGGTGCAGATGTAGAGCATCGATGTCAACTTCCTGATGCCTTACCTGTCAACGGCAGCATTCCGTTTGAAACGAAGAAAGACATAACCAGACCATCTCAGTGTTTTGTTTATACTAACTTCAGCGCTGAAATAAATACAACAGAGTCATGTCCTGATGGTTGGTATTTTGAGGAAGGACAAAGATGGACCATCCGGCAGGAGGTAATATGTTGCTTCAGCTGTCATGTGTAAGAATGAAAACGAGTACCACCACTTGTCAGTGGTTCAATTATAAACCAACAATAGCACAAACGTGAACAGCGCCTCTGAAACACCTTGCATGTGTTCGGGCTTTCCTCGCGTGTGCAACTTAAATACATCTCTTAACTTGATATATACCTAAAAATCAGTAAAAAGAAAAACACGACTCAGAACACTTTCCAAAGAAGAAATAGTGCAGAGTATGTTTTAGCCTACTGCAACACATAGAATTTTGGTCTCGCCAGCAGATGTGAAATTTACTGTGTGCTTTGTAGATAAGAGTTTTGATGAATGTGATGACAGAAACTTTCCAATAAGAAGACATTATGTTTGAAGAATTAAACTCCAATTACACATTGATCGGAAAATCAAAGAAAACTTCGTCATGAAAAGACCGGCGATGGTATTACTTTTTCTAGTAAGAAAATGTGATAAAATTACGATTTTAGATGACAAGATATTAAATCCCAAGAACAAGCCATTTGAACGACTTTGGGTTAGCGTTACCGTTGGAGATACGCCAATGAATGTCGGTGAAGTTTATTTTCTTAATGACCATGTAGGCCTATATGAGGCGTCAAGTGAAAATTTAACAAACGGACTTATAGACGATGTGTCCTCGTTGCATAGAACGGGCTTCGACCCGTTCGGCATACCTTCCTTTTTGACAGTTTTCATGGAAAATTATCAAATTTCTGGGAAGCAAATAAAAAAAGCGTGGATAATGATTCAGTTGAATAGCTAATGGAGGTCACTGGAATGTATCATCAAAATGGCAAGGTAAAAATCACGTGGTGCTGGGGTATAATACTTTGTAGTCAATAATCGACAAAAAATTAATTTTCTTGTGTCGCCTGCCTTGGTACAAAGCGTGCAGAGCTTGTGGTTGAGCAGGGAATTATAATATTGGCAACACCATAATACCCTGGTGCAACACACGAATATAACTGTCTGCAAACGGCACCAAACTTCTGGTACGCCCAAGTAAAAGCTCATAGCGAAGACAAATTAGGATATATTTTTTTTTAGATTCCTTTGGAAAAAAAATCAATCATTAATTGATTGGGATGTTGAGACATTTGACTCCCCAGGGAAGGCATGGTAAACTTGGAAAATATGGTAATCGAGGCTGATAACAGCAAATCGGTCTAAAAAGAACTAGAAAAAAATTATCCAGCCAGGTTGGGGACGAGCAAATTGGCAGTCGGATTGGAAGTCGTAGGATCGCCGATATATTTTATCGGTATTGGAAAAAAATTGAAAACGCACACCCAGCAATTATTCATGGCCTTTATGAAGGTAGAAAAAAGTACAAATAGAATGTAAAGTACGTTTTGGTCAATATGCACCTTTCTGGATTGATGCACTCAACGGGGTCAAAGAAGGCTATACCCTCTCACATACTTTGTTCACTACGGCGATGACTGATCTAATTGACATGCTACAAAAGGAAATTATTGGTTTAAATTGTTTTGATCATGTAATTGGCAGCATTGTTTTTCGCTGATGATGTTCATGCTGGATATGAATCACCGGGATCTAAAACTGTTGGCAGCGGCAAATGAATTTGCTGTAAAATCAAGTTTGAAATGTAACAGTGAAAAGGTAAAGTCACAGCTATTGACCAGAAACTTGACCCATGTACAAAGTGGGCGATGGGGAATAATATAATAGAGGAGCAAGGGCGTGGCCGGGGGAGTAGGGGCTCAAAGGGTTCCGAAGAACCCACCTTTTTCAGCAAAAGGTCCAAGTTTGGACCAAAAAAAAAAAAAAGAAAAAAAAAAAAGAAAGAAAGAAAAAAAGAAAAAAACGAGAGAAAAAAAAACAAAGAAAGTAAGAAAGAAGGAATCAAAGAACATAAATCAAAACACCGCTTTACTTACTAGCATGACAAGTAGCTTGCCATGCCAGTAACTAAAGCTGTTGTTACCGTGATTTGTGTTTTTGAGCCGAACACAGCAAAAGGATCTTTGCATGTGATCATTATAAAATGGTCCAAAATTTTGGTGGCTGCACCTTATGTTACGGCTGAATAAAGTTAGCCTCAGTGCAGGAAGAGGACTTCCAGTTATGTTGATCAGCAAAATGTAATAGAATATCATCCTTCATATAGTCTACGTCAAGTCTTAGGTAGTGTATCTGCATGTAGCTTCATAGACGTTTAGCATCAGGGTATAAAGTTAAGAAGGTCCAGCTTTGGAAAATTGTTGTAGATCGCCATCCAGCAGAAGAGTGTCCAAGTTCAGTGTGAGAATCAATTCTCTTTGTCCTTAAGTTTTCACTCATAGAAGTAATTTGCTACAATTACAATTCACAACATGACTGAGCGGTATTTCAAAAGGTCCACAATTTACAATTTGACAAACGGAGGAAATAAATATAACACCGTTTCGTTTTTAACAATTCTAAGACTGATATTTTAATTAATAATCACTATAGAACTGTAAAGACCTGAAATATCTGTGATTCAAATCTGAGAACGTTTAGGATTCTACTAGAGAAAAATCAATTTCTGAAAAAAAAACACACAAAATTTGGATGAAAGGATTACCTTTATAATGTACATTAGAAGGCCTAGTGATATGGTATCCTGATCAATGACCACAGTTCTTCAATTAAAAAACAATGCTGACATTAGTAAATTTATAAATATTCATAATTTTTAACAATAAAAATATTATTTCTTCCAGACATTCTATTAAACAGTTTTGAAGAACATAGGACTTAGTGTATATCTTGAAGTTTGACTCTTATGTATTGCAATGAGATTTCAGTTATTTTACATGATGATGATGATGATGATGATGATGATAAGGGGGAGAAGGAGGAGGAGGAGGAGGAGGAGGAGGAGGAGGAGGAGGAGGAGGAGGAGGAGGGGGAAATGATAATGCAATCAGGTTTCATTATTTGTTATAATTATCCATTTTTTCAGTGCAGTTCCATAAGGGCAACACAATAGTGACTTGTACCATGTAAATTGATTTTAATAATTTCACTGAGTTGTCATTTTCACTCATGCTCCACACCACAGGAATTCTCGCAGAAAATAATTTTGATTAGCTCTGCATCTACTGAACAGGAATGTCATCAGTTTTGATTAGCTCTGCATCTACAGAACAGGAATGTCATCAGTTTGCTGTCAGTTCATGCCCACTACAAATTTAACATTTGTCTACTTAAGCTTAGTTTTACAGTCATGTAAGATCATACTTATCGTGTAATTTCAATGCATAGTGTACTGTTTCACAATAGGAATGCACTGAATGAATAGTGACATCAACCACGTATTCAAACTGTTTTAATACCTTCCGACAAAATGGATCTTTTAAAAATATTTTTATGCTATAGTTAAAGAGAAATATGCTGAAATAGAGGGTGAGAGCTTGTGTGTCAGACTTATTAAAAATCAAGTAGATTTTATATTTTGACGACAAAAAATACAAAGTAAATTGTGTCGAATATCATTTTACAGAGTATGAGATGGTTATACTTTCAAAATGGAATTTCTTCCTCCATTTTCAATCTAGTAGTAAAGCAGGGAGCAAAGGGACAACACAAATTAAAACTACTGCAACCAGGGTTTTTGTTTTTTGTTTTTTGTTTTTGTTTTAAATTTTCAACATCTGATGATTAGATGAAGGGATCATAACTATATGCTTCAGACTTAAATTACTAAAATGATACAAATATGGGTGGTTAAAAGTAATGAAGCTCAACTGATAAAACCTTGGGCTTTATAGTTTCATTTTTTTTCTAGTTAACAAAGATATTTTCTCAATCTTGGTGGGTGAATTGAGCACTTACAAACTTATTTTAGTGCCTTCAATGCATCATTATGCACTTCAAATCTTAAAGTTTGATGCCCCTGGACAGGCGTTCAGCTGCTTGCGGGTCCATTCTTTATATCATTTGACTCCCCCCCCCCTCCAAAATCCTGCCTACGCCCCTCAGGCAAATAACAGTTATAATCATCTAGGTGTACCTTTTCAAGAACTTTAAGTGACTTTAATCAAAAAGAGAAATTGGTAATTCCAAAGGCAAGGCAGCTAAAATGATGTATAAGCGGTATATTGGCAAAACGTCAAAGTGTTCATAGGGTCACTCTTGACAACATTTTATATGAAAACAGCTGTAAACGTCCGTCAGTTCTTCATGATAGCAGTTTCTGGATTGGAGACGAAGCCACCAGTAAAAGGCATGTGCAATTCTTGCAATATCACATTGCTAGGGTGGTGTTGGAAGTCCAGCATATGGAGTCAACGTAGGGGATTCAGAGGGGCTACCCTTATTTGTGGATGATGATTAACTCAGTCTCAAGTATTTTAACCACCTATAATACACTATAAAAACGACAGACTTTATAAAAGGGATATACATGAATTTCTTTTCGAGATTTCAACAAGGACCGCAGGTTATGTGACCCTTTGTAAACTCATAAACTTCTGGATACGGAATATTCGGAGTAATATCAGTATTAGTAAGAACACTAACCTCTCGACTACCATTGCCAAGACCTCTGTGTCAGGGCATAATGCTCAAAAAAGGGTTTGGTTTCCACTCACTCAACCCTAAAAACCTGATGGTCCCCTGGCGCCATTTCTCCGTTCATGTGGAACTGATGGTGACTCACGGTGTGCATGTGCCCCTTCTTATCCTTCCTGTTGTGGAGATTGGTCAGTTGACATCAGCTGTAAGAGGAAGTGGGATTGGTCGGGTGGGCTTCTCTGGTGGTCGAGAGGTAAGTGTACTTACTAATGTTGATATTACTCCAAATATCCTGTATTAGTTACGCAACATTACCTCTCGACCATCATTGCCGACATACAAACAGCAGAATCTGGCCTAAACCATAAACCCTCCTTACCAAACAACCAGCATGGGACTGGACTGATCTCCCCCCCCCCCCCCGTGCTGGCCCCGCCAACATGACAACTGTCTGCCTCATGGGCAGACGTTATTGGTTTTTGCTCCATTGGGCCTGGAGATCTTACAGGACCTAGTTGCAAAACTGGCAGGTGCCGGGGAAGGCATATGGTTCCGTACACAGCAAATTCCTGTGTCAAACTGGTAACAGGCCAGGGGATCAAGGCAAACTGCCTGATACTGTTCGAAATTAAGTCTATTTGGCACGAAGCCCAAAAAGGCCAAATGAGGAATGTGCCAACCTATAGGCCTGCATCAGATCTGACTGCAAGAGTGCCATAAGCTGGAAAATGGTGGCTGCTCTGATGGGATCTGGAAGGCCTAACAAAAAGTATCGGAATCTAAGCAAAGGAGCCAGTTATGCCTGCAAAGACATACATGCCATCCTCTAGCACTATCGTCACAACAGTAGTGCTTGATGAAAGTCATAGACAATCCCCAGTGGCAGGCCCACAGAATGTCTGCAACCACAATGTTCCACAGGGTGTACCACAAGGTATTAAAGGCTTGTACCTCATGAGCTCTAGCTGAGACATGCTGCAAGGCACCAGGCCTTTCTAGTGAGGTCTCATTGGCCTGCAGGGCCATCTGATTAATCCATGATGAAATCGTGTTGCTGCAAACCTGCTCCTTTCATGGGTTACTCAGTGGTAGAAAAAGGGTGGATCTCCATCGCTTCTCCTAGCCCCCAAAGCCAGTGTTAATAGTAAACAATTTTTCCATGTCCAGTACTTGAGCGAAACCTGCTTAGAGTCCTCAAGGCACTCAAATGGCCACTTCTTCAACATGACTAAAACCAGCAGTAGGTCCCACGTGGCAGGACCTGTCAGGTCACTGGCCTGTCATTGTAGAAGGACGCAATGAGCACTGACAGATAAGGATCACTTCCAATGCACAGGTGTGGGATGTTGGCAAGGGTTGAAGAGATGGCTGATCGGAACCCCTTCACTGTTTTTGAGCTCTGGCCTTAAACTTCTCACTGATATAACAGGAAGTTGGGGAGGTCCCCAATGTACAGAGCCCAGGAGTGAAGTCTCTTACTCGTGCACCAATTGGAAAACACCTTCCACCGAGCTGAGTTAAGAGTAAGAGAAGAAGATTCCAAGACACCTCTGTTGTGGATGTGCTGTGAGACAACTGCCAAGCATGGAGGTCGAGCATTTGAGGGACACACTCATCTTCTCCTGCACCAGAAACTTCAGCCATGCTGGTAATCATAGTGGAGGCTCTCTGCTTAATTCCAGTAGGTCTACAAAACAATTGAAATGGCTTCTATGTATAACTTTCACAGATTTGAATTATTGGGTATCAGGTGTAGAGACATCCGTCAACTGGGACTGCAGACAAACCAAAGCAAGTGTATGCTTTTCGCCATTTGCCACATGAGACTGTGGATGAGCCTAAGCAAGCCTATGCTTTTTCTCATGGGGTCTGTGGTGAAGACTCGGTGGAATCAGTCATCTTGGCTTGGTGCTTGGTGGCTGCAGCGACCTGCTGCCTATGCCTTGCATGGTCAGACTTTCTCCGTGGCTGGTCACAGAGCAGCCATTTGTCTTTTCCCAAATCCTGGAAGTATCTGCAAGTTCGCTCATGAGAGCAAACTTGAACCAACTGCAGGCGACAACCATTGCAGTGAGGATGGTCATCCCAAGCCACCATAAAGTGGTTCCACGAGTCCAACTTTTATCTGCAAACCAACAAGGCCAAGGATGCAGACAAAGTAGTCACTGGATCAAGACCCATGGACTGCCTCCGAAAGGAGGCAATAGCCTGGTGTGCACTGCTTTCCCTGTCTCTGTGTACTGTTTGCTGGGACGCGATCTTGAAAATGTAACTAATCGAAGTCAAACGACCAACTTTGCACTAACTATTTTGGTGGTATCTGATCACAGAAATCAGCTATCTAAGTCTCACTAGATTCCCAGACCACTGAGAAAAGATTTGGCATGTGTAAAGCACAATTATTGTAATGAGTGTAAACGAAAGTTCACTGATTTTAAATTCGCAAAGTAAATCAGAAATGGCGTCCAAAAGCACAAGTATGAGAAGGGGTGCATGCACACAGGGAGTCACCATCAGTTCCACATGAACTGAGTGATGGGGCCACCCAACCTTCAGGTTTTAGAATCAAGTGATTGGAAACTCAGCTCGATTTCTTGTGCGTTATGCCCAGACACAAAGGTCTGAGCAATGGTGGTCGAGACGTAACGTTACAAAGCTAAAAGAGCAGGAATGGATTGGGCGATGGACCATGATAAAGTAGGGTGGCTACCTGCGTACAATAAATAAATAAGTAAGTAATTAAGTAAGTTAGTAAGTAAGTAAGTAAATAAATAGATAAATAAATAAATAAATAAATAAATAAAGAAAGAAAGAAAGAAAGAAAGAAAGAAAGAAAGAAAGAAAGAATAAAGTGTTTTAGGAAAAACGAGAAGTCTGTTTTCACACACAGACATAATTATACAACATAACATGCGCATATGAACTTTCGAAATGGAGATACTTAATATATTTCTTTTAAAGTAGTTTAAATTTTCAAATAAGGCATGAATAATGACGTCTGGGAGGACAAATTTTACATGGAGTTTCCTTTAATTTCTATACAAGATTTGATTAAGGATTTTAATTCGAGATTTATTCTGTGTATTGTGGTTTCATAATAAATTTGAATTTATCAAGGCCCGAATACTTATCAAAATCAACAAAAATATCTTTTAATGATTCGAATAGAATTGACCTGGGTAAGCATCGACAGTTTATTAAGAAATGAGTTTTGTTCCTCTAGAGTATCACATGCGTTACATATTCTTTTTTTCTACAGGTGATATTGTGGGTCTATTATATCTTCCTTTTGTTATTCATTCAATTATGGGCCCTTTTCCGCTACCTTGTAATATTTTTCCTAACTTCAAAAACCTTTACGATTTTAAAATAATTTTCAAATTTAAATTCATTTTTTAGATAGGACATAAGTTCCCTTTTCTTATCTTGTGTATCGTACTGTTTATTTCTGAATTCCATTGTCTACGAAAGTGATCACTTAGTCTTTTTGTAGTTATGTTACCTGGGAAACAGTTATTTTTGTTTTGCACAATTACCACCAAAGGTATTTTAAATTTATTGAATAGAGAATATCATTAGTAGTCTGTTACCAAGTGCTCTTACCCTCCGAGAGAAGCATAACATTCCAAAATGTATGAATCATACAATAAACTACCCTGTGGAAGAGCAACAATTCTGAACCATTTTTTGGCCGACAAGGCTTAAAATCTTTACTTAAAAAAAAAGGTGGTTCGCCCAGCTCTCAAAGTACTGCTACAATGTGTGCATGTGTGTGTGTGTGTGTGTGTGTGTGTGTGAACTTAAAATCAATCGGGTTTCTTACATTTCTTGTTTGTACATACTCCTGTATTTCTGTTATTCTGCATCCATGTAACGTTTAAAGAAACCAACTTTTCTTGCAGTGGAACTTAGTATGTAAAAAGTCCTACTTGGTGGAGACCTCGCAGACTGTCTTGGTGTTGGGTGTAATGGTTGGAGCAATTTCTTGTAGCGCCCTTTCCGACGCATTCGGACGCAAACAGATATTCATCGTTTCAGAGCTGGCCATTGCTGCTGCTGGCATTATTACTGCCTTTGTACATAATATTTACGCCTTCATATTTTTGCGTTTCGTGACAGGTTTTTTTCAGCAGGTAAGTGATATATGCTTTTACGGCAGGTTTATTTGTTGCAGAAACATTTCCATAGTAGTGATTGAAACATTTCGAAGAGTTCTGGTTACCTATGCATGTATGATTTTAACAAAATTCAATTATTGACCTTTTAGATACCAAATTAAGCAGCTGCATGTTAGTGTACTACAAAAGAATTTTCAAATGAACAGCAAAATAATTTGTTAGATTTGGACATACACGTTAACTGCGCACCATCACGAATCAATATGCATGTATAGTATTATTATGTAATGAAATTCATTTTGTTTCAAATATACTCTAATACTCTAATGCATAACATTCAAACAGTTATGTTTATTGATGGTAAGTGTTACTTTGCTTGTGCATAAACTATAAACGTAAATTCAAGTTACGAGAAAGATATTTTTTATCAATGTGATCAATGCTTTTGACTTTGTTGCTTCTTTTCTGGTGTAAAGAGGGGCTTTGCTCACAAAATGTAAACAAAATGGATACAGACCTCTACGTTCCATGCAAATATAAAATGCAATTATTAAATTTGTCAAATAACAGGTGAACCATTTCAAAACAACTTTTTATTGTATTGTAGAATCAAATTATGATTTAAAAATCACAGGAATTGTAGTTCTGATATAAATGTCGAACATATTTTTTTTTCTTGAATTTATCAATCTTTCTGGATTGATACTTGGTGCTGCTTCACTACTGGTTATACTTCACATATCCTTTTCAAGCTTTCATGCGCGCTCGACCCTAGAAATTTGATATTTCTACAGAAAAGTCTTTTTTTTTTAAAGAAGGTTATTTTTAGCATAATACAGAGGAGCGAAGAGTTGAAAAACAGTTCGGCGAATTGTCATAGACAAAACGACATGGAACCAATTGCACTCTTTGAGAAATGAACCACATAGCACAGAAAAACATGACCCATATTCACAAATCTCAAACCCAACAATGGCAGCAAGGCGATTCAAGAGTTACCAAAGCATCAACATTCATCTTCCAATACCAATGTGAAGAAACAAATTTCACTCATGACTTGAGACAGCAGTCACCCATTTCGTTTCATGTAATGAGAAATATAATGTTTAATGTGTGATACGTGTATTGAAATCTCTAAAAAATCAAAGCAAGAAAGTACACTTACTAAAAGCACAATATCCAAATCGTTACAGCTAAATATAGACGATATTTGAAGCTCAAAATATTTATGGCCATTAAACTGTCACGTGATTGGTCTTGCCAAATAGTGCCTCACAGTGATTCAGTGTTGCCATATGTATCTCAGCTCGTCAAGTCCAACTTGTACACGTGTCTGTAGAGAACCTAACAAACTTTTCTTTTCTCATTATATTTAAGGGTTGCGTGCTGGTAGGGTTTGTTCTGGCTTGCGAAATGTTCCCTGCCGAAGTGAGGACGGATGCAGGTATGCTAATCATGAACTGGTGGGCTGTGGGCATGTGTGTGCTGGCTGGAATAGCCTATCTGGAACCCTCGTGGCACAATCTCATGTTAATCGTATCCGTCCCGGGACTATTGAACATAGTTTTTATATGGTAAGTTCCCCACAAATATAATCAGTAATGGAGAATACATGGTGTTGGTCACTTCTATCAGCTGCGGTAGTTCAGACTCTAAGTCAAGCCATTTACTTACCTGTCTTCACTTGAAGTAAGAGAGGGCCAGCAGCAATCCTTGGTACTGGTTGGCCGTCAGCCCATTCCAACCAAAGCTGTTGGAGTGTGGCATGTAATTTTTGTGAGTCTCAACAGAAAGTAGTGATTCACACAGTTTTTTTTAGTGACGCAAACGTTTTGTTTCAAATCTACGTTCTTTTGGTCCGTTTAAGGAGGAAGGTTTTGCTTTTAAGACATGAAAATGAAGTATCAAAATCCTTTTGCTTGTCTCATCAATAAAATCATCCTGTTAGAGCCAAAGCCAACCCTAGAAATTATAATTTGATAGAACGTTAATTGTGAACAGAGACACAATAATATGAACATTAATAATAATAAGATAAGGCAAATAGGACTGAAGTGATGTTCGTTCAAAGTGCCACATGACAGATAATAAAATGTGACGTGGAGGCTAACATCCTGCCAAAAGTATATCCCACCATGCAACGGTATTGACATAGCAGGCTTACAAACCTTGTTTACATGTTTTCATTAGTAACCAAACTATCAACTTCTATTGGCCAGATATAGTGACTTAAAGCTGTTGGAACATTGAACATTAAGCCCTGAATCAGACTATGATAGTTCGATGGGGAGTCATTTATGTCATTAGTGTTAAATTGTAGGATTGGCATCCGCCGAAAATGGCTGCTTTCAATTTCTCAAAGTAGTTTGTGGGCATGCTGGTGGCATTGCTTTAAAAGTAGGGACAAGAAAATTGCAACATATATTCACTATATATTTCCTTATGGGACCCACATACTACTGCTGCACAGTTAACCTAACGATGCATATAAGTACTGCAGTACATGTGAACAATGCATTTTGTGTTCCAGATGGGCCACAAGCCCTAAGATGTTTCAACCAGGGAATATGAGTGACCATGTTTAACAGATTTATGAGCATAAGTAAACCTTAGGCAATAGAGCAGTGGTCTTATACAGTGTATGTACTCGAATTGGCCTCTGAAGTACTCCTAGTAAGACTGGTAGAATTATTAAAAAGAGTGCAACCAACATGTGGATTTCAAACTAAATATCACTAGAGCTTTAATTTGGCTGGTCTAATTTACATAGTATCTACATCCATACAATCTTTCCTCATTGTTGTGAAAGTGTTAATGTTGATTTGGAGATCGCTTTGTACGTATTACAACCTTACGAAACGGGTTTTGTTCTCTTAATGAAGCAATTGTTGGAAATGTAGGTATTACTTTTTGGTGACATCTTCTGCATGCAAACCTGACATAATACTTGATATTCGATGTCTCTAATGCAGTATTGCTCTTATATTTGACTCGATTTCCTTTGGTGTTTTGTGAAGTCATGATGTTGCATAAGCCAATGTCAGATTGTTGAAATTGTGCTTGAATGGGAGTATATGTCAATGCTACAATGGTAAATGCTCATGTGCTGCACCTTTATGACCGGCTGCTGAATATTTATAAATGTATTTATTTGTGTGTCTGCTGATACGTTTAATTTTTCCCTCCCGAAACCCGACGTCAGCAACATACATGAGTCACTTTGCATCTGCATTGGAAACTCAATTTTTATCTAGGTCCCTCTAAACTGTCATGGTGTTGTTTGCTATTATGAGTAACAGCAACATGTTCGTGTACTACCTTTTGGGCAACAATTCGAGTTTTGATTTTGCTGACAACGTTCGCCTATAGACATTTGGTACTTGTTAAAGTTTAGTACTGCAATTTGTCTCGTTGGTGTTGTCAATTTACCTATTTTTTTGCATGTATTAATTTGAGGTGTTTGTGCCCATCATGTGAAATGTTTGGGCATTACCTCTTTATTGCTGGCGCCTCAAACAGACAGCATGCTGCAAAGCTGATGCTCCTCACCATCTCTGTCACACTGACTTGCAACCACGTTTCGAGTTACTCAAACTCCTGAGTTAGGAATGAATCGATGATAAAAAGTGTAGAATACTACTTGTGGATATGACATGAAGAATATCACACAGTAATGTCCGAACGTAGCGATAGCCCCTAAGCTAGGACATTACTTTACGTTGACGTACTATACATATAACCTATCCACAAATTCCGCAAAAATACTATCAGTATTCTAACCACCGCAGAAAGGTGTCAAGCTGGACAACAATGTGGCTTAAATTTATCTTTATCAGGCCTTTAAAGGTATTTTTTGCTTGTGATGTCTCTCGTTTGTAGCAGCTCACTTTGATGAGTAAGTTTTTTTTTTTTAAACTGAATGCATACAGCCTTGTGTGTCTGCTGATCTTGCACACATGTCCATAAGCTAAAAGTGTGCTTAAACATGTACTTGACTCCATTTAAAATTTGCGCTCGTTTTTTATTCTAAAGCAAATAGTGGTCGAATCATGTTCAACATCAACGAAGCATATTTATTTTACAAATGACTTAATCATATTAATGACCTGTGTAGAATAGACGTTACCACTACGGAACTGGAATGAGGGGCTGTGCTGTGGTCCTTTTTCCTTCAAAGATGCGAATACTCAAAGGAAAGTGGAGATATTTTTAATGTACCTCCATGAAGTGATATCTATATAACAAATAATAGGAAAGACCATTTTCTTCAACTACAAGAGATAGCATTTATGCGTATAAGATAGAAATAGTCCTGTGTACATGAGTACAAGCCATAGCGACGGGTACGTCATGTTTTTTCTCTCTTTCATTGCTTCTAGGTTATAAAATAATAACTTGCTTGTTGCAGGGTACTACCTCAGTCCATACCGTGGCTTGTGGCAAAGGGTCGCATACTGCAAGCCAGGCTCGTCCTCAGGGGCGCAGCTAAATTCAATGGAGTGACTCTACCGGAGCAATTTCAACTCACCGAAAAGGACTTGCAGAAATTAAAAGAAAAGAAAAATAAAAAGAAAGATGATGCTGAAAATCACGCAACTGACCATGAAATGGCAGCAGTAAACGGAAAAAAAGATGAGAAAGGAATGAAAGAAGGTGTGGACAAGAGGAAAGATTCCGTTGACGGGGAAGACCATGCTCCTGTGCCGGGATGGATAAGAAGAGCCAGTACAAAGTTTGTGGAACAGTTTGAGCTAAAAGCGAAAGACGGAACCGAGTATAAGTATACGATCATGGACGTTTTTAGGTCGCGCCGCCTTCGAATGTATACCATTGTCATGTGTTACCTATGGTAGGTGGTTTAACTTCAGGCGACATATTTACAGTGGCGTTATTTAAGCAAATATTTACTTCACTTTCAATATTTTGACCTTACAAATGTAATTATGCACCAGACTCACATAAAGGAAGTACACGTTGGTGGTTGTATTAATTAAGGGCTCACCTTTTATCAATTTTTTATTTCCTTAATTACATTGCAAACCATCATAACGTGAAGTCATTATTGCTTGATAATACTATATACAGGATAACATGCACAATCCTATGGCGCGCGGTGGTCTGCTACTGATGATTGTAAGAGCATAGCTGTACATGGATACCTAGCTTTTAATTGTTCCTAAAACAAAAAGCGAGTCACGTAAATAAAATCAAAACAAAACAAAAAAACAAACAAACAAACAAACAAAAAACAAAAATAAAAACAAAACAAAAACAAAAAGACCCCAAAAAACCAAACCAAAACAAAACAAACAAACAAAAATTAAAAAAAAAAAAAGTGTCATTTTCACAATTCCTCCCAAGAGGTCATAGAGTTAATACTCAACCATTCCGTCTAATGTGAACCTATCAAATTCAATAAATCTTGGAAACTTACGTGCGCAGAAAAAAATGGACATCAGCTTCTGTTTCTTAGTAACCGTGGGCACCTGTGCAACCTTGGGAGACAATATATGTACGACACATTCGTTAGGCTCGTGAACAATTGTAATACGCAGAAACCTTTATCAAACAATTTTATAAATCACCTTTTTTGTTCAAACATCTCACATTTTGAAGCAATGTTGTTATTCTTATGATAAATTCACAATCACTTAAGTACATTTTTATAGTAATATTCACGTCGGCAAAAATAAAACAGACTTTGGCAAGACATTATATTTGATTTATATCTATTTCCACCCAGTGTGTATATGTAAAATATAATAAACTCCATCTCTCTCTCTCTCTCTCTCTCTCTCTCTCTCTCTCTCTCTCTCTCTCTCTCTCTCTCTCTCTCTCTCTCTCTCTCTCTCTCTCTCTCTCTCTCTCTCTCTCTCTCTCTCTCTCTCTCTCTCTCTCTCTCTCTCTCTCTCTCTCTCTCTCTCTCTCCTCGCTCTCTCTCGCACACACAAACAAATATATATATATATATATATATATATATATATATGTATATATATATGTGTGTGTGTGTATAAATATATATATGCCTATACATATATATATATATATATATATATATATATATATATATATATATATATATATATATATATACATACATATATGCGTAAGTATGTGTGTTGTAGGATGGTTGACTCGCTAGTGTACTACGGGCTCTCATTGAGTACAGGTAATCTTGCTGGTGGATTGTACCTCAACTTTTTCCTGTCCGGCCTTGTGGAAATCCCAGCATACATCACAGCAATGTTTGTCTTGAAATAGTAAGTATTTAAATGTCCAAACAGTCGCCCATATTATACGCTCCCACTACAGTTCGTGTGAATCACACTTGAATTCATAGCAAGTTGATGGAAATTCAGGAATCTGGACAGCGAAACACACACAAATTAATCGCGACTATAATTTTCATGTGACATTCATGCACGTTTTACCTTAGATGTCACTGAACAGACTGTTTGTCGCGCTCCACGGGATATTCTTTGTGATTCCATAGCTGTAGTCAAAATTTGCACACAGGTATGACAAGCCTACCACTCTGTCTGATGGAATGACAAGCATTGTGACAAAGGAAAGAAAACAGAGTTTCACACCAATCCACAGGCGCCTACAGCAGAAGGAGGATACCAAGCCCATGTGCGTTGACAGTGGTGTCGCCGTCTTTACCACAGTTGACGACTGGCAGAGGCAACGGCCTTTGATGATCACATATAGATGGAATTATTCAGCTTTTGTCCATGAGCTGTTGCTAGGATCAAAGAAATAAAGTACACAATTTGTTGACTACAAACGTCAAGATCAAAGGCATAATGATGCACACATTTATGGTCTTTTTTCTCAATTCTAACTAATGGAAAGTTTGGAAAGAATGTTATTTTGCATGCTCCAAACACAACGAACTCAAAAGTCCCGCAGAGTTCCTGTATGAATCTCACATCAGGAAATAAAAGACATTAAAGCTAGGAAACATGGCTTTCACCAGAAAAAAATTAAAAGTTAACTTCATAGACTTTTTTTTTCAAAACGAGAATAGGTTATTGACACAACTTTTATATTCATTGTCTTTTCGAGACACGGAGATAGCTTTTCTTTGGTTTTAACAGGTTGTGATGCGTAAATATATGAAACAAAAAGCGCTGCTGCTTGAAAAACTAAACTAGGTCGCCTTTCAAATGTGTTCATGTAAACGATCCAAAAATTTTATTTTTGGTTCAAATATATAGCACACAGCCATAGTAATGTAAACGAGTTAAGTTTCCCATATTCACCGTAAAACACGCACAAGGTTACGGAGCTCTCAAGGTGTGCCATGGTAAATTGGGCTCTTTCGTATCCAGATCCCTAAAATAACACTTTACACAACCAAAAGTTAAAGGGACTATGTTTTTATCTATCTTGTGGTGTTCAAATTTCCTGCAAAAGGGCTGGCACCCGTACGGGGCGCGAGATAATAATAACGCCGCGTCAGGTCCCTGTACACATGTTAAGCCGTCTTTACATACTGTATTTTCAATCACTTATTTTTAGCATTTTTTGAACTTGGAAATTGTTTTAAAAGCAGACGGGGAGTCGTCAAATAACCATTCGGTATACCTGTCAAGTTCCCTGCCCAGTTCAATGATAGTCTTCTGTTACGGCGTCTTTAAACACTCTTATAAGGCCGTGGCAAGATACAGTCGCTTTGATTCCTGTCATGAAGTATTAACTGATGTGGAATATGGCTGTTTTAAGTATTATCGTGATGGATAGCAAAAGTTTCAGTTTCACTTCCAGTACCCCAATGGTCTACATGCTGTTCTTCATTTAAAAGATTTCCGTAATGCTTTCCTTCTAAAATCCCTTACCGATATACTACTGATATATATGCCCCTAAAAGGCCCTGAAAGATAGTCAATAAAGATATAGGATGATGTTGGTTGAATTTGAATTGGTACAATTTGTGTCGTTTCTGGATTCTTCAAGATGAATTGCGTGCAGCAGGCAACATATAAATACGGAAGAAGCCAGGGGTTGCTATCATCTTGTCACGTTAATGATCAAATATACATTAGTAATTCTGGTGCAGTATTTAACAAAAAATGAAAGCAAAGAAATTTTATATTGGTCGAGAGTCATGAATTTCATTTTGATACCACTATACTATCCTTCTAGCATACATGTTATGTATTTCTTGTATTTACCAGCATAGGGCGACGTTGGCCCATATGTATTTTCCATATAGTCGCAGGAGTAGCGTTACTCCTAACCTTGGTAACACCAGAAAAAACAGGTGAGTGACACATCATAATGAGGAATTGCAAACCATCGATGGCCATTGTGATGTTTGTGGCATCCTGTCAATGTTTATGTCCACCTTAAAGTTATGGTTAAGGTGTCTATTTTCAAGAGGGATAACATGCTGTCGCACACGATCCTATACAGGATAACATGCTGTCGCACACGATTCTATTGCAGCAGATATTTAATTGGTATTCTCAAATGATTCTGGAAATGCTTCATACTTCTTGGACATCATTTCTCATGCTACAGAAGTATTTACAATATACGTATCATTGTGAAGAATGCTTTTTTAAGTGCCCGATCGTCTGGAAATATTCTTTATTTGTGACCTGTACAAATTGCTTCGTCGCATTCTGGCAATCCCCTTAAAACATCCAACTGTTGCAGTCAAGAGAATGCAATGATTGCGTGCTAAACATACTCTACTTTGTAAGACTCTGACGCAGCAGACTTCCTTCTCAGAAAGGTGCCATAATAAATGTGATTGTCGTTGACATTATGAGAGAATTTGGCAGATCAATTGAACGACTATTGGATTCATTAAATAAATTATTTTTCCCCTTTTGGGTTGCAGCGTCTGGGGTCAATCTCGTGCCCCTCATTATGACATTTGGCATGGTTGGCAAGTTTGGAATCACAGCATCGTTTGGATCCCTATTCCTCTATGCCACTGAGATTTACCCGACCACCATAAGGTATGTTTAACCGTTGTTTTACTTCTTTCGTGGTGTCGCTCTTGTATAAGCTAATTCCTGCAGTCTTCTCTAGCTCATGCCGGAAAACAGCACAAAACAAAAATTAATAACTTAATGTTTCAGTAACATATGGTAGCATTATTCATGGCAGGGATTGTGCATCAGAGCAGTAGTCTACCATGTACTTAACTTCTGAAACAGTTCAGTCATATTAAACACGAAGGTAATTGTTTGTCTTTCTGTTGTTATTGTTGTTCATTTTACTGCCTCCACCATTAGTAGGTCGACATAATTTATATACTAATCACACAAGAGGTAGCGGAATGCAAAATGTAATTTTGTGCTCACATTTTTACAAATATCATCCAGCGTTCCTGCCAAACACTCATTTTGATTTACAGTATGGAAGGTTGTGAGTAGTGTTTGCTTAACTTCCATATTTATGTATTTCTGCCATTGTGTTGTTCATTTATCTACCAGAAATGTTGGCATGGGTCTTGCATCAGTGTTGGGAAGGATTGGAAATTTGCTTGCACCATTCTCCGCCTATCTTGTAAGTGTTAAGTACAAGGAAAAACATGTAATGTAAACTAAATATTTAACACATAGACAAATATTATATATATATATATATATATATATATATATATATATATATATATATATATATATATATATATATATATATATATATATATATATAATACATATATATATATATATTATATATGTATATATAACATTAATACCATATACGAACATTGATTTTTTTGGTCAAGTATTCACCTGGATAATGGGCAATGTTTTATCATGCATTACCTGTGATAAGAGACAATGTGGACTTATTTTGAAATAAAAAGCCAGCCACAATGTTACTGATAATAATGAAATGAGTTAACTGCATCCTGTATATCTACCGGTCAGTTATCGATACTAAATTTAAACCGAGACGCGATCCATTTCGTTACATTGAAATCAAAACAGAGTTTGCAGCATAAATTGCCAACATGTTGAAATTATATTTGGAAAAGAAACCCAAGGTATGTTTTATTTCATACATGGTTCAGCTTCTTTCAATATACGTCACTTGGGAACTGCCTCTCTCTTTGCATAAGAATGTCATTTGTAACATAACTCCTTGACTAATGTGCTAAATACGGCAATTGTAGGGAAGGACTTTTTTCACATTTTTCTCCGGGGGGAAATGTCGTTTCGTTGCCAATCATAGAAGAAAATTGAAATAATTGTCCAAAATATAGCAATCATTGGTTAATTATACCTAAACAAATCGAATGTAGTCAGTTAATATTTGTCAAATATCAGATGATTATGCCTGGTCGAATTCTATGTCAAACAAGCATCATTTTGTGCAGTTGATGGCATCTGGAGGAGTAATCTAATTGAAATGAATCTTATGCTCATTGTTCACTGTTTTCCAGGCGAAATTGATCTGGTGGTTTCCAGGAGTGGTGTTTGGAGCCATGTGTGTACTTGCTGGAATTCTAACGCTCATTCTGCCTGAAACACGTAACAAACCGCTACCGCAGACTATAGCAGATGTGGAGAACTTCAAACGAAAGTGAAAGATACAAAAGTATCAAATAGTACATCTCTTAGCTTTTTTGAAAGCTGAAAAACCTTAGATTTGTAAATAAAAGGTCCGTAGGATATATATGGAAGAGAGAGATGGAGGCAAAATCGGCGTGACGTCATCATGGAAGATGACTTACACATGTCAACTCAAAAAATAAATAAAACAAAATGAGTAAAGTGTTAGTGTCTACCCAGAAACGACTTGGATCAGTCAACAAGCTCCACGATTGTTAAAGTGCCTTATAAATAACCTAGCTGAATGAACTAGCATTGATCAGTAGATATTATAGTAGTGAATGCGTTATATATATATATATGTATGTGTATATATGTATTATTATGACGAAGTCCATTATTATCCGTGGAAGATAGTGTTAGTGGCTTCGTGACCTGCCAGTACCATCAGTAACTGATGAGGACAACGCGCCAGAGTGTGGTAACACTATGATGTCCAGGATTTTCTGCCTACAGATAAAATTTTGCATCAGTCTGCAACATAGTTAAACCTTTGGTTGCCTCTCCCGAGAAAGTACTGTTACGATTCCAGATGCAAATTCCCCATAAAGAGACCATTTATCGAAGTTCTAGAATTGAAGGTTTTAAAACAAGTTCCAGAGTTGATCTCGATCAAAAGTTTGCGCACTTGTGGGGCCTGGGCCCAAGTCGTGAAGAGGAAAACGGTTGACTTAGTCCTTCACCTAACACTCAAACGGCCAGGTTAACAGTGTTGAAATTAAAAAAAAGTGAAGTACGAAAATAATGTAGTGCGTATGTCTACAGTGGTCTTGGTGTAAACGATTAGGTCATCTTATACAAATTTCTATTTGAGTATTCATCATGGTCTGTAAAACCATATTGTTTCCACTGGGCGTTAAAGCAAACTTTACATTTTATACGACTACGGAATTGAATAAAATTATCTTTTTTACAGTGTGAGTGTTGTCATGTATAGAAATTAAGATAACATAGTAAGCTTTCCGGAACTTAAGTCTGCATGATTTTCGGTCCCAGTACAGGTGATTTGCTTTTTTTTCCATTACAGTACAGACGTTGTGCCAGCACAGATTAATGTCCTTAACTAATCCGAAATGAACACAAACTGAAAAAAACAAACAAAAAACAAAAAAAAAACCAGCAAAGCAAACAGCAAAAAGAAAAAAAACAAACAAACAAACAAACAAAAAAAAAAAACAAAAAAAAAAAAAAAAAACAAAAAAAACAAAAAAACAAAACAAAAACAAAAAACAAAAAAAAAGCAGGCTTTTTTCTATGCCCATGAGTGCTTGTCACGCGAAACCTAAGTTTGAAGGAGGTAGTTAATGTACAGACACAAAGCAAAAGAACACTCTTGATCGAAAAACCTGGGCCATTTGAAGCCCCTTAAATTTAAATCTGTTGGCGCCACCAGCCAATAAAGCAGTGTTTCGAACTGCAATGTTTTGCATTGCAGACGAAGTGCACAGAAGATCAAGATAACTGCAACAAAATGTAACCATTGGGAATATAAAGTGGCGAGCTTCCTTCATGCAAAACTCTACAATATTTGGCGGTTGTTGCGGCAGTCTGAAGTTACTTGGGAAATGGATTGTATTATTTGTTTTATGAACATATAGAGACCCCCTGAGGGAAAGTAAGTCCTTCAAAGTAGGGCAGTTTACATAAAACAGAACCTTTGTTGAGCTGGAAATTAGACTATTCCAGCATGGACTCCGTCATATTGATATGTTTAAGAAAAGTCAGTATTGTGAGGTAGGTAGTTACTTGTCGTGACGAGGTGCAGCTATGGTATGAGCAGGAAGTACAAGGGTGTGTAGAAGGAGAACAACAGCTTCTAATGGGGGCAGGAGGGAGGTGAGATGGGCAAAACGCCAGGTTGAGGGGAGGGAGATCTCAGGTGGAACTGCATAGGAAGAGGGACTTCAGGATGAGTTCGACGAGAAGAGGTTTATAAAGTACGAGGAGTGCTCTATGTGGGAGGATTTGATACATCAGGGCTTAGGTGTACCTTAGAAGAGGCAAAGCAGAATAGCTCAAGCTTTAGATGTAGGAAGTGTAGGACAGCTGAGACTCTTGACGTCAGTTAGCCCTAAAAATAGAATTAGAGAAGGCCAGGGACTGGATCTGGCCAATGAGAAAAAAGGATAGTACTACTTCCTGTACAAGTGGTACACAGAAGATCGTGGAGGGGGACAGCTATGGGGTAGAAAAAGCTGTATAGACAGGGACAGGAGGCAAGGGGAGGCAGAACAGCAGTTGGACAGGGACAGGAGGGAGGGAGTGTTCAGACAGAATAGGTGGAAAGTGGCAGGGTTGGGCCAAGGCAGATGGAGGACAGCACAGTCAGAAAGATAGATAGGTCTTTCTGTAGGGTGGATAGTGCAAATAGGGTTAGAACATGCTTACCAGGGGCAAAGATCAGGGATGTGGAGGAGTTAGTAAGGACCAGTGGGGACTGTCTCAGTGTAGTGGTTTAGGTTGGGACCAATGACCTAGCAGATGGGAAGGAGGGGGGGGGGGTGTAGGTTAGAGATTGGGGCCTGAGACAGTTTTGAGTAGATAAAGAGGCTTGTTACACAGGGTAGGATGGTTAGAGTGCAACCCATCAGTGTTGCTTAGCTTTGCCATTGGTGGGTTTGAAGAAAGTAAAATGTGCAATCAATAGGTACCCAGGGATGACGTGTAGGGAGAGCCAATTGCATTTAGAGATGTGTGGGAGAACTTCGCAGGTGGGGAGGAGATGTTTGCTAGAAATAGGCTCCATCCAAGTCAGGAGAGAGGAGATCAGCTAAGTCAGGTGTAAAGTGAATGGGTACAGCATCAGGGAAACTGGATAGGCCACAAACTAACCAGACAGACTTGTGCACAGAGTGAGGGTAGCATAAAAATAACAGGGATGATGTAGCAGAAAGTAAGAGAATAGAAATCAAAGCCTTTGTTGAGACACATACTTGGGAGGAAGGAATAGGGATAGTTACTGGCCCAACAGGCTTAGAGTTTAGAGCTGAGGCAGGGCTACTGAAAAGAGATGGGGAGTAGCGAGGTTCTGCAAATGAAAGACGATCTCAATAGGAAAATACTCAAGATAGTCCAAGACAAAATTGGAAGAAAGAAAATCCCAGTTGACAATAGACGGTATAGAATAGACTTAGAGCTTAAGGGTGATATATGGTAAACGATGTGTCAGAAAAGAGCATAGAGTAGTGTCAGGAGGAACATGCTATCTAAAAGGAAGGTTGAGGATGCAAAGAGACTGGATAATGAACATGGAAAACAGGTAGTTGCTATAAAAGCATACAGGATAGCCAGTAGGATTGAACAATTGGCAGAAAAATAAAATAAATAAAAATAATGGAAAGTGGTGGGGAAAGTTCAAATATTTTTTGTGAAAACAGGTCCACCAGAAAGAAATAGTAAGATACAGCACATTATACATGAAGGTAAAAAAGACAGATAAAAGGGAAGATATACTATAAGCATTCAAGGACCATTGGGGAAAAGCTGACAATAAACAGTGGGGCCAGGAAACAGTACCGACATGTCAGACAGAATACAGACCGGATCAATGGAATTCTGAGCTACGTTGAAGGATGAGGAACATTCAAATTGATATTGCTGTAGACCAAATGGGACAAGGTAAAGCTCTGGGAACATATGGTATCTTAAGTGAATTTATAAAGAAGGGGCCTGTGGCGACAGAGGTCAGCATGCAGCTGCTATTCAATAGAGTTATTAATTGGAAAGAGACTGATTGCAGGAGGTTGGGGTGGAATGCGATTAGAGTATGATATATTCCAAAAAGGGGTCCAAGAGGCCATCTCTGCCAGTGTACGGGCATTGCAATCTCATGAAATCTGGGCACAACTTTCTGTTGGTATGTGGGGCTGAACAGGATAGTTGAAAGGTTTGGTTTTCTGGGAAAATTCAGAATCGGTTTAGGCCAGGAAGAAGGATAGGGGATGTATTCACATTGACACCGATTTTTTAATTAGCGAGAGTGAAAAGTACAAAAGAGTTTTTCTGGGATTTTAGATGTAAAAATGCATCTCTGGATATAGACCTAAACCAGGGACGTGTGCCTACTCTGATTTTGTTTGCGCTGTATGTCAAAGAATTGGGTTAACAGATGATGGATTGTATAGGAATAACAATAGGGA
Source organism: Hermodice carunculata (assembly GCA_964020975.1). Taxonomy (NCBI): domain Eukaryota; kingdom Metazoa; phylum Annelida; class Polychaeta; order Eunicida; family Amphinomidae; genus Hermodice; species Hermodice carunculata. The sequence goes on along the minus strand of OZ026612.1, from coordinate 95,107,752 downwards.
AGCAGGAAATTCTGGCCGTATTTTTTGCAGACAACATCGTACCCATAGCAAAATCTCTAGGGCACTTACAGAATATGTTGAACGTCGCAGGGGAACGGGAACAATTGTAGATTAGAATTTAGCAGGGATATGAGTCAATTTATGACGCTCATAAAGAAGCCACATCAAAATGAAAATGGAATGTAGGGAAATTTCAAATTCCAGAATTCCGGCGCTGGTTCACCTGTGTCAAGAAACCTGCATCTGCTCAAAGTGATAGGAACTCCTCTATGAGCTGCGTTGTAGAGAAACGAAATCGCAGGAGATACGCGGGTGTTTCCATAGGTCTCTATATTAATATTGATGAAACTGAAATGCCAAATAAATTATTATGTCTGAAGTTTTCTTGTTGAAAGTCACGGGGATACGTGTTTTACACAAGTTTCTGTTTGAGTAATAATCCTGGTGTCTAAAAGTACATTGTTTTCACTGTTCGTTTCAGTCAAACAAAACATTTTGCATGACCACGCGATTAAGTGTTCTTTGGCACAAAAGTCGAAAGCTCTGCGACTCATATAGGCCTATCACGTGTGCGGAGCGTGGTTGCAATATTACTTGTAAACTATGAAAATTGTTTTACCCATATGCCAAGATGAAGTTCATTATGGGTAATTTTCGTGATATTATGTTTTAAATTAATTATTGTCTGCTCGTTGGGCACATTGATACATTGTTCTCTATTTCAAAACGGCTTCTTTAGTTTATTTAATTTCCCTAGACGAAATGTACCTGCTTACACAATATTAAAATTCCGAAGTACAGACCTCTTTCTCAGCATGAATTAATATCTTTCTGTCCGAAACAGAGTTTCTTTTAACATGTATGGTTTTTTTTCTTTTTACCTCAGCTGACTTGTCAGTCAGCTGAGGTTTTGTGAGGGTCCGTCGTCCGTCCGTCGTCCGTCCATCGTCTGTCGTCCGTCCATCGTCTGTCGTCCGTATGTCCACAATTCACATTTTCGACTTCTTCTCAAAAACCGTCAGCCAGATCCACTTCAAACTTGGTGGAGAGTGTGCCTTAGGTGGGTCTCTACCAACTTTTTTGAAGTGGTCACGGTCCAGTGATTTTTGGATTTTTAATGAATTTTTTTTGTCGTCTGCTTACACAATATTAAAATTCCGAAGTACAGACCTCTTTCTCAGCATGAATTAATATCTTTCTGTCCGAAACAGAGTTTCTTTTAACATGTAGAAACAGAGTTTCTTTTAACATGTATGGGTTTTTTTTTCTTTTTACCTCAGCTGACTTGTCAGTCAGCTGAGGTTTTGTGAGGGTCCGTCGTCCGTCTGTCGTCCGTCCGTCGTCTGTCGTCCGTATGTCCACAATTCACATTTTCGACTTCTTCTCAAAAACCGTCCGCCAGATCCACTTCAAACTTGGTGGAAAGTGTTTCTTAGGTGGGTCTCTACCAACTTTTTTCAAACGGTCACGGTCCAGTGATTTTTGGATTTTTAATGAATTTTTTTGTTCTTTTTGGGGTAAATCTTAAAAAATCTTCTCCGAAGGAAACCGCTCACCCAATTGCTTTGATATCACACAGGAACGCTCCCTGGGACTCGTAGTTCTTGATTTGGTCACCAGGTGCCGCTGCCATTTTTTCCAATCTTTTAATGAATTTTTATGTGTTATAGCTATTTTCGACTTCTTCTCCAGAACCATCACTCAGATTAAGCTGAAACATGGTGGATATAATCCTTGTAGAAGGGTCAAATAAAGTTGTACACTATGTGGGAATGCTGCGGATTCCTGATTTTTAACGATTTTTTTCAATTCTGGTACTTATCGGTCAATGCAGCTTTCCTATTGATAACTATGGAAATCAATGGGCATTCTAATGCTAATTCACATTTTCGACTTCTTCTCCAAATCCGTCATCCAGATTAACTTCAAACTTGGTGGCAATGTACCTTGGGTGGGTTTCTACCAGTTTAGGTCAAATGTTCATGCTCCAGTAATTTTTGGATTTTTAATGATTTTTTGGGGTTTTTTTTGGATAAATCTTAAAAAATCTTCTTCTCCGAAATTGCTTACCCAATTGCTTTGATATCACACAGAAAGACACCTAGGGAGTCCTTGTTGTTAAATTGTTCACCAGGTGGCGCTGCAGTTTTTTTTCAATTTTTTTATGAATTTTTGTGTGTTATAGCTACTTTCAACTTCTTCTCCAGAACCGTCACTCAGATTAAGCTTACCAGTGGTGGATATGTTCCTTATGGAAGGGCCAAACAAAGTTGTTCACTATGTGGGAATGCTGCAGATTCCTGATTTTTAATGATTTTTTCAATTCGGCTCCTTTGGGGTAAATGCACCTTTCCTATTGATTACCATGTAAGTCAATGGGCATTTAATGCTAATTTACATTTTCGACTTCTTCTCCAAAACCGTCATCCAGATTTACTTCAAACTTGGTGGCAATGTACCTTGGGTGGGTGTCAACCAGGTTTGCTCTAATGGTCATGTTCCAATGAATTTTGGATTGTTTATGATATTATTTTTTTCAAAAATCTCAACAAAAGTTTTAATAGGAAGGTTTAACATGGGAATTTCTTGTAATGGTCATAACTTTAATAATATTGACCAGATTTACTTCAAACTTGTCGAGGATGTTCCTTGGGTGGATCTCTAGCAAGTGTGTTCAAATGATTACGCTCTATTGATTTTTGGATTTTTTATGATTTTTTTTTGTTCTTTTTTGGGGCAAACCTTCAAAATTCTCCTCTGAAACCGCTCACCCAATTGCTTTGATATTGTACATAGACACTCCCGGGAACACCTAGTTCCCAATTTGTTCACCAGGTGGCGCTGCAATTTTTTTATGAATTTTTTGTATGGTTTTGCCATTTTTCACTTGTTCTCAGAATCGTTCCTCAGATTAAGCTGAAATGTGATGGATATGTTGTTGTGGAAGGGTCAAACAGTTGTTTACTAGGTGGCACTGCTTTGGATTCCTGATTTTTAAGGATTTTCAATTCGGGTACTTATCGTTCAATGCAGCTTTCCTATTGATTACTATGTAAGTCAATGGGCATTCTAATGCTAATTCACAGGACAACTGACACGAAATTTACTGTTTACTTAATAACTTGAGATCTGTTTTGAGTTAGCTACACAAGTTAATTATTCTATATTAAGGTCATGCTGAGACAGTACATGAATGACCTTGACCTCGTTTGCGGGGTCACAGTGCAACATACATGAATTTTACTCATCATTATAACTTGAGAACTACTTGAACTTTGATGTTGCACATGTAATATATTGTTCTTCTATTAAGGTCAGACTTCCTCAGAACATGGTGTGCTTGATCCTTTCCCAAGTTCATAGAGCTGCAAGTGTGATGAATGTCAAGATCAGCTGAGGCACGGCCTGTTCACACAGCCCTCTTGTTTTTGCTTTTTTTTTTTTTTTTGTTATTAGTGATGACTTGGCATAAAAGTAAGGTATTCATGCGGAAACACAGGGCATAAAAATACCGCACACAGAAAACCGGTTGAAGTCACCAAAATGTTTAGCTGGTAGCGCCACAAAACAAGGCACTGATCAAAAACAAAACATGCCCTGCATTGCACTTACTACTTACCATACTTACAACGTTTAGGAAAGTATTTATCTGGATGCTCTTATGCAATAAGTTGGTAAGTGATATTGAACAAACACCGATGTTGACCTTCAAGCATTCTATGCGGTATCAAAAAAGGCGGTTCCTAAAGCCTAAATATACGCCCAGATGACCTGTGTCACAGTATAGGGATGGGCCATGCAGGCCAGCTTTTTTTGTGTTTGCAAAACCAAGGCAAAAAGCGGGACATTGATGGTAGGTCAAAACGCAAGGTTCAACATAGAACCATGATTCTAAATTTTGAAAGACGGGGCCACGCAATAAAAATTCTCGTGTAAGTTTGCAGGTCAAAGCAGACATTGCAACTAACAGACAAACAAGACGTGCCGTTCCATTTGGTCGGTATTTGTGGTTGTAAAGATTCCCTGTCAATAGGGAAGGGTAGTTTCTTAAGTTTCCAGAAACCTCCACTGCACGGCGTAAGTCATCGCTTTCATCCGGGTACTCGCCTGCGGGTGAACATTGGTCGGCGGATTTGCAAACACTGTGATAACATTGTACGTATCGGCAATCAAAGTGCCAAAAATGTTCCTTTTCACCTAATATCTGCTAATACATTTTACACACACGAAAGATAAGATTGTATTATAGCAGAGCATGAACGCATTTGTTCGTATGTTGTGTTAAAAAAGTGAAAAATGCATTTGAACCGCGGTGACCGGGAACCGCATTCTGCTCGTTACATTCCTGCGTAGCGCCACGACGTACTCGACTATGTGAATGGTCGAAAGAAATGCAATAATAAAGAATATTCTTCGACAGTTATTAAGATAATGCAATGATCACATATAACATTTTATCGACATAGCACAAAATATGGACTCAACAGCATGAGGATTTCGTAAGACTCCTGTTGCAAGGATTTAATGTGACCCGGTTTATCGCGGGCGATAATGGGGGATCGTGTAGGATATAACGTTGATTCCTTGATTGCATTACATTCTACAAAAAGTATTTATTAGTGATAACATTATCCTGATTATGAGTTACACTTGGTTATTTCATTCGCCAGGAAAAACGCTCAGTTTGCACCATGCGTTAACACATCATAGTATGCGACGATACTCAGGTTGACCCGCTATTGAATACCCGGATGAAAGCTGTCCGCAGCGCCACATGCCGGCAATGAGAGAACGCAGAGTTATTGCTCTACCATAGCGATTACCTGCCACTGCAAAACCTATGATTTAAATAAAGGATGGAGAAAAGAAGCATGTCTGACAAATATGCATTTTTTATGTGTGGCAATATTTATTTACATACATACATACATACATACATACATACATACATACATGCATACATATATACATACATACATGCATAAAATAGTCGAAGTAAACATTTTTAAAGGCATGGTAAAATTGCATATTTCCAAAAGATTGGTAAAATTTCAACTTGAGGTTGCAGCTGCTGATGACTGATGTATGTGTCACTAGGTCCGGTTGTGTAAATTAAATAAATTAGCTACAGGCTAAAATAAAGGAATAATGAACAACAAAAGCAAGGCACAAACGCAACCAGGTTTCAGAATAAAACACTAATAAACGAGGAATTTTGTAGTGTTCACTGTTGGTCCCCGGTCGTCGTCTGCGGTTGATGACAGTGATATTGCAAGTTCCAGCAACTACGAGAAAAGAACTCTTTGCCACATTTTGATTGCGTGACCTTTGAATATTTCAGACGACTCGGATTATTAACCATAAAACAGACAACTTATTTTCGCATTACAATTATATAAAACAAAAACATTTTGGCATAACTAAGGTCGCGCTCCCCGAGCATTAGTGTGTCGCAAAAGTGGGATCCAGTGTATTGAATTAGCGAAAATACTACATCGGGTAAAAGCAGTTACATCATGTATGGCACGCTGACCTGTTCGGTCTGTTGTGAAACTTACCTTAACTGGAAACGATGTAGGAGTCGCAAACATAATGTATTGAATGATGGTCATAGTTTTTGAGATAGTGTTTTTGTATTGACAGATAGAAGACCGACGGACCGTTGGACGGCCTAGATCTTCTATCTGCCGATACATGTATGGTCTATGATTTAGCTGATAATGCCACATAAAATTCACATAATAATCTCTAAGTGTCAACGAATTCAACTTCCTTATGCTGTAGTACAACCAGGTGAAACCGTGCATCGTCTGCATTGCCAATATGATAACGAGGCAGGGCCTGTGTAGCAGGATAAAGACTGGTCACATGACGTTTTTATACCTGATTGGCCTACTACCAGATTACACCTGATTGGCCTACTACTTCCACCTACAGTCTGTCCACACTGAGTTGGCAAGGGCCTGAATTTGAAAGTAGTTCCAGCAACTGGTAAAGAGGCTTGGAAGAAGTGCCAGACTGTGATGAATCACATAACACCTTTGTGTCCACAGATTGCTTAACCCCACACTCACATACAGGATATTAAGGTATCCCTCAATGATAATGCTTATACGATCACAAGTTGTAATCGCAAACACTTGTCTTTTACAGCGAGTCTTACAGAATGAACAATCCAACATATTCCCAAATTTCCATTGTTTACAGGCCCACAGAAGCTTGAAGTTATAAAGTACAGCATATTCAACTGTGCTGGTGCAAGTGCGCTTTATTACCTTTGGAACAGCCCCTCTCCCCAAGTAGCAGGAGTGCACAGGTCGGTTGATAATTAATGAAAGGACCTCGTATTTTGTGGCAGACTTGTCCAGATAAAGTTTGATCACCAATCTACTAAAACTGACATATCGCAATATCAATAAAATAATACTAAAGCAAGTCCATGGGGATAGCAAGGTAATTGACATTTTTGAATTCTCTAAAACTGGCATCCAGATTCACTTCAAATGTGGCAACTATGCATCGTAGATGGTTCTACCGAGCATGTTCAAAATGACACCCTTCAATGATTATTTGATTTTTCGTATTTGTTTTAAAAATTCAAAAAATGTTGAAAAAAAAATCATCTCTAAATCAGCTTCGTCAATTGCTTTGAAACTGCACAGGAAAACGTTTGGTTATCCCCTAAACCAGAGTGGGTTGAACGTCAAGCTCAGCTGAGGAAGACTGTTCACACAGCCCTCTTGTTTTGAAATCACAAAAAAAATCTGATAAAAGTGAGTGTGGAGCTGTGAGAAACTGAAAAAAAAAAAAAAAAAAAAACAGTTGGAAACAGTCATAATTGTGAGGGGCCACGTGGAGGCCGACTACGCCAATATAAAATAAATCTTGTCTTAACACTGTCAAGACTGTCGCAACAATCTTGACAGTGATGAAACAAGATTCAGCTGAGATTTATGTATAGCATTCTTATGACCATTCCCTTTTGAGAGTGGGTTTGGCCTGTGCACCGTATTAAGCGAATGTAGGTTACTAATTCGGACGGAATCGGTCATGATATAACTGCTGTGGCTTGTCATGATCCTGTATATAACACCGAGTCGTTTGCCTGATAAACAGACTTGTTCCACGTGTCTGACTGTCCTCCACGGTGGAGTGTCGTTACGGTAACGATAGCATAACTTAGTCGGTATTAACAGGCAACCGAGTCGCAGGAGTCGAGGTATTTTTAATATCATTGGAGAATATGCATAAATATAGACCATTAAGAGTAGACAAGCGATCTTGTTCCACCAATACATTGCCTAGACAGGCGTCGAAGCCTTTTAGTTCTGTCTGTGTGCCAACACAGATATATTGTTTTTCTAGGAATTATGTCTGTGTGCCAACACAGACATACTGTTTTTCTAGGAATTCTTTCTTTCTTTCTTTCTTTCTTTCTTTCTTTCTTTCTTTCTTTCTTTCTTTCTTTCTTTCTTTCTTTCTTTCTTTCTTTCCTTCTTTACCGGCAAATTTGTGCGACATTTCATTTGAAAAATATTACACATAGAAACTCCAAACTTGGCACAATAATACTTCTATGGATAAAGTCTGGCCTTTTTATAATGAGAGATCATGCTTTTCAAAATTATGCAAATGAAGGGTAATTTTAGTTTTAAATCTTCAATATCTTATATACTATGGTAGATGTGGTTCCGAGTGTATAGGAGTTCGATCATAGCAAGGTAAAGGTCATCTCAAATGTCAAGGTCACGTCAAGGTCAAGGGTCATGTAAATGTCAAAGGTCAATTTTAAGCCAAAATGTAAATTTTGAGGTCAAGGTTCACTTCAGGTAGAGGTCATCTCAGGGTCAAAGGTCATTTCAAGGTCAAAGGCCATTTTTGCTAGTGGCTTTCTTATACCCAAACTTGGTCAATTTTTATCCAATTTTGATCATGTTGGGCTCTAATTGTAGCTATTGTAACCTTGCACATTTTAAAATTTACATGTGACATCTAAAGGTCAAAAGTCAAGGTCATTTGGACCTTTGAATGTTTTATCTAGTCATAACGTACCTAATTTCCATCCAATTCTAGTCATGTTGGACTCAAATTGAAGGTATTGCAACACTGCACATTTTTATAAGATCATGTAACCTCCAAAGGGCAAAGGTCAAGGTCATTCAGCCCCTTGAAAGTTTCATCTTGCCATAACTTGGTCAATTTTTATCCGATTTGGTTCATGTTGGGCTTAAATTGTAGGTATTGTGACACTGCATAATTTACACGTGACCTGTAAAGGTCAAAGGTCAAGCTCATTTGAAATTTGTAATTTGCATGCAGCCATAAGCTTAATGTACTGTGAAGTACAAAAGGATAAAAGTTGCAGCATTTAATATTTACAACTTTTGAAGGCACACAGATAGATTTGTTTGAAGCAAATCTTCTTTTCTAGTTTCTTTCTTTCTTTCTTTCTTTCTTTCTTTTTTTCTTTACCGGCAAATTTGTCCGACATTTCATTTGAAAAGTATTACATGCAGAAATTCCAAACTTGGCACAATCATGCTTCTATGGATATTCTGGCCTATTTATAATGAGAGGTCATGCTTTTCAAAATTATGCAAATGAGGGCTAATGAAAGTTTTAAATCTTCAATATCTTATATACTTTGGTAGATGTGGTTCGGAGTGTATAGGAGTTCCATCATATCAAGGTAAAGGTGGTCTCAAATGTCAAAGTCATGTCAAGGTCAAAGGTCAATTTTAAGGCAAAAGTCAAAAGTCAAGGTCATTTGGCCCTTCGAAAGTTTCATCTTGCCATAACTTGGTCAATTTTTATCCGATTTGGTTCATGTTGGGCTTAAATTGTAGGTATTGTGACACTGCATAATTTACATGTGACCTGTAAAAGTTAAAGGTCAAGGTCATTTGGACTTTGAAATTTGCATGCAGACATAAGCTTAATGTAATGTGAAGTACCAAAGGATCAAAGTTGCAGCATTTTATATTTACAACTTTTGAAGCCACATAGATAGATTTGTTTGAAGCAAATCTTCTTTTCTAGTTTCTTTCTTTCTTTCTTTCTTTCTTTTTTTCTTTACCGGCAAATTTGTCCGACATTTCATTTGAAAAGTATTACATGCAGAAATTCCAAACTTGGCACAATCATGCTTCTAAGGATATTCTGGCCTATTTATAATGAGAGGTCATGCTTTTCAAAATTATGCAAATGAGGGCTAATGAAAGTTTTAAATCTTCAATATCTTATATACTTTGGTAGATGTGGTTCGGAGTGTATAGGAGTTCCATCATAGCAAGGTAAAGGTGGTCTCAAATGTCAAAGTCATGTCAAGGTCAAAGGTCAATTTTAAGGCAAAAGTCAAAAGTCAAGGTCATTTGGCCCTTCGAAAGTTTCATCTTGCCGTAACTTGGTCAATTTTCATCAGATTTGCTTCATATTTGTCTGAAATTTTGGGTATTGTAACATTGCGCAATTTACATGTGACATGTAAAGGTTTATGGTCAAGGTCATTTGAACTTTGAAATTTGCATGCAGACATAAGCTTAATGTAATGTGAAGTACCAAAGGATCAAAGTTGCAGCATTTTATATTTACAACTTTTGAAGGCACACAGACAGATTTGCTTTGAAGCAAATCTTCTTTTCTTTTTTTTATTTGAAACTCCAAACTTGCCACAATTACACTTCTAGGGATAAAGTCTGGCCTTTTTATAATGAGAGGTCATGCTTTTCAAACTTATGCAAATGAGAGCTAATTAAAGTTTTAAATCTTCAATATCTTTTATACTATAGTAGATGTGGTTCGGAGTGTATTGGAGTTCGATCATACCAAGGTAAAGGTCATCTCAAATGTCAAGGTCATGTCAAGGTCAAAGGTCAATTTTAAGTCGAAAGTCAATTTTGAGGTCAAGGTTCACTTCTGGTAGAGATCATCTCAAGGTCAAAGGTCATTTTAAGGTCAAAGGCCACTTCCAATGGTAGCTTTCTTCTGGCCATAACTTTGTCAATTTTTATCCACTTTTCATCATGTTGGGCTCAAATTGTAGCTATTGTAACACTGCATATTTTTAAAATTTACATGTGACCTTTTTGGATTTTTGAAAGTTTCATCCAGTCATAAATTGACCATTTTCCATCCAATTCTAATCATGTTGGACTCAAATTGTATTTATTTCAACACTGCACACTTTTATAAGAATATGTAACTTTAAAAAAGCAAAGGCCAATGTCATTTGGCCCTTCGAAAGTTTCATCTTGCCATAACTTGGTCAATTTTCATCCGATTTGATTCATGTTTGACTTAAATTTTGGGTATTGTAACACTCCGCAATTTACATGTGACCTGTAAAAGTTAAAGGTCAAGGTCATTTGGACTTTGAAATTTGCATGCAGACATAAGCTTAATATAATGTGAAGTACCAAAGGATCAAAGTTGCAGCATTTTATATTTACAACTTTTGAAGGCACACAGACAGATTTCTTTGAAGCAAACCTTCTTTCCTGGTTTTTTTTTTTTTTTTGCTTTTTTTTGTTTTGTTTTTGTTTTTCACAAATAAAAACCAGAGGAGACTTATTTTCAACCCACAATTTCAACCACTTAGCAGCCGTTGTCAAATGGCAAAATGCGTATAGTTGCCCGTTTAAAATGACCCTCGTTACACGACAAAGGTTATTCTCTGTTGCCATAGTTATGTCCGTCTGCTTACACAGACATATTCTTTTTCTAAGAATCCTTCTTTCTTTCTTTCTTTCTTTCTTTCTTTCTTTCTTTCTTTCTTTCTTTCTTTCTTTCTTTCTTCTTTCTTTCTTCTTGATTGTTTCTTTCTTTCTTTCTTTCTTCCTTCCTTTCTTTCTTTCTTTCTTTCTTTCTTTCTTTCTTTCTTTCTGTGTCTGTCTGTCGGTCTTTCGAGGCAAATTTCTTTTCAAACAACTGTACATAGAAACTCCAAAACTTGGAATGATTATACTTACATACATGAAGTATTGAGTTTTTTAAAAAGGTTCAACGGTTTTGTAAATTATGCAAATTAGAGCCATCTGAAATTTAAATCTACAGTATCTCTGAAACTATCATATGTACAGGTAACCAGTCCAACTTTAATTCATAGGTTTCTAACGCTGCACATTTTTGTAATTTACAAGTGACCTCTAAAGCTCAAAGGTCAAAGTCATTTTGCCATTTGAAATTTTCTAGCCATAAAGCTGTCAATTTCATCCAATTTTGATCATATTGGGCTCCAATTGTAGATATTGTCACACTGCCGCTTTTTGTAATTTACATGTGGCCTCTAAGGTCAAAGTTCAAGGTCATTAGGATTTTGAAGCAATTTTTTTATGCATCAATTGCTTACTTATATTGTTACGCCATGCGGACACAGGCATCCGTATAATATATATATATATATATATATATATATATATATATATATATATATATATATATATATATATATAAACCAGCTTCGCTTACACTAACGACATTACTTCAGTCTCGGCTACTCCAAATGGTTTGTAAAAGCTCCTTAATATTTGTTATGACTTTGCCAATCAGTGGAGATTGACTTTGGGCCAGGCTCAATCCAAGTTTGACTGTGTGCTCTGAGCTATGGGCGATATAGGCTGGGAACAGTGAGTGATTTAGACATTCCACGAGTTTGTGTTCGGTTCGATGGAAAATTTAACCTGCATGCTGATTATACAATTTATTCTGCCCGACGTGCAATTGTACGAACAGCCAGTGCTGGTATGTCTTAACAGGACCCGAGGTAAAAGCTTATGTGTGGAAAATTTCTGGCATAAATAGATTACGAGTGATATCTCATAGTCAGCTCAGAATATTGCTTTTCTTGAATCTGCTTGAGGAACTATTATAAACCATGTTTTAGGGCTAAGTTTATTCGCCCATCATATTCGCCTTTTGAAAGCCGATCATATTCCACAGGATAAGATGTCAGTATGCAGGACACTCTAGCATTCCGTATATGATCAGTTAGCTCTCCTCGTAAATGTCTATTTTCATACTTTGCCGCAGGGATCATCACTCAGAATGCCATCATGTCAGGTACTCTGTCTCATTGGCTTTACCAGTGTGATGTTCCCAGTGCAGATGCAGTCTTTCGCCCCTGGCAGGTTATGCGCATGCTCTTGACCAGGAGGGTCGGCGGAATGTTTGTAGGCTGCGATGGGCTGGTGGGCAGTCTGTCGGTCCTCCTTCAGGGTGATGATTTCAACGATAGGCGGCATCTAACTTTCCAACATTTTTTAGGAAGGGGGGAGTCTCATTATATGTTCATAGGGTTCATGGGAGCATCAGAAAGTACATGTATTTCTAGCTGCTCCCGTGAACTTTGCTCTCTGGTGCTTTAATGCTATTTCTTGGAGCTGTACTTGGTCAAGCACATTTGTGTATCTGCGTGATTAGTTCATATTTCATTTGTGGTGTACTAAGTATTTTGCATGGTGTATAGTCCTACTGTGTAGGAATCTACGTATCTTTAGTTGTAGCATTTTAATGTACTATTTTTATTTCCCAGACATTTTTTACTACTACTACTACTACTACTACTACTACTACTACTACTACTACTACTACTACTACTACTACTACTGCTACTACTACCACTACTAATACCCCTACTACTGCTACTACTACTATTACTTTTAGAATCATTATCATCATTAATATTTGTAATGCCCTGAAGGTGTATATGTCGTTTCTTGCACTTATCAGTGGAATATCTTTGACAGTTTTGCACTTTAAAGTTATTTTAATTGGTAATTCGATATGTAGATGTCCAGAAGCAGCCGTTGTGCCCAAGGCAATGATTTTGCGGAATGAATTCTGCGATATCATTCATGCACTGGACAACTAGGCCCACAAAGTAAACATCTTTATTTTCTTACAAATGTTCAGATATAGGTAAAACATTTTAAGCCATGAGAGAGTATATATATATGCAAACAAAAATAGAGAGCAGCTTGTGGATAGCGCAAAATGGTCCAGGCACTGACCTACTTTACTTTCCATGCAAAACCAAGGCTGAGTCAATATAGCTTTCCTTAGCATGGGTTGCATGCATCGCATCCAACCTGCGCCAAAGAAAGATATGGAGTTCGCCATCATGACAGGGCTTCTCTACAATCGTCAAGAAAAATGCTTTCTGTTAAAATGGAATCTTAGTAAAAATATAAACCAGACGACAGTTTACATTCGGCCGCGTGTGAACTTTTTTGAGTGGGAATGAGTTACTGTTCAACCTTCTGGCTAATGGCAATTTACAAATGCATACGCCTACTTAGTGCATATAACCTGTTGCATCTTGTCTGGTCTCCATCATGTGACCAATGCTTAAATTTCAATATTATAAGTAGAGATCTTCGTCTTCAGTGTATGATATCCCAGATGAGTTAGCCTGAGCAACCTATAATGGAATAATAACAACCACAAGAAAATACTAATAAGCCAAGCTTCTATACATAACAGTTATTTCCTTTATTTTAAGTTTGACCTCTGTACGTTTCCATGTTCAGTGAGAGAAAGTTATCCCTGATGACATGTAGCCCAGGTAGAGGCTGGGCTTCACTGGACACGCTTAGCTGATATGTCTACTTTGAGGCCGGGGTTCTTGCGACCTAGCACTGTGAGGACCGACCAGTTGTGTTGTAAAATAATGACATGAGCGGAAGGTTACGGTCTGTTGAAGAAATCTACACCGACGACTAGTCCCAACACAAAAAAATAATAGACACGAGATGGCTTCAAATTTAAATGCGACAAAACGTCCAAGTGTTGAATGCATTTGTATGTTGGACTTGATGATCAATTTACAAAATTATATTATGATAAGCAAAATGTATATTTCCAACAGATTTAACTGTTCATTAGAATGCTTACATTTAGCGCAAAAGCTGTCTCGTATCAAAATAATACTAATGTGTAATTTGGGTTATGTAACGCTTCTTAGGGTTAGATAAAACTGTAGGAATGTGAGCAAGACTCTCTGATCCATAAGACTTGTGATTGATATAAATGTAAATAAGGAAACCAAGTTGTTGTTGTTGGTTTTTTCTTTTGGTTGCTCTTTTTATTTGTATTTCCTAATTATATTCTCTTATTGCTTTACATCAATGTAACACTTTAATTAGGATAAAGCGTGTCACGCCACGTTCATAGCCGCCATCGATGAATTTTGCAAAAACAACATGGCTGAAGTATTGTGACATTGAACTCTGCCTCTGAATCAGGCCACGGTTTTTTTCTGGGCATCTGCAAATGAAAGAACTAATCAGCAAGGAATTGAAACACGGAAGGCATTACAAAACCGTCATTTGTGAGCACATTATAATATGTGAGGCGTGAAACCAGGCCACACGCATACCGAAAATATTAAATAACATAACCATAATCAGCAGAACAAGTAAATCTGCTTACAACCCTGACTAGAAATCATGTGACAACAAATGGAACAAATACTGTTTGAGCACAATTTTTCCGAGGGGTCGGTTTCTGCAAAATTTCATAAGTAGTACCATTCGGAGAAAAAACTTACATTTTGTTTTCTTTAAATTCAGATCGGCGATTCGGGAAAGTAAGGTAAGCTGAATTTGGATTATAATGAATGTTTTTATCGTCCTTATGCATAACATAGGTATCCATGTAACATTCATGGAAGAAATAACAATACCATTCAGAACACAAACAACAAGCAAAATGAACCCAGTAGGCGTTCCTGATTTTTCACCATGCATGTATCTGAACGAGTATATTTCAATGTAGATATAAGGCACTCACATTTGCATACTGTTCCGGAGATTTTATCTTCCATGACCTTCAGCTGGTCAAAGTCTTGAATGTACATAACCCTGTGTGAATCGCCCGCAATTCCCTTCAGTTCCTTTAAATAAGTGAAATAGGAACGCAAAGTGAATTGTAAGTGGTCAGTAGGTAAAAAGTGGTTCCTTTGGTCATTGATACCTGGTGCAAGTGCAAATGCGCCAAACTTGGCACAATATGAAATGAACTGTTATATCGCCAATATATACCCTTTACAAGTTTTACAACCAATGATGTTAAGTTAAAATCTTAGTCTTTATAACACAATGGGAGAACCGTTAAATATGTATGTGCACCAAATATGATTGTTACCGTCGGGGACCAAGCCGTTGGCCCGATAATGTATGGTTGTACTGTTATACCATTGCTGCGCACGGAGTATGATCGAACAACCCGGTCATGTATAGCTGTAACATCATACCTCTTTTGCACATTTTGATTTATTTGTAGAGTCACAGTTAGCCTATGGCTCAGTGAGCGGGTTTGAATACAATCAGTTTACTTAGACAGTAATGAAAATTCATGAAGATTCTATCCGACTGAAGTAGAGTGTAGAATCATCTAAATTTTTCCATGAAAAGTACATTACCATGAAGGCACAGGTCCATACAGATATTATATATATATATATATATATATATATATATATATATATATATATATATATATATATATATATATATAGATCAGATAGATAGATAGACAGATAGATAGATAGATAGATAGATAGATAGATAGATAGATAGATAGATAGATAGACAGATAGATAGATAGATAGATAGATTGATAGAGAGATAGATTGATAGAGAGATAGAGAGAGACAGAGAGACAGAGAGAGACAGAGAGAGAGTCATAAAGTATGACTAACTGAAGATACAGAAAGGTGGATCAACCATAGGAGACTACCCAAGGCAGACTGATTTGTGCTTGGACTATGTTATTGTGGACTGTGACTAGGACAGAACCTTTGGACTTTATTCAGTACCTGTGGACTGTGTTCGTTTCTGGAATAATCTGGAAAACGATTCCTGCAGATGACCCGTTTATAAATTCATTTAACTGGTTAAGCCTAGAACTTTTCAAATTTTGAATCAAACATGATAATATATTGATTAATTTATAGATTACACATATAGTGACCGGATGTGATATGGAGCGCAGGGAGATTGGATTGTAATATTTGCGGGGGCTGAGAACTACACGGTAGATGTGGCACTGTTGCTGCTATTTGTATAACTTTTTGTGTAACAGTTAAGTGAACCTGACATGATTGTAATTTTGTATGAATTATTGTTATAATATAGTGTTGTAGTTACGATCAAGCGTATGTGTTGAATCCACTCAAAGATCCCAGGAGTATCTGGAACATTTTATACATTCGTAACGCTCGGACATGTGTAGCTATACCATCATACCTCTTTCGTGCATTCAAGTCTATTGTACAGTCACAGAGTTAGTCAATGATCTGGTTTTGTATAGCTGTACCATCATACCTCCACATTTGCATTTTTGACTCCCACAGCAAAAGGTATTATCCCTGCCTTCCGCAGTAGGTCTGCCTCCTTCAATGTATCTTGCGGTTTTGTGGACTGGCCATCTGTTACTACCATGACTAGTTGTGGTATGCCTGAAATAAAACAATGTAAGAGCTTCATATCTATGGAGAATGAGAGTAAGACAGAGAGACAGAGAAAGGAAAAATATACAATAATACAAAACTACTAAGCAGTAACGTTCAATACACGACATAAATCACCCGTAACGGAAGCATTTGTAAGGAAACAGTTTTATTTCATCCCCATTTATTTCAAAACTGCCAACACCAGAGCACCAATAAAAGAGTTACCTTTCCTTTCTGACTTCCGCCTGACAAATTCCTGGCGTGCCATTTTCAGTGCTTTGTGTGTATACGTAATCATACCTTCATAGCCAGCCTATGCAACAAGAAGTACTTTCAATGTATTCACAGTTTACTTTACTATTAATAAATAAATAATAATACTAATTTATTTCGGAAAAACTACCCCTTTACATCGGGGGCACCAGTGGTCCGGGGCAAACCCACGGTGCGTCCATATATACATATATACATAGTGTGCAAGAAGAATCTAAATCTTGTATACATATACAGAACAGTCAGGAATTGGAGGATTCCCTCCTAAAGCGCCATGCCTCCACTAAAAATCTTTTACATATACAATCAAATAAAAACCCAACTTCGTCGCCAAAACTAAAACCTTCGTCTCCAAGAAGGAAGTTCAACTTTCTGTACAGGGATGACGCCATAAAACTTTGCCACACATAACTAAAATCAATATCATTCAGTGACTGTTCCAATTGCTTGAACGACTTCAATCTAAAAGAGTTTAAACCAGGACATAAAAACATGAAGTGAAAAAGATCATCATCGTTACATTCACAGGTATTACATGCATTCATTTCATTTTCTTCGTCTGTTTGCATCATTAAAGATTTTTTTTTTTCTGTTCTGAATAAAATGTCATACAATTGGCATATAGACTGCATAAAATGGATATGCACCTGCCACAAGTCTACATAACTGTTTCGCCCTTATCAAAGACTTAGTTAGGTCTTTGCTTTTAGAAAGAACATATACTGAAGTGGACGTTTGTATATTTTTACATCTCATATGAACAATATTAATATAGCTCAGCGATTTCTTGTGCAGCAATATGTTGTAAACGCGCCAGCCCACAAAAGAACGCATTTGGGTATACCAAAAATATAGCACACCTTGTCTATAGCACGTTTTAGTGTTTCCTTGTCGTTAAATCTTCCGAGGTCAATTCGTTTTCTAACTCGGAAGCTGAATCTGATAAGCCCCACCCTGACCTTGTCGGCTCCTATGTCCAACTTGTCTACCACGTCCTTGAGGAAATTTAGCAGTTGTCGGTACCTAGAAATACCCAGACTGCCACTGGAGTCCAATAGTACATAGAGGTCTGCTTGTTGCACAGCCTTACAATATTCCTTGATTGGTTTCTCGTCTGCTTGCTTTTTCATATCTGAAGTCAAATGCAGATAAATGATGTTCATGGTGATACAACTATGTTTGTATTTTGCTAATTTGACTTTTACTGAGGAGGGATGAATATGGTGAGCAACACCCATGCAAATACACAAAAAAGTTTATTTCTTTTAGGTATACCTCAACACAACAATACCACAAATTATATTAAGCAAGGTATCCATGGGAAACATTTTAGCCCATTTTAGCGAAGCTTTTAAGGTGGCTGCGATTTGCTAATGTTTCTAACTGAAGCCCCGGCATAAGTTTTTGTGGTTCACAATGTTGCACAAAAATATGTACAGAACGTTATTGTAAGAGTTCACTCCTGCCTTCGACGTAGTAATCAAAATATTATCGCTGCCAGTTGGATTGTAGGTGAATGAAGCAAGAAGATGGTGGCTGTCAGTCCAAAATGCGGATATGTACACTGTCATTTTTAACGCCTGATTGTCCTTTAAAATGTTTGATATTCATGATACTGGTAACATGATATTTACAACAGGTCAAGCAGACATTTTACATACAATTCTTGCATTCTTACCTGTACATGTCCTCTCAGTGAGTTGTTGCTCTATTCTCGTCAATTCACTGTAGGTTTGGACAGTATAAACGTACTCCGAATATCCAGCAATCCCGAGTAATTCCTACAGCAACAACAAACAGGTAGACTGCCAAATATCCTAATCCCTTTGGCACCATTTACAGTCCAAACATTACTGTTTGGTTAAAAAAGTACTTTGAAAGATAACGAAATAATTTTCAGCGCTGTGCATTCACATATTCAATCAACAGATAGGCCTGGTACAGTCACGTGATCTGTAAAAGTATCCAAATGTGAGTAACGAAGCACGTATTCATTATGGCATATCCCAGTACTGTTTTATTCTTTCAGTCATGTCCCGTCTTGTCAACAATTCTCCTTGTGTGGATTTGCAGATCTATCTGTCTTCGTGCAGTGATGTCCACTCTAGGTACCAGTGTGTTTTTGTTGTATATTGTCTTCCTCTTTCTCTTACTTTTTATGTGCGAAAGGGATTTATATACGGCTATGCCCTTTGCCTAACACCTTTTTCGAAATAAAAATATATTTAAATCAAACAGGTAGATTTTGCTTTTGTATTTTACACCAAAATAAAATGATAAAAAGGGAAAAAATAAGAACAAAAAGCCGTAAAAAAAAAAAAAAAAAAAAAGAAGAGGAGGAGGAGAAACGCTGAACAGGTATTGGCTCTGTTTTTCTGAGCAGTAAATGTATCTGACCTGGCCTTTGGTGGCGGTGTAGCAAATTAATGAACATTTATTATCTTTCTACACAATTTGGCACTTTTGCATCAACTTCACTTGTAAACATAGCCAATGGCCTGCACAGTCAATGCCGGTTGGGAGTATTTCACCCAGATTGGCGATGGAGACCATGCACCCGGCTAATGCTGACATGCGTTTCACAGGTTCTGTTTGAAGTTTTGAAACCCGAAGAAATAAATACCTTTGCAAGGCCGCTGTTTTTTTTAGCCCAGCCATGTAGCATTGGTAATGCATACAGGTATATTTAATTGTGCTATCTTAAGTACCGATAAACCTATGTACCAGCCTACTGTTCTTTGTCCCTGGTCAGCTCTGTTTTCGACACAGATAATATTCGAACAAACTCTCGTATTGCTAAAGATGAAAAACTGATGTGACTCGTCAAGTTATCGTACTGTTGTTTGTTTTGAAGTCAGTCCACATGTTTTCTGTGACTTAATGAACATGAGCACATGGCGAATCTAATGGTTTCAACGTTGCCACCATGAAGGGACCATGCAAAGTAATGCAATTACTACTTGCGCGACAAAATAAAATGATTCTGACGAACCATTGAGAAATATGCCCAACAACCAAGGCGGGCGTTTTCGTTAAACCTATAGCTACTGGCAATATACAATATCGACGTGAAGCCAAGATGATAAATTCCAAATATGAATTTAGACAGTGAATGTTTCACATAGGGATTGTGTATTGTCTGTCACATTGTTCCGTATGAAACACTGAAAATCGTTGTACAGTTTCATTTTGCACCAGCCTGCGTGTGACCCTATGATTCCCATGATCATGGCCCTACAAATGATAGCGATCGTAATGGACATATATTTTGCAGACAAAGCATACATTTACTCCGTATCTCCTTTACTTTTGTTATTTAGAACTTGTGGTGCCAACTAATATTCATTCCTGGACCATGCACTACTGCTCCTAAGTCACGACACAAGATAATATACATTGTCAAGCGCACATAACTTCTTTTCTTCAACAAAATGCTCTTTAAACGTTCATTTTTTCACCCATGAGTAGGTTAAAAAATAAAATACCTCACCCCGATCATAACACGATTTTGACATGATTGCCCTCTTTTGAGGGATCACCCTTGGGCTGTACCAAAAGTGGTCACAAAATGAGGTAGTCTCTCAATGGAACCTGAGTTCAAATAACTTTGAAATGATAGCAGCATGCGCCAGATAAATGTCGTCTGATGAGACAGGTGATCTGTTATCATAAGAGGTTTGCAAAACGACACACCTACGTCAATGGATTCCTTCTACTTAATCATGAGAATAAGGTCAAGACAAAATTATCAGCATCTAATTTAAACATATTTTATTTTCAAAGAAAAATGGATTGGAAAATAAGTGACGACACTTATACTAACTACTCCTCATGATGAATATATACAATTCACATATACAAAGATGACAGACACTAAATGTACGCACAACCATGCAGATTCATATGTCGTTTAGATTTAAATGGTATGAGCTGTGGGTATGGTAATGTTCTGTATTTTAGAATCTTCTGGCCTTAATAATGAAATTTTGATATACTTCAAATATACCTTTGTTCAGAGTAAACGTGTAATTTTGATCGCCAAACAAGAGAATGTCGGTTGTTTTTTAAGTTGGTCGGTAAAGTTGACAGCAATTCTTTTTCGCTGAACAGTGGACAGTGCGCAATCAAATGAAAAAAAAAATGCTTCCTAGTTTCTCTTTTGTGGCCGCAGGAACATCTGTCCTTGTCAACAAGGTTATGTCTAACCAAATTGTCATTAAGAGAGCTTGATTCGGTGCGTAGCCGTGCATGTAATATGATTTCTCCCCCTCGCGAGCCACAAGAGTAGTAGCTGTGTCCTTTATTTACTGTATTTTATAACTTTCTCTTGAACGAGAGGAGCGTTGATACAGCCTTGATTTCACATGGTAATGAGTTCCACAAGGAAGCGGTTGAAGAAAAAAAAGGAGCCGTTTCTTGTGTTGGTTCTACAGGTAATATGTGGGATATCATTTTCACTTCTAAGGTTATGTCCTGATGGATTTGCAGGTGGAATCCGTGCTTGAAGGTAGGGAGGGGCATATCCATTTAACATTTTGTACATATAAACCAATTTGTATTCTTCCCTGCAAGATTGGAGCATTTTCAATATAGCCTCTTCATAGAGAAGTCTATGGAGGAGGGGGGGGGGGCGTGTTTACTTGCACAGCGTTTATTGCTGACAGTTTTCATTGTCACAGAGACTCCAACCCTCCCGTTTTCAGCGGAAGATCTCCCATTTTTTTACCCTTTTCCAAATTCTCCCGTTCTCCCGTTTTCACACTTAGAATGTTTTCTCCCGCCCAGATAAAAAATGGATGAGGTAAAAAGAAATCATCAAAATACACCATTTTTACTCCTTTTTTCAAAATTTTCTAATCCCAAGGACCTCCCAGACCCATCCCCCAGCACAGTCGCTGCGCTCCGTCACATCTCCAGTTTCAATAGTACTCCAGGAGGGAGAATCTCCCGTTTGTATGAAGCTGTGGGTTGTAGTCTCTGACAGTCTGTTGTCAAAGTATTGTGCTCCACCCACCGTTATCACACCTCAGGCGTGGCAATAAAACAGGAACTTTTTGTCTCTAAATCCTTGGTGTGCTGTTGACACACTAGGGGTAAAATCAATGGCAAACTCTTATTCATGATGTATTGTCTTTACACTGTATAGTAGAATACAGAAAGCGGTTTGGGGAAATACAAATATTCTGAAATGCTGCCCCAAATACAACCAATAAAAAACCATGACCATAAATCTATAGAAGATGGAAAGCCCCTGAATGTGCAGGAACCTATTCAAGGACACACAGAGATAAACAAAAATAAGTTTCCTCGGTTCGGGCATATGAAAAGTACCATACCTGCCTGAGGTTTTCGGGAATATATCAAATATACATAATGCTAACCAAGGAGGCTTGTAGCCTCCTTGTGACATCTAAAGTAGAAAATAATACGCCTGTTCACATATCTTCTAACGCCTTTCGATTTCTTCACCATCGCAAACTTGTCGCTATCATTTGGATCATGTAAAATTAAGGTAGAAGCATAACAGGGTTTGCTGGGGGCAGTAGTTACATTTTAGCAGGCAACGTGGTGCAGGACCATCTTACCTGTTTGTCAGCCCCACTTACGCCCACAGCGACAAGAGTGATACCTTCTTGCCTTGCCAATGCCGCCTGCTTCAATGTGGCTTGTCTGTCATCTGACTTGCCGTCCGTGACCACAATAGCAAAACGCGGTGCACCTGTAACGCAGAAACAGCAAAAATACCTTCTGTTTATAGCAGTGCACAAGCCCGGCTAAACGAAAGAATACCTCCCTCTTTTAACAGTTTCTTTCCCCTTTTTTACAATTCATAATTTATCTGGTTGTATTGATATGCCGCTCAATTTAAAAAGGATCGGAAAGTAAAGGTCAACTCATTTGCTCCGGAAAGGGATGTTTTCGCAGATCTTCTCCTCGAAAATGATGACAAAATATCCGAAATTGAAATCTTCATGCCTCCACGTCTCTTTGAAATTTCCCATTTTAACGTTGTGAATACTAAGTCGATTTTTTTGTACATCTGTTTAGCATAAATAACATTTGGTTAGCGAGTGCCTGTTCATTCTCTACAAATATGTGGTTAAAAAGGTTTTAGTTGAAACCGTTAAACTAGTGATTTACATGTAAATGATATTGTTTCGTTTGTTAGGTAATAGTTTGCGGATTAAGATGTCCCTTTGCACCTTTTGTAGTTAGAGGGCCTCTTTTGTATTAAAAAAATTGATTTACTTCGTGGACACTATTTTTAATTTGAGTCCATAGGGAACACTAAATCTACAAGGTACTATTGCATGTAATAATGATATTTGCATTTGTAATTATGTGATAAAAAGCACATCTGTTGCAATGCCTGTGATCTGCTATGTGTCCTGTTTGAAGCCTGCATTTGCCAGGAGCCATATATACAAAGAGTGGAACTTTCTTATGTTAACCATTCACAGCAGAGACCGTATAAAAACACTGAGGATCAAAACCCACATGGAAATACGTCTCTTAATCAATATCATTTGAGATCCAGTACATATCAGAATAATTACGTAATTTTTCGTCATATTATTCTTGTGCCAACCTGTGCTGTAGTCAATCATTAGTTTGCATTTTCATCAAAGTGTATTAACAAGGCTGACCAGTGTTGCAATTCAGTAGAGCAATGTGTGTACCTTTCCTTCTCTGTGAAAGTTTGAACACATGTTCCCTCAGAACTTGTATGGCTTTAGCTGTGTTTGTCGAGCCTCGAGTCCAGCACTTTCCTTTCTCCAACTGAAACGAGTACAACATTGAACTGATTTAGTGAGAATAGAAGCAATCTCTTATCTTAGTTCAGTTTGTTTGTTTGTTTTACAATAAACACATTTTTCTTGCATTTTGCATTGCGATGTATTCATTGTCCATGGAATGTAAAATTGCAACACATGACAAGAAAAAATTTCTTTGGGAAACGTTTGTCCGACATTAAGTGGGCTAAACAAGAAGACTGTCTCAGGTCTGTGCTTAGCTGCTTTTGTACCCACAAACTGGTAACTGCGCGTGTGAGGTCTAAAACTGCAATAGACAGACACAGAAAGATAAGTAGATAGATAAATAATTGAATGAATTTATGGATGAATGGATAGATCGATAGATAGACAGACAGACAGACAGACAGACAGACAGACAGATAGATAGATAGATAGATAGATAGATAGATAGATAGATAGATAGATAGATAGATAGATTGATAGATAGATAGATGGATATAAACTTTAAGCAGAAATAGATACAAAAGAAGCAACACCTGTTCAACAAACAATCAGGAGGAAGCAAAAAGTGTTCCCATACAATATCATAGTAATAAACCAACTGACTAGTCGTTCGCAACTAAAAAAATAGTTTTTCACGAAATGGACAAAAAGCATAAAACATATATAAATCACTTCCATGACCAATTGACCAAATTATCACAAATCTTAACAAATGTACGTTACGAAACTGTTTTTTTATAGACGACTAGATTATAAAAACTTTTGCCACAATTTCTTTCTTTTTTTCAGTTGTATGCGAAGAAACATGACATACTTGCAGGATTGCACGAATGACAGCAGTGCTGGTGGTGTACGTCCTGAGAGGAATCGGAATGACGACCCGAGAACTATAAGTCATCAAGCCTACATTGACCAAGTCTTGTGCGACAGAGAACTTCTCAGTCACGTCTTTGACAAATGCGATGGCTTCCGTGCGTTCTGTTTTGTTTACGCTTTTGCCAGCATCAAGCACAAACATGATGTCTGCCTTTTGTTTCTCTTGGCACACCGTCACTGCAACTAAAGGCACGGTGTATTCCACTAAACATGTGCACCAGAAATACCAATAATGTTACCCTACGGAATGGTCACACGGAAGCGGTAATTTTAAAGTCGCTTTCCAGATTCGCGCAGTAGTATTGGATGTGATCTGTGTCCTCAGTATCTATGTATTCTATTGGATGGGTCTGAAGGGAAACGTTTTGTTAGAAAGTGAAGCCATTCTGGTACAAAGATGCTTAATTTGCGTTGTTAGTTTCTTCTTTTTTGTATTATCATTACTAACTCACGTTTGAAATTAGTTGAACATGTATGAAATCTATAAAAACTACCCCTTCATTACATTTGCATTAAGCAGTTTCTTTAATATATCATGAATATTATCGGTTAAGTCAACTTTTGGTTTGTATTGGTTGCGTTTCAAAACACAGGTCTGTAACTAGTATAAAAACTTCAAACGAAGAATCACCTCCCAAGGGTAATGCAAATGCGGCCCTTGTGATCGAGCAATAGTCAACATGTACACACTACGTACCTGTAGGTGGTGGAGATGTTGGCTTTGG
This sequence comes from Hermodice carunculata, assembly GCA_964020975.1. NCBI lineage: Eukaryota > Metazoa > Annelida > Polychaeta > Eunicida > Amphinomidae > Hermodice > Hermodice carunculata. Next base: position 95,082,667 of record OZ026612.1, on the reverse strand, counting down.
TACTATTTCTAAAATGCAAGCATAATGTTTTAAATTCTATGTGTCGTGCTAGGGATGCAATACATTGTATGAATACACCCCTCCCTCCTGTCACAAAACATACATGAACTAAATAGGTTTTTACGTATTATTCTAGGTTAAGATTGGTTTTTAATACGCTTCCCTCTACATGCTGATAGCTTGTATGGTTGCAAATGCAAATTTTGTGCCTTAATTTTGGGTGTAAGAACGATATGAACTTGAAGACAAGTTAGACTTTTCACCAAAGAGACGGGAGACACGAAAAAGAAACGATGATGATGATGATGATGATGATGATGATGATGATGATCTTTTAGTACCTTTAAATCATCAATATGTGAGTAAAGAAATAAATGGAGAATCTTACATGGCTGAGAGTGAGTTACTATTTTTCTCACGAGGAATCATTGTTGGCGGGCAAAAACACGAGTGACCGCAGGTCACGAGTGATTTTCCAATCAACGACGATCCCTCGTGAGAGAAAAAATAGTAACTCACTCTCCAGCCATGCAAGATTTTGTTTATTCTAGTTATTCAACGTCACGTGTGACGTATTTAATCAAAAACCACCTTGTGCACTTTTGTTTTTGTTTTTCTACATGTTAAGGTAGCGATCTAGTGAACAACATAAAAATCAACGATGTTTCACTTTTTACATTTTCTGGTCTGTTAACAAGTTTACTTTAAGTTCCGCATTGTTTCGTTGCTAAATACTTTTTACATTAAAGTTAAAATCGTTGTTTTTCCTGACGGGGTGGTACCAAACTGGAGTGTAAACAAAGCTGCCACTGAACGTGCCGGTTTGTTGGGTCACGTGACCTGTGATGCGTCCACACTGATACATATCTAGTGAGGTCAGGGGGTCACGGTCTGACTCCAACACAACTTCAAAGCGGTTCCTCCGTACCCATCAAAAGAAAAAGGAAAAAGGGTCGCAAAAGAATAAAAAAATGTACGAATGGACACGGATATCAGGACAAAACTTGCCGATAGTGACAAGGGCTCTTAATACCAAACGTGGCCTGAAGAGCCCAGGCCCCAGCTTTTAGTTTCAGCGGTTGTGCCATCCACATCCACTGGCACCGAATCTGAATCGGACAGTCTCGATGACGACGACGGGAAAACTCGTTTATCAGCAACGCATAAAAAAAATTAAAAGTTAACTGAAAATGTATGCGTCCACTGGATATTTCCTTGGACAGTGAATCAAGTGTGACCAGAGCCTCTGCCCCTGCCTCTGCTCCGTCCCCTCGGCTGCAGTAGCCTGTTCTTCGCGGTGGCATTTTGGCGAGTTACGGGAAGAAGTTGAGGATGTACACATAAAATGCTATGAGATGGGGCTGTGATCCAATCTTTTTATTTTATGACTACAATTTATTTCACCATTTTCGGGTTTCATTGGGCTATATGCACCGTTCGTCAACATTGAAGTTCGGTTTATTAGTTTCTTGGTTAGCGTTTCAAGTCTGTGATATGAAACCCGTCCGCCAGCCTGAACGAAGCCTGTTTGGCTGGAACTTGTTGTAAACAAGCAAAACAATCTGTGAAAATCGCAGAACAATGAGACATGTCGGGGTAATTTAAAACAGATTCTTATTCATCGCTTGGTGTTTTCATGAATAGTGCGATTCATTCGACCCTAGTTGCATTGTACACTTCATCCCTCGCTATCGTCAACTTTCAAGTTTCATGGCTGTTGCGGCAGCAGTTATCTTTGGCACATTTGCATAATTAGCTCTCTCAAGTTCTAGTACGCATGCTCGCTGGGTAACTCCGCCTACTTCCGCGAAAACGTCATATGGCGCTAAATTTCCACGAGGGTATTCAAAAGGACAGGAGACGTACCTCCTTATGAATATGTGATTTTTTAGCTATAAATCACTATATTTAACATGTTTTGAACACTGATAGACAACTAGGGGGTCGTACTTATCGCGGAAGTTCAAAAATAGAACCTGTCTTGAATAGTTTTGGCGGCATTGACCGACGAGGGTCAAAGATCATCAGACCGAGAGATATAGCCTGTTTTCGCGGGTTCACTTTTACGAAGGAACGGCCACTTCCAGCGGAATTTGGGAAAAATCCACAGGCTCGATTCTGTTCAGACTTGGCATGTATGATAAGTTATTTATTTTCTCTAAAAAGTTGTTTTTGTTTGTTGATAACGGGAATAGTTTTGTAGTTTCACCGTCATTCGCAGAGCTTTCTCCCAAAGTACATGTACATGGCACAACTATAAATATCTTTCGTGACCTAAAACAGGGCTCGTTTGCGTTATCGACAATACAAAACACGTTTTGATGGCCAAGAATCTACGCTAGCGGTAAAACGGACGGAAGTGGTCATTGGATAATCTGTTGACCTCCCAATTTCGCTGGCGTGGCTTTGGGTTGGCACAAACGATTGTCCGACTTTGTGGCTTCATAAAATAAATACTGTTGGATGGATTTTAATAAAGGTGGTATCTTCGTTTGCGCTAGACACTCAGCTTTTAGAAAAAGTATACTTTTATATGGTTTATTGTTGCCTATTTTTCACAATTGCGAGAAATGGTGAGCAATGTCCGTTCATATGCGTTCACTAGATCGCCACCTTAAAGCATTACGTAACTGATACAGGCGCGTCATAATTTAGTTGTACCAATGCTTGGGTCTTGTGATCTACAGTGAGTTACTAACTTTTGAATTTCATTCTAGAAAATAGTAATTCCCCCTAAAACATAGAATAATATAGCGAAACACGTACTGACAATGCATTATTAATCGATTAAAACTTACTTTTACATGTTGTCTTGGAGATCTGTCTTTCAACATCGCGTAGCTGACTATACTGCCTCACACTGAAAATGCGATCACTATCGCCAGCTATTCGCAACAACTCCTAAAATACACCGTTCAAAAATGATATCAATATCGGTAAGCCTACGCGGGTTGCACACAGATCAGCGAATACAAACATATGTCTGATTGTCAACAGTTCAATACACCCTACTGAAAGATTTACAATGATGGCATAATGACCGTGATGCTGGTAATTAGCTAAATTTCTTGTGTCACATATAATAGTGACTTGCTCAGTCTTATTAATCTTATTCTCCTTGTATTCAACAAAAACACACTGATGCTGATCAAAAAGTGTACCTGACAGTTTAGGTGAAATCCTTGTATAGTAAAAATAGAAATAATAGCCAGGTATAACATATTAGGTTACCTATATGCTAATTTGACGCTTCTTCGATACACATTATAACATTGTGTACCTTCATTACGGTTAACTATTGACCAGCACAATCGTCTGGTGTACGAATATTGACTGGATATTAGAAAAAAATGCTCCTCTGTTTACTTACTTCCTCATCAGCACCCTTGACTCCAACAGCAAGGATTGTTATTCCTGCGTCTCTTGCTTTCTTTGCCTCCATCATGGTCAACATTGGTATGGACGAGGCTCCGTCAGTGAGAATAATGGCAAGTGGCAGAACACCTGTGGTATTGTATGACAATCAAGATCTCAATCATCAAGAATCTCTGGAAACCGTCAAGGAAGTCAACTTTGGACATATCATTCTGCAACAGCTCTCTGTGCAAATGAGTCTCATCAAGTAGGCAGGCATTTCATTTTCAGTGTTTATCCCAATACACGTTGTGCTTACCTGAAGTATTGTAATGATACTACATTCAAATTCATCATAAAGGGGCCCCTCACACAAGTACCAGGATACAAGTGTTTACCGAGAAAAGAGAATGGTCAAGGTTGATCCAAAAGCACACATAGGAACACTCTCAATGTACACTCTAGCGCTATATGAGGTGATCACATACTCTTTGAATGCAGCCATACTTTGGGTGTTATCGCAAATTAATCTCGTGGGATAAAATTTTCGTGTGGCAAGGCTATTCAACATTTAATGCAAAATTTAAGATATCTAGATTCGAATTATAGATATCTGTACGCAGCGACGAAGAGAGTGGATTGTGACGAATCTTCTGGAATATGGGTTATATGTGTCGGGCTAGCAGAAGGTGTTTAAAACGGGAAAGCAACATGTGTGGCGCCTTGGTTTGTTTCTGTCTTCTTACCCTAATCAGTACTTTCTGTAGACAGTAGTCTTTGAAGGTCACTATCTATGGTTTCGTATCTACCAGAATATGAGGACAACCATTCTGCGGGTTGCCCTTGTGGTGGGTACGGGAGGTCCGCCATACTGGATATTAGGAAAATGCAAATGGGCGGTAACGGTGGGTCGAGCAGTGGAATGTTAAAAGCAAGTCTTTTCTTAATAGTTTGCAAAGCAGCTTTACTAAAAGTATCATATATATATATATATATATATATATATATATATATATATATATATGTATATATATATTTATAATTTAGATGAAAGATTGTAAGTTCTGCTGTACTTTTAAGAAGAGAAGGATCCGTATGCCTTTCTTCTGATGATAACAAGCTTTTAAAACTTGAAATAACATGTTTTTTCTCGTAATTTCGAGTTTTAAAAAATCGTTATTACGAGAAAAAAACTCGTAATTACGAGAAAAAAAATCGCAATTTTGAGTTTTAGAAACTCCTTATTACAAGAAGAAACTCTATATTACGAGAAAAAACTCGCAATTACGAGAAAAAGCTCCTTATTACAAGAAAAACTCGTAATTACGAGAAAAACTCATAGTTTTGAATTTCAAAACTCGTAATTACGGGAAAATTGTAATTTCGAGTTCTAGAAACTCGTTATTATGAGAAGAAACTTGTAATTAGGAGAAATTACTCGTAATTTTGAGTTTTAAAATTCGTTATTACGAGAAAAACCCATAATTATGAGAAAAAAAACGTAATTTCGAGTTTTAAAACTCCTTATTACTAGAAAAACACTCGAAACTGCAAGAAAACTCGCAAATACGATGAAAATCGTAAATTTCGTAATTTTGAGTTTCAAAAACTCGTTATTGCCAGATAAAACTTTAAAGAGAAGGAATTCCTATCTACGAAAAAACCCGTAATTACGAGAAAAAATCTCGAAATTACGAGTTCCTAAATATATTTTTGGTAGTCTCATTAGGCGTCCGTGATTCTGGAATTTAATTTGGGAAAACAACATGCTCCTTCTCTTTTTAAGCACTTTAAACGATGGAATCTTAACTTGGATATGTAATACCTCCAAGAGTTATCTGGTAGGGAAGTAATCCACCTACACAAAATTTCACTATGTTTGTCACAGCAAATACCCCACAACCATTACCAATTGTCTGCACTTTGGTTTTTCTTATATGTTCCAACAAATAAAACTTCCTTACCATGGCCAAAAGAAACTATCAATTTTTCGGTACGTAATATATCTACTAAGTATTACAGTCACCACTTCTTTTTCTCTACTTCTAGCAATTGTTGCCCAGTTGTTTTCACATCTTTCCATATCAATGGGCTCAGTATGTTTATAACCCCCACTACTCCAGTCTATCAGGTTATTTCTTATAGTTAAATGTTATCTTTATATGTATGCATGTTTGTTTGTATGTATGTATGTATGTATGTATGTATGTATGTATGTAACAGAGAGAGAGTATATAAATATATATATATATATATATATATATATATATATATATATGTGTGTGTGTGTGTGTGTGTGTGTGTGTATTTATGCATACATGTACCTGTATGTTTATGTGCTGTACAATATTTGAACTTTTCAATTCAACCCCTTTTATGAGGTTTAATTGGACTAAAAAATAAAACCTGAATGCCAGTGATATACATGTATTCCAGATTGTGTGAAATCTAGCTTATATAATGGAATAGTTATCGTTTACGCTCTCATATTTACATTTTACGTTTTATTCTCGTATTTTTGTATGGCTAAGCAAAAACTTCATTTCTGCATAGTTTCTAAAATTGTGGCCATTCACGCAGGTACTTAAGTTAAGAGCGATTTGATCATAGACTTCAGAATTGCCGAGCACAATCCTCATGAACAAGGAAAAGAGAAATATTTTTATTACCACTGATTGCTCACCAATAGATTCACATTTGTATAATGTATATAAATATGTGAAGTGGAGCTGTATAATTACCCAGGTCTTATCACTGAGCTATGTCATGGATGCAAAAGGGAAAAATAGAGAGGGAAATGCATGTATTTACTATCTAATGTAAAAAAATTAACTTTATAGCATTCTTGAACAAATGTGAAAGTGTTTCGTAATTTTATTTTTCAATATAAATGAAGCTTCAAGCATTATTGGGTTTGTATTATTTCACTTGCATGAATGACAATAAATGATGACTATAATAGCCGCTCCCCCCATATTAACAGCCAATATGGCAGACCACCAAATTCATTTGAAATGTCTATAAATTATATCTAGATCTCTATCGAGCGCACCGTTACTATATATTCTGTATTTATTGATTTAAGAAATTTGTTTTTTGATGTCAAAAATTTATTTATTTGTATTTATATTTATATATATATTTATATTTATATTTATATTTACTAATTGATAACAATATGTCACTCTCCTATATCAAAAAATTTAATGATATCTTAGTATCGGTACATTGATATCAGAAATAATTTATTGATATCAATAGATCGACATTTTGTATCAAGAAATACAAGGGATTCTTGATGTCAAGAAATAGAATTATTGATATCAAGAAATCATTTGTTGATATCTAGGAATGAGATAATTTTTGATATCAAGAATTTCAAAAACCACCATTTTTTTGTAAAGTACTTGACTTTTCTTCCGATACAATAGGGCAGCACAGAAAACATACAGAAAAACAGTCCTTGGCAAACCTTAATTGTTTCAGTTTATTCTATGGTTAGGCATTTTATGTTTAAATCTTTTTTATTTTCATCAGTGGTTGAAGTGTTCATTTCCTCTTTCAAAACTCGGGCTGACGGAGAGCGAATATGGTCTCTGCGACACTCCATATGCCGTTTTCCCCATATAACATCTAAACAAGATTGCGGAAGATGAGAACGCTGCTGTTGCTCAGAAAAATGGCATGCTAAAACTAGTGCGTAAATCCATAGTAGTCGGAAAATCGTATTGTCTGCTGTTCTGCTACAGTATGAGTATCAATGAGGTTACAACCTGTGCCTGCCATCGTGCTCACTCGGTCACCAAGCAGCTCAGCACAAAATTCCGCAGTCCAATTAGCGCTTACCTTCTAGGTAGTAGTCAATGTGGGTCTGTGTCACGTATTGTTTGACATCAATAATACGAATTATTGGATAAATAAATCGCCAACGTATACTGATATCTATAAATGATTTTTGATGTCAATACCTAGTCTATTGATATCAGTTGTTTAAATGCTTGATAAATATAAGAATCATATCGAATTATTGATAGCAGAATTCGAATTGTTGATATCAAGAAAGGCAAAAATTCTTGATGTCAAGAATTTAAATTATTGATATAAATAAATCGATTTATTGATATCAAGATTGATACTTTTTATTTAGAAATACCTATTATATAGTGATACGGTGCCCCATAGATGCCTATGATTAAATTTAAGATATCCAAAAATTATTTTTAGAGATCTATAAATCGTCATATTTTCAGATATCTAGCTTGCCATATTTTCGTGATACGATTTACATGTTCCCTAGCTAAAATTACCCACCAAAGTTGTATTTTGAAATAGTGTTCGAGTTTAATTATGGGACCATTAAAGAATGACACAATGCACACGTTATGTGAACTCCAAATTATGTCTTTCCTAAACTGCAGTGTCAGTCTACCGTAGAAAACGGCTTTTCTCTGTTATGGAAAGGTGTCGTTGACGACACGCAGTACTCATAAAAGAAGACAAAAGAGTTCCCCACCTTTTCGTCTATTCTCCTTAGAAAGAGCCTTCTGTCTGAGCAACTGAAGTGCAAGGTGTGTGTTCGTTACACTTCTCTCCCACACACTGTCGATTTTGGTCTTCATCTAAATAAGCAAATCAAAAGCGAAACATAAATATTCGACATAAGATACAATCTATGTGAACATTGATATACACTGGTTCCCCTCATAAAAACGCCCGTCCCCTCCACTAGAGGCCACCCCATTTTCAAAGACTACGTCTCAAATCAGTGTTTTGGCTTTTGGCATCCACTCTATACAGCATAAGACAAAATAACGGTGGGCCAATTTTAAACATGGACCCTATTAATTTTAAAAATACAATACCCAGCTGAGATATATTACTGTTCATTGAACATATATTCATCTCCAATGCACTTAAATCTTTGTGACAAGCACACATACTTGTAAAATCGACTGCAGGAGTGGGCCTTTGCTTCCATACTTCCTCAACGGAATCCTAATGTCAGCCGTTTTACTAAAGGTTATGATTCCCAAGTTAACCTCGTCTGTAGCAATATGGAAGTTAGAAGTGACCCTCTTCACAAACTGAAGACCAAGATCCATTTCCTGTCGATTTACGCTTTTACTTATGTCTAAGATAAACACGATGTCTGCCTTCTGTGTTTTACGACACTCCTCTGGTGGTTCTAAAGAATGAAAAGTAAATTTCTTTTACACATCACAGCAGATTGAGCACTGAAAGTGCAGATCTATGTGTGGTGTATGGTATAAGAAGATATGATATATGATATAATATGATAGTTTGCATGCTTTTGTAAAAGTTGTTGACATAAGCCATATATTTGGCGAAAAGGTTTGCCGCGCCCTTCCTGAAGACCATGAAATCCTCTGCAAATAATGCATAATCTGTGGTGCGTTATTTATATTGCACACAAGACGCCAGTTTCAGAGTTTACCTGTTGATTAGTTTTGTATATCTGTCTCTTTGTCCAGAACCACTCCCTGGTAGCCATGACCCTATTCCGCAGTCAGTTTTCGTCACTTGCAATTTTAATGTTTTACGATAGACAGTTTTTGAACGCCTAGTAATTATATTCTTGGGGTCATTAATTAGTGTCTTAAAATGTGCATTCTCTAATAATTTACAAACTTTGAAAATATGACAAAAACTGTGACTTTTCAAAGAGACTGTAAAATAATTCCTGTAGAAATGATACGATTATGCACCTCCACAGTTCTCTTCGCGTAAAGAACACAATACACTCATTCCTGTAAGACCAAGGCACCGTCAGACAAGATTCTTAAGATAAAATACTGCAAATGGTTTGTCCGAGTTGAGAATTCAGTGGTGTACTCTCTGTTCTGACAAAATCATAAGAAGTCTAACGACAACGGAATTTGCCTCTACATATACACATGTATAAAAGTCCCTACTACAGAAGATCTCGAAGACCACCCTGCAAAGAGAGGCAACGTCTATATTAAGACCAATTTACTGTCCCATTTTTGTTTGTCCTTAATTTAATTGTATCCCGTATTAAGACCACATTTATCAGTCCAATTCCGTGATCTTAGCAGTTCGATTCTACGTTATTTTCATAATGTTCAGATGTAAATAATCCTCTTATCTTACATATTGTTAACAAAAGCAATGGCTTTCTGTAACAGGCTCTAACTGTGTAACATTCTGAGCACGCATGATTTGTTTCGGATTGCCAACACGTTATGTCTTTACATACGTTTATGCTGTAATCGATGATACAAGAGAGATACTCGGTGTGTGTCTGTATGAAAACAGTTTGTAAAGCAATGAGCCACAAGTTACCGGATGCCAAAATGTGTCTACTTTAAAATATCATACGCACCTGGTGTTGGTGTTGGTCTGGGTGTTGTTTGTGGCCTAGATTTCAGGCTTGTTGCCGGCCTGGTAGTTGGAGGTGGCGTGGTGGTTGGGGGTAGTGTGGTTGTCGGGGGTGGCGTGGTGGTTGGGGGTAGCGTGGTTGTCGGGGGTGGCGTGGTAGTTGGTGGTGGGGTTGTAGTTGGTGGCGGGGTGGTAGTTGGTGGCGGCTTCGGTGTCAATGGTGGCAGTTTTATTACTGAAAGCAAACAAGATATCGACAATATTCTTTGCATGGTATGGCTATTGTACTTGATTTGTGCCCTGTGATTTTAACTAAAACCAAACCTGAAATCTAAATACCCCAACGTACCATTAAGAAATATCTACATCAGTGAAATGTGCAAATTTAAGCAAATAATGTTTTTTTTTCTGGATAGCCAAGTTCCCCTCAAACTTGCTTACCTTTGCATGTTGTACTAGTGATGCTCTTCTCAATTTTAATCAGGTCATTGAAGTCCTTCACATTAAACACCTGGGCAGAGTTGCCTGCTATTCTGAGCAGTTCCTTCAAAATGCATCAATAAATTTTGATCACAAAATTGTAGACAAAAGGATGTAACACCAACCCCCGGCCATTCCCATACCCGGAAGCTAAGCACATCACGATATCATATATCGACTTTGCTACAATTGATTCTATTTTTGTACGGCTTAAAAAGTCAATAGATAAAGCTCAAAAATTATATAAGAAAGGATCAGACAATATATAAATAAGGCTCAGACATTCTGTAACTAAGGCTCAGTCAGTACGTAAGGTTGAACCAGTATGAAGTGTCTTCTGTGACTTACAAATAACCATATACGTTTGGTGTGTAATCATTATTCTTATGGCAAGCCTACTGAAAATAGTATCTGTAGTGAAACAATGTCGAAAAACGGTGTTGGTCTTTAACCCATTCCATACCAGTCCCTGGTTTTCCGTATATTTACCTAGATTTAAGACGACAATTGCATTTTTAAATTCTTCATGAAAAGAGCTTTCATTCAAGTACCAACATGGCTATAGTCTTAAGTCAGTAGTGCTGGTACTGCCTGGCAAATCATGCTGCAGCTGCCCTTGCCAGGCAGTGCCAGAACCACTGACCAAGGCCTGTGACCATACTATGGAATGAGTTCAATTTGTGTTTGTTATATTCAAACCCTGTATCGAGGTGTTCTTTCGTTGATCCGCTCAAATCGAGTCGCAAATGCGTGACCTGCTATCAAGCGTCTGCGAACAACATGCGTTATGTGTGATCTCTCACAATTCACTCAATGTTTTTTTTTCTGCAACGATTCATTATTAGAATGCTGAGTAAAAGTTGTTTTAAATTAGAACGACTGCTGATTGGTTATCTAATTTAATTGGCAAATATCATATGCCACCCAACGATTCTATAGCTGCTACATTAATCCCTATAACTTCACATGACCCCATGATAGTATGCGCCAGAGTGGGCGGGATGCCTCTTCATACCTGATCGCCAACCCCCAAAGAAGAGTCGAAATTCTTCTGAGATATATAGGCGATCAGTTTTGGTTTCATTTCGGGATTTTTATGTTTGTTTGTTTTCTATTTGTTTTGTTCTGTTCTGGTTTTTCTGTGGGGTTTTTTGTTTGTATTTGTTATCTGTCATGGACTCAAGGATGAGCTACTCCATGGTGAATGCGTTGTTTACACGCATCGTATGATGCGGGTTTTAGACGCATATTGTGCTATTTCGAATACTCCACTGTTGGATTGAAATAAATGATGACGCGCAGCTCCATACATTCGATATATCGTTACAAGTCCAAAACAAATTGAATGAAAGACTCCTAATATTGATGTTATATATATATATATATATATATATATATATATATATATATATATATATATATATATATATATATACGAATAAAATCAAACAAATTGAATGAAAGACTCCTAATATTGATGTAATATATATATATATATATATATATACAATATACGAATAAAATCAAACAAATTGAATGAAAGACTCCTAATATTGATGTAATATATATATATATATATATATATATATATATACATATATATATACATGATATACGAATAAAATAATACATAAGTGTACAAGATCAAAAAATGAAGCAAATTGAACGTTATTTACTTCACCCAAACTTTCGACTTTCGGCGTGATATACACTTACCGATATCTCCACGCAAAAATTTCCATTGCGGTAACAAACAAGTCAATTTCACTGAGTTAGTGTACATTATATCAAAGCATCACGATACCCTAAATGAAGAAATAAAAACGACATGCTAGAAAGGAGATATAATTACCCCTGGATCTGCATTTTTCACACCCACTGCAATTAAGTTGATTCCTTCCTTTCTCGCTGCTTTTGCTTGCATTGTGGTGAAAAAAGGTATGTCAGAATCCCCGTCAGTGAGGACGATGCTGATTGACGGCACACCTGTTCACGGTAAGACAAAGAGGATTCTGGCATAGTAAATGACCTATTACAAATGTCACTTTTTTCTAATTGGTAACTTTCTAAGTGCAGGTATCTGTGATAAAACAAAACCTTATATATAAATATGCGGAGTGTACCACACAGATAGACACTGAGCTTACGATTCACATGCATAACGGTATTCTTACGGTATTCTTCTACAGCTATATATTCCGATTGAAGACAAAATCTACAAATACAATTGCACTCTAAAAGTTCGTTAGATATTTTACAACAACGGCTTATTTTAATGAATGAATGTCAAGCTACAGGCAGTTATTGACATACATTTGCGCCTGTTGGCAGCATTTAACACAGATTGATGGAGTTTCTTTAATTCCAAGTCTGTTCTTGTGTCAAGCTACGGGCAGTTATTGACATACCTTTGCGCCTGTTGGCAGCATTTAACACATCTTGATGCAGTTTCTTTAATGCCAAGTCTGTTCTTGTGCTTCCTCTGGGCCATGAAGTCCTCTCTTTCGATAGCTGTGTAAACATTCATTTATTTTTTTTTCGCCCAATATACATTGTCAGTACTTAAGACTCGTATTATTTATGACAATCAACTAAGTGCCATTAATGAAGACTAGCATCATCAATCACAACTAATGTTAATTTAGAATATTTTAAAAAAGATTGAAATTTATCATAATCAGTCATTCAGGATGTTATATCGAAACGTTTGGTATTATTAATCACAATCAATGTAAATTCAGGATGTCATTTAAAGAGACAATTATTATGGTATTAATCACAATCAATGCTATGTGCTTCACTTTTTTTAAACCCCTCTTAATTTCGATAAAAATATAATCATTGCCTCCTATGAGTAAACCAAGCTCCTCATTATTTCTGCTACACATGTGGAGTGAAAAAACACAGAGATCTGTCCATTTAGCAGACACCCATAAACATTGTTCGTACCGAATTCGTAACTTTATTTAACATCATTCCCCATTATAGCATCAAACACTAATTTCATCCGCACACATACCTAGAACATGTAAAGAATTATGGTTTTGAAAAATGTAAGCATTGATTTTAATACCTTGCAATAGGAGGTATTTTTTCAACTATATTTACTGCAGATCTGCTCTTGTTCCAACAGTTGCTAGGCTAGAAACTGCACTGCCACCATGGTGAGGGCACTTGCCCTAGCTACGTTACTTAAGTGATAGGAACTGGGTAGGAATAGTGGGCCACTTTTTACTTCCTGAGTGGGCTCTTTAGCTGTGATGTCATCTATAATGGTCATGTGATAATTAACTTTTCTTTGAACTCTGTGAGCCAGGCCTGCTAGCCAAGGTACCATTGGTTGAGGTGTTGCCTATTTCTTAAGCTAACAAGAGATTATTCATACTAGCCTGCCCTATGCATATAATTATCATACAATTAGCCACCTGGTGGTTGTAGCAATTCTCATTCCCTTTAACCATGCAGAAATAACACTATTTCTACCAAACTAATCAAATTTTATAAATACGGTTAGCATCTTGTAAGTTTAAAAATTTTTGAATGACTTTCTTACTCTTTTGGCTTTCGGAAGTTTTTCTTTTTATCATAAAAGCCCCCTTTAACACATGAATCTGCCCTCCTGCCCGTCAAGTTCCTTGCTGCAGTCTAGGTGGCAACACAGGATCCCAGTTAATATGAATACTGCCCATTACAACTACAGACATGCGATTTTGTTTGAAACAAACAAAATCAAATTTACATAAATACTACCGCGAATGAAAGTGGACAATTATTGCAACGCGTAATTATGTTCTGGCTCACAATATAAAAATGAATACTTTACGGAACGTTGAAAAATATACCAAAGCAGGAACCGCATGGTTTGTCAACGTTTTACGCCATATATATATATATATATATATATATATATATATATATATATACATATATATATATATATATATATATATATATATATATATATATATATATATATATATATAGCAACACCAAACCAAGGTTCCAAAACCCTTAAAGATTCACTGTGTAAAATTGTTCTTTCTGCCTCCTTTTTAATCTATCACTCAAAATTCGAAAACACCTGGTGCAGCCCGCCTTTGTAACCCTTTAAACATACATGACCTGCAACCATTTCCCTGAATTGATTCAATATATGCAACCGATTATTTTGTTGTTCTTCTATTGTCCAGCTTCCAGGTCATAAGACACATTCATGCTCACTGATGTTATGTGTATTTTGTGCCCTGTCTGGCAATTGTAATCCCTTTGTTAAAGACGTAATAAAGATATCCAACTTGTAGTGCGCCCAAGCGTTCTACCAAGATTCACCTCACAAAAATCAACCTTATTTTGTTATTTTTTAATGGTTTTTCATGTTGCATATAGTACACTGGTACTACAAAGGAAAGAAGACATGTACAAATACTCTTACCTTTTCCAATGCAGCGAGAAGCTTACTTTTCTCTGTGTACTTGTGAAGAGGAATACGCAATGTGACACCAGCAGTAAAAGTCAGCAGACCCACATGTACTTGTTTTGGACCAACACTAAATGATCCAGCAACATGTTTGATGAATGCAAGACACTGTTCTAACTGAGCGTTACTCAGACTCCTGCTGATGTCCAGTATGAAGACGATGTCAGCCTTTTGTGTCGTTTCACATTCTGTTTTTGTTCCTGTGAAAAAAAGGTAACAGTGTGCTGGAGTTGCCGCATAGCAAAGGCATTTTTGGAAGTGTCTCTAAGCTGCAAAGCACACAACACTGTCCAGCTTTTGCTGCTTCACGAAGAAAAACTCATGTCATATTAGTAACTTAGACTATGTTATGCATTGGTCAGTAATCGATCTTCAGTAAATGTCCTTGTCGTGGTGGCAAATCGAACAACAGTGTCTTGCATATATGAATACCAATTTATCAATCCGAAAACCCCGGACACTTATACAATTCGGGAAATATACTAAAAACTGATTTTTATTTAAAACCACTTGCGGTTTTTTTGGGATAAAGACGTATAAATGACATTATATTACTTTAAAAAATGAAGTTTTAAAGAGTTCCCATGTACTAACAGACAGCAAATATATCAAAATATGGTAATTTGAACGATGGAGCGTTTATCTGGCATAAATAGTCTAATAATCTCTAGTCTGGTAAGAACATGGATACTGAGAGAGTGATGAGTTATCCTTCTGTGCTGTTATGTTGGAGTGTCGTTGCCTCAAAAGGAAGGCCACTCCGTTTAGTAATATATTTCTTTGAATAGTCGGTCACTTCCTCTATGTTCGGATAACTTTATATATTTGAAATCAATAATTTTCGTTAACTTTGCGCATATATCCACAGCTGCTTCCAATGATAAAACATACCATAATTTTCTCAGCCTTCAGTGGGATTTAAACCCTTCACCTTTGGCCCCATCGCCTACCCAAATATAAAGTCCACCACTTTGAGCTCTGAGGCATCTGGACAAACCCCAAAGAAAGGCTGACCGAGTACCCAGGTTGGTGATATATCAAGTGTGGCTTGTAAATTGACACAGTTGGATATTTCAATAGACTGACATATTATTTTACGTAAATGAAAATATATCTCTAAAATAATATGTCGGATCAAAGGCCCGCAGTACAAAAAAAAAAAAATAGAGTACTGTCAAATAATGAAAACTATCGTAATTTTGTAGGCCTCCTCCTTCTTCTCCTCCTCCCCCTCCTCCTCCTCCTCCTCCCCCGCTCCTGCTCCTGCTCCTGCTCCTGCTCCTGCTGCTGCTCCTCCTCCTCATCATCCTCATCCTCAAATCACGTTGAAAATTGAAAAGTACTTACTAGGTGCGGGAGTGGCAGGTGGCGTAACTGCAGAGGTGTTGGTTCTCTGCAGGAAAAGAACAAATTAGTTTTGATATTGTTTTGAGCTTCATATTTTTCTAAAATACAACATCAAGATAGTCTTTGTTTATAAATCTGACATCACAATTAGAATTTTACCAAATTATATATGCAATATACAGTTTGCTGACACAAAAAGGTGTATTCATCACTGGGGATAATATGGTTTTGTTTCCCATAATATTATTGAAAAGTTTCACAACATTAAAAAGATACGGGTCCCTGATTTTGAACGAACAAAATTATTGATGACCTTGTGCATAATAATCAATTTCAAAGTTACATATCATAGTTGTTACAGGCGAGCTTTTTTGTTGTTTGGCACATCAAACAAGAAGCAATGACAAAGATTCTAACAGATAAACGAAAACAAAACAATATTTTAATTGCATTTGTTGGCAGTTATATTCAATATCTCCCGGTCCACAATATGTTCAGGCAATTCTAAATTTTTCCTTTTTGAACTTCAACGTATCACGTATGTACGCTGACAGATTGAAAGTACGTAAGTTGGCATTTTATGAAATTGCAAGAAGTGTATTAACTGTTTGTCTTCAGCGATTATTGTTTAGGTTTGGTTCTTAAATTACGTTGATCCTGAGCATTGTGTGAGAAATTCTTATAATGATAGCATTCTCCGAATTTGCGTGTAAATAGCCTCTACGTTTGCGATAAACAATATTGCCCCGGGATCATTTGAAACAACAGTTTCGAGAGTTGCAGTGGTGGCATAACTATCAAAAAAAAAAAAAAAAAGAAGAAGAAGAAGAAGAAAACCCCCCACAGCATTTACCCCCGCCCCCCCCCCCAAATGGAGAAAAGAAAGAAGAAAGATGGCAGGTCATGATTGGTCAGAGGTTCTCTTGGATTTGTGTCTGAATTAACCATAAATGAATACTTACGGCTACATTGGCCAAAGCCAGGAGCAAAAGACAAGCCCAAGGAGCCCACATTCTGACGTGTCCGGTCTGAGCCTTGCTGGTACAGAATAAACATTTGCCTTATATACCACCCGGCGTATAACACCTGTTGACAAAAGAACAAATATACGCCAGTGAACTGTATGACACTCGGAAAATACATAATCTATATATTTTATTGGGTTTTATTCTCGCCACGAAAGTAAAAAGGCGAACTAAATAGTTTTATGCATCCGAGAGATGAAAACATAACAAATTCAACCAGCATTTAAAGCGAATGATTACTTTTTAATTCCAGCACAGAGTCTGTGAATTGTATACTAGAAGGTAAAGACATGTGTTAAGTGCTTTTCTCTTTGAATCGTATTACTGATATCATCAAACTGTTTCAACTGTATCATTTAAGCATATAGATATGTCCTAAAATTTATTCAATAAAGTCTCTAAATGTATAAGGGTACCATTAAAACGATCTTAGTACCTCCATCCGTGAGTTACTTGACCTTGTTACTAAATCATTTAACGATATCCCTATATTAGGCGACATCTCTAAATATTTAGCTATATCGCTAAATATTTTATTTATTGCGCTAATTCATTTGCGGATCCTAATATGAAAAAAAAAAAAACATTTCAGCGATATTATCAAGTAAATGAATCGATGCTATCGTCAAATATTTAGCAATATTTATCCAGTCAATGATCTAACTCTATGAATACGGTGACATGCCAGAACAGTTTGCCGTGTAAGCACCGTCAGTAATGTCTGGGCATTTTATAAATTGACAAATGCATGTATGTAACGAAAATACAATATAAATAAGACACAACCGTACATAAAGGTCTGCTTGTGAATATATGATGTTAAATAATATTGTTTCCTGCAAACAACTTGGATAAGATATGTGTAAATATGCAGCATTTGTGATGTTGCTTGTTACAAGAAAACCATACATGATGAATGGACAACACCATGATAATACTCATACCACAAAAAGTTCACATAATTTTTGTCGCTTTAGTATTCATGTTGTCCTATTTGTTTCAATTATAAACTGTACAGACAACAGTATTATGCTCATTTGACAATTTGCAACTGATTCTCATCTAAGTAAGGAATATGTTCAACTTAGTTGAAAATACGGTGAACAAGACGAGGCCCACACAGTGCAAAAATTACTTAAAGTTTACAGAACAAAATACACCAAAAAAGGGAGAATATCCCATTATGCCAGTCACAAATAAATATATAACAGTATAGGCATTATGTAGATCAGGTAAGCATCAGCCAGTTTATAACAAAATAACCATGGTGCCCAATTTGTAGTAAAGACTGAAGTCGGCCTTTTTAGCAAAATATTAATCCAATATTGATTACCTTAAAGTCCCCATTACAAGATACATCTCTATTAGAAGCCACAGCCTGACCATGGGCTTCATAAAACGTTGTAATATCTGGCATTCTAATCCAGAGAATATCCCCCTGAGGGTCAGATGTGATCATTAACACGGGTTTCATTTGAGTTTAACGCAAAATTTATACACGTTTGCAGTCAATTATTTATTATTGTATTTGTGTCTTTTTGTCCAAAAACACTTCCTAGTAGTCATTACCCTATTCCGCAGTCCGAACTCTTTACTCTCCATAAGCTAACCTGTCCATGTCTAACTTATATACAAAGAAGTTCTATTGCCCATATTGCACACGTTCCTCTGTAAAATTTGACATAGGCTATATTAGCCCAAATAAATTAAAGGGTCTTCAGCGGGTAACTACTCAACATGTTTCGGAGCCTTTTACCCGTACATGTCTCCCTAAGTAGCGGCTCCTTGTCTAAGCTAAATATTCAGCAAAGACAACCCACATAATAATGAATAAATATGAACGTGGCAATTGATGAATTAGCTAAATATGTGAAGTTTTGCTTATAAATGCAGAGCTTCGTTATGAAAGAAGAATACCTGTCAAACAAACCATAATTACCAAATTTTCATAGTACAGGTTCAGATAAGAACAATTTGACTTACCCCTGAACCAATATGTACCCTTTCTAGCTGGACAGCTTATCCTAGTTAAACCATCCGCCAATGTTTAACTGAAGTGGAAACAAGCTGGGGCATTATATTTAGTCCCAGTGATAGTAAAATAAACAGTTGCAGCTAGACCACCTGTACAAACCAAGGGAAATCCTAACAAGGACTGTAACAATGTACATCCTTCACCAGAGATGTAAAACAAACTCCATGATGACACCTATTCCTCAAACAATAAGCTCTATTCAACTACCAACCCTGAGTCAATGTGTCAACTTAATGTGTCAGGTTTGTGACACTTGAGAAAATACTGTCAATTTTGAGTAATTTTTTAATAGTGAGTAAATGTGCATTTAGGCATATCACAAAAGAATGGAAGTCATTAGCTTTTATGCCAAAAACATGCTATCAAAACAATTTTTCTTAACAGGATTTTAAGTACAATTAGGCAAACATGCAACTGTCGTAGGCCGCTTCTTGCTACCTGTAGCCCCTGGGGGTTTACCTAACAGAAAACATGTAAGCCTAAAATGTCTGATGGTGAATATTAAAACAGAAAGATGCCAAAAGATAAAGTTAAGTAGCAAAACAGTCAAGTCTAAAAACTGTAAATTATTGTGGCCAAACTTTCTAATAATCTTTGGATGTTAATAGTAGAATTATAGGGCAAGTCAGAAAAGAATGAAAGTCTTTTGTATTTATGTCAAGAGAATGCAATGAAAATATTAACCAGATATCAAGTACAATTAGGCAAGCTTGTAACTGTCGTAGGCCGCTTCTTGCTCCCTGTACCCCCTGGGGGTTAACCTAACAGAAAACAAGCTAGCCTAAAATGTCTGAAAGGTGAACATTTAAACATAATGGTGTCAAAAGATAAAATTAAGTAGCAAAACAGGCAAGTCTAAAATCTCTTAAATTATTGAAGCCAAACTTTCTAACCATCTCAGGATATTTACAGCAAAATTTGTTAAAATATTTGATCAAAAGTACACCTTTGAATCCTCTTGACTCAAGTTTATTGTAAATAAATTTGGTTCTTGATGCAAAGTCCTGAAATTTAGAACAAATACGACCAAATCTCAAAATCTGTGACAAAAATGTATTATATCCAATAGTATCCGAAATATTACTGTCCGGGAAAGGAAAATTAACTACTTCAAAGTTAAACTCATCTATTTTGTGATAGACTTTAATAAAAAACCTGTCATTAGTGACCTGAATATCCAAGTCCAAAAACACATTTCTTAAACCATATGAATTGTTACCCTCCAAAGGGATATCTTTTGGGTAAATTTCTTTACCAATTTCACTGAAATTTTGTACATTTACACAAGCAATGTCATCAATATATCTTGCGTTGTTTGATAATTTTATAGCCATTTGAAAGTCCTTTTTCATCAATTTATCCATATACTTAAATTCAAGCCAGGTTAAATACAAATCTGCCAGTAAAGGGGATGTGTCATATGAATAACGAAACCTTACCTTCTGTTCCCCTGCGACCTCGGCACATCAACAGTATATTTAAGAGGATTTATATTTGCAGTATTTTAGCGACATAAATTATACTTATAAAACACTACACTCATCTTGTTATTTGTAACTTGTTAGCCACTAAATATGAACGCTTGTAGGGAATCAGTAGCTTCAAGGCGATCTTTCCAACACGTGTTCTTAAATATACATGCGTGCCTTATGTTTTGGATGCGTGCACTTCATAATGTACATGTTTCTACAAAATAACAGCACGGAAGCACCGCAATGCATACATCTAATATGGACTCTTTTGTAGGGAATCAGTAGCTTAAAGGCGATATTTCGAACACGTGTTATTAAACATACATGCGTGCCTAATTCTTTGGATGCACGCACTCAATAATCTACATATTTCTACAAAATAACAGCACGGAAGCATTGAAATGCATATACGTCAGCTAACGTTGAGCACGGGCACATAAATGCCCTGATATCTCACGCATACATATTTGACAATGAGCTGTTGTATCTGAATATTGACAAGCAAAATATTATTTGGCTTACTTGGAAAAGCGGGATATGAATGAGTATGCGGTTTATCTTTGTTTTTGCAGGTGTTTGATTTAGAGACAATATTAAGACGCCAAGGAATAGAGCATCTCATACAGTTTCCAGTCTTGCTTTTTCAAGGGCGCGAAGCTGGGATATTTGACTATACCTGGTGAAATTAGGGCGAATCACTGGATTACATACAAATATGTTCAAATACACTGGTAGCTGGTTCTGTATATATTTGAAGCAGAATTTTCAGCCACACCATCAGACTCATTGTAACATACATGTATGTAGAGCTTAATTGTCCCAATCACAAGTGCTCATCCAGATCATTGTCACCTTTCACAGTACATCAATATTCCTTTTGCCATTTCGAAGTTGAGTTAACAATATACATTAATCTTAAAGGTGGCTCTCGTAATAGCGGACAGCATAACCTAACATTAACTTGTGCTTTGGTGCACTCTATTTTCATTATATACTAATCATGTATTTGCTTTTAACTTTTTTGACTTTGTCATAAACATTAACTTGTGATTTGGTGCTTTCCATTTTGATTTTATATGAATCTGGCATCTTCTTTTACGTTTTTTGACTTTGCCATACCTACGTCTAGTAAAATCGTTTCTGAGTTCTGAAGATTCGAGGGGTTCTTGTGTCATAAACCCGAGATATCGACACATGCTTAAGTTTGAAACGCGTTCAATTAAGAGAGCTATGTTCATCGACCGAAAGCCAGGCTAATTTGAGCATTTTGATATGGGGTTTTGCTATTAATATTTAGTCGTTTTATTCAAACAAATTTGAACAAACATGTACAAGTGGGCCAAAATTAAAATAATTTATGATTTATTTACTTATGATTTATTGATTATTTAGACTCATTTGTAGATCTATCCATTAGGCACATCAAACTGGATAGTGAAGGGACTATACACTGTTATCATTCGAATATTATCACAGTGAGTAAATGGTTTTGTTGTTGCATGAGTGTTCCCATAGCTGTAAACAGTAAACTGTGTATGCACATGTAGCAACAAGGGTATGTGATTCGTCCAGCAAATAAAGTCAAAACACCATCCTGTGAATACATTTTGCCCATCGCCGTTGCGTTGCAAGATACATATCAATGTGGACTGTTAACTTTATGTACAGCTGATGTTATTTTGTTAATAGGCATGTCACCAGTGAATTTCTCATATCATCATACTGCCTTTTACAATTGTTAAAATTTGTGGAGGCCATCTTGAACGCATGGCTTTGATAAATACATAAAATTTGTCTTCAACATAAGAAACAAAATAACATGTCACCACAAAATATCTCCTGTAAGCCAGAAATGTTTGCAATGTTTGACATTTGACCTCTTGAAATAGAAGATAAGCTGACACACTGACGCAATTCGAATGTATTTTCAAAGTTCACAAAAAATATTATGTGCAGGCATAAAGCATAATTGATGTTTTGTGTTAACAGGAATGTCACCAATCGATTTGACGTATCGCATAACCTAGGAATTGAGACGTTGGACAACATTATATTATTCATAGTATATGTGTTTTGGTGTTGAGTTTTAATTTGTGACGGCCACCAAGAATTTACACCTTTCAATTTTCTTTTTAGAATATTTGTCGAAATGTAAAAATTTATAAAATATAATTTCCAAAAGTGCCAAATGCTGTCTTAGGGGGATGACACCTCAAACAATGCTGGATATAAAACATGCTGAACAGAACTGTTAGAGTGTTTGACCTTGAAATTATTAATATGTAACAAGCTGAAAAATTGTCACCGACACCTTGATTTTTCAAAAGCACGCATCAAGACCTTTTAAATGATACCACTCACCCCCCCCCCCCCGCCGTAGTACATGTACCAATTGGTAAAATTTGGGCTGCAGGATTAAGACCTAACATGGACCTATGTGTATTTATGCTGAAGGAATAAACTGAATGACATGTACAACACGCACACACACACACACACACACACGCACGCACGCACGATCGCACGCACGCATGCACGCATACACACATACATACATACATAAATACATACATACATATATACATATATATATATATATATATATATATATATATATATATATATATATATATAGGCTATTTTGTTTTCTGTTAGGTCAAACCCCCAGGGGCTATAGGTAGCACGCAATTACTGAAGACAGTTACAAGCTTGCCTAATTGTGCTTGATATCTGGTTAAGAAATATTATATTTTCATTGCATTCTCTCGACTTATATACAAATGACTTTCATTCTTTTCTGACTTGCCCTATAATTTAGCTGTTAATATCCAAAGATTATTAGAAAGTTTGGCTACAATAATTTACAGTTTTTAGACTTGTTTGTTTTGCTACTTAACTATATCTTTTTGCATCATTGTGTTTTAATGTTCCCCTTTCAGACATGTTAGGCTAGCTTGTTCTCTTTTAGGTCAAACCCGCAGGGGCTATAGGTAGCAAGCAGCTACTGACGACAGTTACAAGCTTGCCTTATTGTACTCAAAATCCTTTTAAGAAAAATTGTTTTGATAACATGTTTTTGACATAAATGCTAATGCCTTTCATTCTTTTCTGACATGCCTAAATGCACATTTACTCACAATTGACAGTATTTTTTCAAATGTCACAAACCTGACACATTACGTTGATACATTGACTCAGGGTTGGCAGTTAAATAGAGCTTAATTGTTTGAGGGGTAGGTGTCATCACAGAGTTTGTTTTACATTTCTGGTGCAGGATGTCCATTGTTGCAGTCCTTGTTGGGATTTCCCTTGGTTTGTACAGGTGGTCTAGCTGCAACTGTTTATTTTACTATCACTGGGACTGAATATAATGCCCCAGCTTGTTTCCACTTCAGTTATACACTGCGGGTGGTTTAACTGGGATAAGCTGTCCAGCTAGAAAGGGTACATATTGGTTCAGGGGTAAGTCAAATTGTTCTTATCTGAACCTGTACTATGAAAATTTAGTAATTATGGTTTGTTTGACAGGTATTCTTCTTTCATAACGAAGCTCTGCATTTATAAGCAAAACTTCACATATGTAGCTAATTCATCATTTGCCACGTTCATATTTATTCTTTATTATGTGGGTTGTCTTTGCTGAATATTTAGCTTAGACAAGGAGCCGCTACTTAGGGAGACATGTACGGGTAAACGTTTCCGAAACATATTGAGTAGTTACCCGCTGAAGACCCTTTAATTTATTTGGGCTGATACAGCCTATGTCAAAATTTACAGAGGAACGTGTGCAATATGGACAATTATAGTAATTCCATATGTATATAGGTTAGACAGGGACAGGTTAGCTTATGGAGAGTAAAGAGTTCGGACTGCGGAATAGGGTATTGACTGCTAGGAAGTGGTTCTGGGGAAAAAAAAACAAATACAATATGTATGTATGTATGTATGTATGTATGTATGTATGTATGTATGTATGTATGAGCTAGGCCACTGGTGCCAAGGGTTGCAAGTTCGAATCTCGCTTGTTCTGGAATATATATTTTCGACATTTTCTTAATGCTAGTGGATTTAAGTCCCCGATAACGATAAATACCGAGTCAGTACATATACTGCATAACCGAGTCAATATGGCACTCGCATATAACAACCTCCATTGAGCCATTCTTTTTTAAAGAATGGGGGGGGGGGGGGTTGGATCGGGTGGATATGTGCGTTTCCCATTTTTTTCAGCGAGGCAACTGGTGCCAAAGGTTGCGATTCGAGTCTCGCTCGCTATATATATATATATATATATATATATATATATATATATATATATATATATATATATATATATATATATACGGGTGTCATAAAACATAAACATGTTCACAAAATGATAGCACGTCTTTAATAAATAGGCACACGAGGGTAAATAATAGGAAAATGGTCCTTCTTTGCCACTTTTTAATTGTCTGCCATTTGATACTACGTGCATGATACATGTATTTGTAACATCTTTCTTTATAATCAAACACGAACTTTTCAAGCGTATTTGTGTATTTTGCCAAGAACCACTTCATAGTAGTCATCACCCTACTCCGTAAATGTAAATTCTGCGCGTGTCCATACTAAGTTGCCGTGAAGGCACTGACTCAAAGAGTTCTAATGCAGACCACGCCTTGTATCATTACCATGGTGCCTTCTCAACCAAATTTAAAAAGTTGAACTCTTTGCTAAAATGCCAACGTAAACATGCCACGTCCATCGTTTTTATTAAAAATTACTGATCGGTAAAGTCAAAGAATTGCCACACAGACCTGTGTGTGTCTGTGTTACATTTTTGGACCATGATGTGTTTGTGTCCTATTTTTGCATACGCAATTTAATTAAAATCTGAAAATGTGGTGAGACCATAACAAGAACAAATTCGTTTCAAAAAGGATAAAACAAAAGCAGTAAAATGAGAAAAATAAAATCGATACACAACACGTCAATTAGAAAAACGCATAAGGAACCTTTGATCCTCTTTAAAACTGTTACCTTTGTGTTGATCTAAAGATTAACCATGTACGAACTGTAAATGTCAGTCTTACTATCGACGTACGCAATGCCAGTGTGTGACATCACTGTAATTACGTGAAATGTTAACAACAGCTGGACCCAGAGCAGCTCGCACAGCATCTTTAAAACCATTATCATAGTTTCAGCAAGAGCTGCGGATGCGGCTTTTAAATGCAAAACATAACAGATGAGTCATCAAAACCAATAAAATACACGGTCTTTCCTGCGTCTTTGTTAGTTTCTCGTTTAACTTTTTGTTTGGATTTGTTTTATTAAATCAGATGGAAAATCAAAAACACTTTATGCAGGTACAACCTTGTAGCTCTGGAGAAGTTTTCTGTATGACAACACAATATGTCTCAGAGGACATTATATAATAGGCAGTGTCCCTTCCCTTCTATTCCATGAACAACCCAGGTGTGCAATGTCATATACGTGTAAGTAGGCAATCAGCCACAGGGAAGGATCCAGGTCAATGGGGAAGGGCAAGGATTTAATGTGATCCGGTTCATCGCGGGCGATAATGGAGGATCGAGTAGGATAAAACATTGGTGCAGTCGATTGTATTTTATTTGCCGGATGTGTTGTCATTGTGTCAAAAATAAAGACAAGTAGACAACCTCATCAGAATATGTTATTATAGATGAATTCCTAAGCTCTACAGTGTTACTGTATGTGTGTGGGTGGGTGTGGGGTGGGGGATCGGCAGGTAGCGTTAAAAGTTATATTAAAACTAAAATCAAATGTGATTAATTCCACAACAATGTGTATTGGGTTGATTCCTTGATTGCATTACTTTCTACAAAAAGTATTTATTAATGATAACATTATCATGATTATGAGTTACACTTGGTTATTTCATTCGCCAAGAAAAACGCCCAGTTTGCACCATGCGTTAACACATCATAGTATGCGATGCTACTCAGGTTGACCCGTTATTGAATACCCGGATGAAAGCTGTCAGCAGCGCCACATGGCGGTCAATGGGAGAACACAGAGTTATTGCTCTGCCATATTGAATCGATGCAGTGTAACCTGCAGCCCAGATCTGGTGCCATGAGTGGCAGTCATTTTGATCCAGTGACCAATCAGATCGCTTGAATAAGTTGTCTTATGAACCTGCAAACAGCCATGTTTCTGGAGTTTGGGCAGTATTTTACATTGTGAATGTATGTAAATTGATTTGAAGTTGTGACAAATACTACTATTGGTATATTAAGATCAAAGTCGTGATCTAACCATGATTTTATACGCTTATGCTTGGGAGCAAATGTATTAATAGCCCCAGTTCAAAGCAGACAAGGGAGTTTGTATATGTACAATTGGTTCATTCAAGTCAAACATTACAAGCACACATGATAACTGTAACCATACCTTGCAGAAGTCCAACTTCTCATGACTGTAAAGTTGCTAACTGTATTAAATTATCAAAGACTTAACTCAGAACACATCTTGCTTGGGTGATGGCTATATGTTTAATGACTTTTTTTGTTTTTGTTTTTGTTTACATAACGAAAGGAAAGACAAAAGAAAAAAATAGTCCAGTGGCCTGTGTTGGTGTTGGGGATATACTTAGCGCACAGGAGGTCGTATTGGGGTGATGACTCCAGGATCTGCTAGAGGCTCCTGTGATGTGACAGGGTAGTGTCAAACTCGTCGTCTGTGTCGTCGGAGTCTGACTGGGTGTTTGTGTCATCGCGTTGATCAGGTAGTGCCACGCATTTGAAAATGTAAGCTATCTCGTGTAACTGAGTGTCTGCGGTAATTTCTCAGAAATTTGTATAAATCTTTCCGCCAACTTTTGCCCTCGACCGTGGCTGCTGGGATGGCCTTCTCTATTGTTCTGAATCTTGCAACTTCGGCGTAAGCACTGGGCCACTCAGGCGTGATTTTTCTGTGTTTGAACCCGAGATAATAGGTGAGCTGTTTGAAGTACCGGGAGTTGAACGGTGGGCCGTTGTTGGTTTTCACTTGGACAGGTATTGAATATTTGGAGAAAAATTTTATCGAGTAGCGGAATTATCATGGTTGCGGCCGTTGATGAAACAAATTCTACCACAGGTTAGCTGGAGTATACACATATTAAAACAAGCAGGTATTTGCCGCATGGCAGTGGTCCTCCGAAATCCACGATTTCTTCCCACAGATGCGCCACCAGCGGCGACATTTGGAGAGGCTGTATAGTGCATTGTTCTGTGCAGGCTTTAGATGGAATACATAGTCTCACTTCCTGTTCTAGGAGTTTGTCGATGTTTGGGAACCATATCCGCTCTCTTGCTCGGGATTTTGTTTTGTTTATGCCCTGATGCCCTTCATGGGCCAGATGGACAGCAGTCGGTCTCAGTGAACAGGGTACCACTATGAGAGTTCCTGGTAACAAGACGGTGCTGTCGTGCCCTAGTGAGAGCTCATTGTGTATTTTGGACAGGGAGGTTCTCTGTAGTCAATGTTGTCACTGGTGACATACTTGTGTATGGCGTGCCAGTTGTGTTGTGTAAGTTCTGCTGCTGCTTGCAAAGTGTTGTCCTGCCTAGTCGCGTCCTTGACTGCATCTAAGTTGGGGTCTCTGCCATGGCAGCGTCAAGTAGAAGGTTAATATATTCTTCCGCAACTGTAGTGGGTCTCGCTGGTTTGCTGGCATGTACTGGGTGGCGGCGTGTGAAATTGGCAGGGTTCGTAGCACCTGGGGCAAAGTGATCTCGGAAATCATAGGGTTAAAGTCGTAGGGCCCAAAGCTCAATTCATGATGGTGGTTTTCATTTTGCATCGTTTAATATCAATTCTAGGGGCTTGTGGTCGGTGACAATGTGAAACTGTGCCCCATACAGGTAGAGATGAAAGTGTTCACAGGCCCACACTATGGAAATGGCTTCATGTTCTGTCTGGGAATACCTTTTTTCTACATCACTAAGTGAGCGACTTGCATAGGCTATGACTTGTGGGGCACTGTTTGCATGTTTACGTTGCGCTAAGACAGCCTATATACAGACAGGACTAGCATCGACCATGACTTCTGTCAGATGGTTTTTGTTGAAGTAGGCCAGTAGTAAGTTCTTGATCAGGTGGTTCTTTAGGGCCTGAAAAGTGGCTTCATGATGAGAGTCCCGGTTCCAGGGTTTGCCCTCTTTGGTTAGTTTTCTTGATGGTGCTACATAGTGGCATAGTCTTTTATGAATTTTGAGGAATATGCAAGCATGCCTAGAAAACTACGTACCTCAGCAGGGGTTTTGGGTGCATCCAGGGCCTGAATAGCTGCTAACCTCTTTGGGTCAGGTGACATACCACCACTCGAAAATAAGTATCCGTAAAACTCAATCCATGTTTTGTTGAATTCACATTTGGGTCCATTGAGGGTCAGATGGTTTTCAAGGCTTTTCAATACATGTTCCACTACTTCGTCATGAGAAGCTGGATCCTGGCCCCAAACAGTTATATCATCGCTTAGGTTTATGCAGTTGGGGATTTCTGTGAGGAGTTCTTGCACAATGTGTTGAAAGCATTCAGCTGCTGAACTAATACCGAAGTTTTGCAGCTTGTATCGATATAGGCCTCTATGGGTGGAAAGTGTGATTTCTTGTGATTAAGGTGTTAACTCCAAGGTATGATAGGCAGCAAGAATATCTACTTTGGAATAAATCTTTGTGCCATTTAGGGCATTTATTACATCATCCACGGTGGGTGTTTGGTGTCGTTCCCTTATCATCGCCGCATTGGCCTGTCGCATGTTGACACACAGGCAGATCTTCGACGGATCTTTAGGTTTGGGGGCTGTCATGATGGGGGATATCCATGGAGTTTTGCCAGAGGCACGCTTGATAATGCCTTGATTTTCTAAGGTAGCCATTTCTTCTTCCACTTTTGCATGTATGTGGTATGGTATGCGGCGGTGGGGTTGGGCAATAGGCAGCATGCTTTGGCCTATGTATAGTTTGAAAGGCAGTCTTTGATTTCGCCAGTGAACAGTTTGGGGTGTCTGGCAATGATCACTGTCCAGTAATCCTTGGCGTTGGAAGTTTGGTTGATGACTTTGATTAGTTCAAGCTCAGTGGCAGTGTCGTAGCTGAACAAGGGAGCCCCGTTTCTTTGCATGACGTAGAATATAGCTGTTGTGATTTTGGTTTTCGATTCCAGCATACAGGTACAACTTTTCTGCTACAGGGAGAGAGATCCCTAAGCATATATCTTGACGTGACTCTTTTGAGGGTTGTTTTTTTTTTTGTGAAGCTGCGCGTATGGGGTATAGCCCATCATGTTGATGCTGGCGCTTGAGTCAATGAGCACGCTGATTGTGTTGTTGCTGTTGATAGTCACCTTGCATATAGATCTCTTGGTTTTCGAAGTGTTGAATTCGATGCTGGCTGCGAGAGTGTAGTTGTACTCATCACTAGAGTCTGTATCAACACTGCCATGGTCGCTGTGAGTCAGCGAGGGTTCTTCTGACTGGATGGCTTTCTGGACTTGGTTAGCTCGTGCTGACCTGCAAACAGAGGCCAAGTGGTTAAACTTTGAACAAACGTGGCATTGCTTACCACAGGCAGGGCAGTTAGTTTGTCCTCCCGCGTGAGTCCATGGTTGTCTGCAGTTAAAGCATTCTTTGGTATTGGCAACAGTCTTTGTATTTGGGTGTGGTCCTGGGCCAGCCTGCTGACACGCATTTGTTGTCGGGTCTGTCAAGGTGTTTTACCAAAAGTTTGTAGCCGGTTGACTGAGGTTGGAAGTTGCGATTTGTTTTCAATTCTGACTGCTTGGAGCTCTGACGATTCGAGGGAGCGGCCGTACGATAAGATGTCCGTGAGTGTCATGG
This sequence comes from Hermodice carunculata, assembly GCA_964020975.1. NCBI lineage: Eukaryota > Metazoa > Annelida > Polychaeta > Eunicida > Amphinomidae > Hermodice > Hermodice carunculata. The sequence goes on along the minus strand of OZ026612.1, from coordinate 95,052,270 downwards.
TGGGCTCCCATAGAGTGTGGCCTCAGATGCGTCGGGACAAACAACCATGGATTATCTAGCCTTTAATTTCTTTGTCCACATTAACAAACTTGCAATTGGTGGCAGCACAATGGAGTCTGGTGGTGAACTGATAAGGTATTTCATCACTGTCTTGCATCATTTCTCGAAAAGTCCATACCCCATATTCCTCGTTTTGCTGGGGTTTAAAATGGCTTGCCAGCGTGGATGTGGCATCGTCGAAATTTTTCTGGCGTTGAGTCGAGTGTGCTAAAGATTTCACATACGCCATGGCCGGCAAAGGAAAGTTGCAGGGCCTTTTTTCTGGCATCTGCTGTGATATCCATGGCTGTTAGGAAGATTTCAAAATGAGCAATCCATTGTTCCCACCAGGTAGCAATGATAGTTTAATCGCCATCAGCATAAAATATTACGGTGTGATGAATTCAATCACCTTTAACAGCAAAAATTATACATAATTGTAAATAGTGTATGATCATCTGTTTAGGAAGCCTCCAGTAATGGCCATCTTCGTCACCAATGTAAAGTTGCTAACTGTATTAATATATCAAAGACAGAACTCAGGACACATCTTGCTTGGGTGATGGCTATACATTTAATGACTCAATGCTTTCTCACTTCCTATGGTCAGGCTACATAGGGATGCAACTAGGCAGGCGTACATGCTTTATTAATCGCCTTTGTTTCTAAGAAGTATCATTCTAGCATCATGACTACACAGGATGTTGGGGTTGTCAAGATGGGCCACCACAACAACCAGGCCATGCATGGGGACATGTGATAGGACCTTACAGATTGGGACTGGCTTGGATCCTCTGTAGGGGGTGTTGACCAAAATTTATAATCTGCATTAAATTGTCCACTACAACAGGCAATAGTGTGGTCATCACCTTCTGTGACTGCCTACAGTAATTAATCATGTACCATTCAACACCAGATTTATGTGTTTGGACTGGGTGGATCGATTGGTAAACTACTGTTTGGCAGGTATGGTCCTATTCCTTGTGAGATTGAGGTGATGGCCTGGTTGAGATGCAGGAATACTTATTCTATTACTAACGTCCTGTTGCACCTATCACCACTCGGTGGACATCCTGGGCAAGCTATAATGTGAAAAGCGCAGGTTCCATTGGATAAATAGGGTCTGATCATGATTTCAAATGATGCCATCTGTCAGAGGTTAATCACTGAAAAATCATGGACATACAAATGCCCCATGTGTCACCCTTGGGTCACAAAATACCTGACAATGTGGACACTCTTACTGCTAGGTTAATTTCTCATAAGCTATGTTACTCCATACAGACATACAACCTACCGAAGGATCAGAACGCTTAACACATTTTGACGTTATTGCAGAAATTGTCATCCTGGGGGTACCTTTTCATGAGGGTACTCCATGGCTTAATTTTAATCCCCCTATACGATATATAGTTATAATTTGGATTCAAACTTGCGAGCAGGTGCTATGCACTGAGTGCCAGAACAGAAAGGACCAATTTTGCATCAACAAAATAGCTTAACATCTATCAAATGTGTAATGCAGGAGCAAATTATGAAATGCTCTAATGCCTCCATGTTGGATCATGACTTCACACATACATCTTATTGGCTACTGGTAGTTCATCAGGGGGTCCTCAAATCAGGGTATACGGTCAATTAGCTGTCCTGTGACTGATTGACGAGTCCAGTCATATGTCTTAATTTTAAGTTTAACCATGGACATCTGATGAGGTCAGTAATACCAAGACTGAGATAGGTAAAAGCAGATCAGACTGGATTTCAGTACTAGGGAAAACAAGGTAGCCACACTGGCAATCAACCGCTAAATTGACAAACTTAACAAACGCTAAAAATAGGAAATTTTGGAATATATGCGTTAGAAAATCAAGTTTTGTAGGAGACTGGAAACTGAAATAATAACTTCAGACGTGGATACTCCATAAAACTGCACTCTCAAGGATATAATACCCAAAATGTCTGTACATTATCTCAAAGCATGTACAACCAAACAAAGGAAACTTTTAGTGAAACACAGAATACAAACCCAATAACGAATCAAATAAAGACGAAATGGGGTGAAAGTGCAAACTGGAAAACCAGCCGATCTGAGAAGGAAAACTTTGGCGTGCAGCAGAAGTCACTTGTTCTTGTAACTTTAAACAGGAATGAAGACACACATGACCCGTTTGATACTCCGGAGAAATTGACAATGCTGTCTGAAGACTACACATCGAGTGTCAATAAGAATTTGTCAGAAACTGTTGGCATCAATCGTTTGCCCCCAAGTCATCAGTGAGATGGGCCATATAGCCACACTGGAGGATCCAAATGTAAGAAAAAAATTAATTAAAAATCTTATTTCTCCTGCATGATTGAACTGAGTGTGGTGTCGACAGACCTAAACTGTTCTAGCGTAAAGTCATCAGCTATACACAGCAGCAATAGGGGATACATCTTACGCTCTTCTTAATCCTAGAAGGGAAAACCCCAATTTATTATGACGAGAGTTAATGATATTAAGCACAAAGACGCTATTCTCACAACATTTATAAAGCAAATATAAACACTCATACCAATCACAAACTATATATATGTTGACGTCATAGGTTTGTCTGCTGCATGGTTTAAACTGATGATAGTTTGAAGTTTGATAGTTTGAAGAAATTATGCATAGAAGGAGTGCTTTATTTACACCTCGATAATGGTGCAAGAGGTAATATGTTAATTGATGATGGTATCCACCCTACCAGATCAGGCACAAGTCATGCATATAAGCAACACAACTTCTCAACATCTGCAAAAATAACAGTGGTTCATGGAGAAAGATTGGCCACTACTTTCACATAACTATACAAGTTGCACTGACAACATGACAGACCAAAGACATAGACAACAAATTTCCACATAAGAAAAGCCCACACAATGCGACCCACGAATACTATACGCCATATAGTGTACAGTGTCATTGGTCAAAGAGTATCACTGTGTCTTGTAGGGGGGAAAAAGAACCGTCAGCCTTGATGACCCATTGAATGAGATGAAAAACAAAAAAAAGACAAACAAACAAACAAACAAAAAAACAAAAAACAAAAAACAAAAAAAACAAAACAAAAAAACGCCATAGTTAATGATATGGAAGGTGTATTAAGAAAGCAGTTTAATATAGTTCGAATCTCATGGTGGTTTCCAACCAAGTGGGTCCAAAGTAATTGAAAGATGTGTCAAAATTCACCCAAACGATTATCGTGGAATCAGCATTGCAAGCTGTATCTGCAAGCTTTTACACATATAGTCTGCAGACTCATCCAGAGTTATTTGCAACAGATTATTGTCCCATCAGAACACACTGACTTCCACATGGAACAGCTAAACATTTCACTTTTGTAGATTTAGATATGGGGAGCTGAATGTAATAAAGCTACATTAGCCTGCTATTTTCGTAAGCTGGGAAAAGCACATGGCACTGCATGAGATGAGGGATTATATTTTAAAATAAACTGTTACTTACTATGTATGTATGTATATATATATATATATATATATATATATATATATATATATATATATATATATATATATATATATATATATATATATATATATATACATATATATATATATATATGTATATATTTAAATACTGGTACAAGCCTGGTCTGTATAGTTAGTCTCACTTTATGTGATATATTATCTCAAGATTTTATGGACTGCACAGGAAACACAATTGTTCCCTTATTATACACGGAGAAGCGAAGAAATCCACTGTTATAACAAGACAAGTTAGAGGTGCTAGCATGTTACGATACAAGCCAGAACACGTCCTCGATTTAATAACCCAGCATCATACCAAATGGCATTCTCAGATCAATAATACACAATATGATAGACCAAGGTTATGATGTTCGACAAGAGGAAAAGTAGTCAATTTATCGATGAAATACCAATTAATGTTGTCATCAAATTTGCTATTTTGAAATAATATTTACCCTCTGGTAACAACCCAGAGATTATGTAGTTACTATGGAATCCAAACTTTGCCAACAAGTCAGGAAGAACGTCAATCATTTCGATGGTACACCTGTCAAAGGTCTATGAAGATTGTTCGACAATTTTTGTTCCTTTATTGCTATATGCAAAATTAGGTCTGCGGTCTATTTTACAAACCTTGACTGTACAAAAATAATCAAGGTTAAAAACATACCATGTGACTTCACAACAATCGATGAACAATCAGATTTGAAGTTTCGAAAGTAAGTTTTAGCAGCCTCTGAAACCTTGTTAATGTTTTTTGCTTGTCAAAGCTAGTTGAGTGCCCTTTCTCGCCAATGTTATTAAATGTACAGCCATATGTAATCATGGCAGAATGAACAAAAACTACCATTAGGTTATAATCGAGATCCGCTCTGTATCAATGTAGTATATCAGAGCGAATATAAGTAATGAGACTACCACCATGGCAGTCTCGGTCTTTACGGTACATTGAATAGTTTTCAATATGGAATTGAAATGAAGTTAAGTTTTAATCCAATTCAGTCTTGCTTATACCACATATGTCTAGAAAATCATTTTGCATGAGTTCTGCCACTTCTGTGTACTTATGTCTGTAACTATTGACATTGAGGTGACCTAAAATCAAGTTTTTTGCATGTTTGTTACGAAAAGATCTAAAACCATGAAAATCAATGGGAGAGTCTCTGTCATCATCTTCTTCATTTACGATATCAGACAAAACATATTGATCTTCAAGTGGGCTGTATGGGCCGCTTGAAATGTTTGAGATTTTTGGATCAGAAAGGCTTATACATGTATCATTAAGAAAGTTGGATAATGAGATTGTATCAGCCCTTCCTCCTCGCCAGCATCCTATTTCCCGTAGACTTGACCACAGAGTTTGGCTTTATGGCCCATTCTGTGACATGAACTGCAGCGCAATCTCTGTGAGAGCCTGCATGTGTCGGTGAGAGGCCCAGTAATGTGAAACACGCTGCCAAACAAGTGAGCGTTCTACGACGCTTCTAAAAAATTTTGACGGAAAAAGAAAAGCATCTCATTTTTAATGCCTTTATTCTGTCCAACTTCAATTACTGTCCTCTGGTATGGCATTTATGTGGAAAATCTGACTCTGAAAAAATGGGAAAAAATTCAAGAAAGGGCTCTTTGTTTTGTTTTTAATGATTTGTTTTCTTCTTATTCCGATCTGCTACAAAGAACAAATAAACCTTCTTTCCTTTTATTTTAAGCCGACTAAGAAAGTTATCCATTGAAGTCTACAAAATCAAGACACAAAGCAGACCTTCCTTTCTTCATGACTTATATCAGAAAAAAGAAGTCCCACACAATCTAAGCGATAATCTGCAACTTATACAGCCTGCTTATCATACAATTACGTCTGGAAAACACTCTTTACGATACGAAGGGGCCAAGCTGTGGAATACTCAACCACTTTCCATGAAGGAAGCCACACCACTCTCTCATTTTAAAAGACTTGTGTATGCATGGCGCGGCTCCACATGTTCATGTTCCATGTGTGTCTTATGTCAGAGCAGGAATTAGATTACTTCTGTTTACCTTAAAATGACCAGCTGTGTCATGTCTGACCCATTTGTGATATAGCTTTTAATCTAGAGCGTCATCAGTACTGCCTTTGGCTTTAGTACTGTACCTGTAAAGCAGTAGCTTGCATTGTGATGACGGTTTTGGGTCATATACTACAGATATGGCTTGTACACACACACACACACACGCACACACACACACACACACACACACACACACACATATATATATATATATATATATATATATATATATATATCTTATAATAATATGCATGGTCGGATGATGGTGCCTCGGCGCTAATGTTACCCCTCTTTTGTAAACTCGACTTGAAATAAAGTTTATTATTATAATAAAAAATCATATACTAAAGCATTATTTAAATGTGGTACCAACAATACTATACACGCCAACAAAATCTTGCAGAAGTGAGCTCCTATTTGGGGGCTCCCCTGGACCCTCCACAGAACATATGGTGGATAAAATACATAATATAAGTGTCAAGTGGGTAGAGAATGAACTGTTGCTCACGGAGACAGAGCCACCTGTATAAAATCTTACCGCACAAATAAGAAATACTCTGGGAAAGTAAAATATCCAAATATCACTAGAACCAAAATCTGAGGACACATTTTATAATGGTGACCGATTTTCTTATCATAAGTTCCTAGTTAAATTATGTAGGCATAATGAACATACAACATGAATACAAATCGTATGCAGATAGCAAGTATCAATACTGTTTGAATAAAGTTGCAAATGAATATCACTTTATAAGGAAAAGTGGAAAGGCTGAAATTATTCCACCGCGCAAATTACTGATTGTACATGTAGCATATATATATATATATATATATATATATATATATATATATATATATATATATATATATATATATATATATATATATATATATATATATTTGTATGTATGTATGTATATATATATGTAAAAAATGTGAAAAGTTGACAGATGAATGGTAATTTGTGTACATTATATTTGCACATGATACCTCCATATAGTTGCATAGGTATATCAGTTCCACAACAAATTATTCATACAGAAATATTAGACATGTATACACGATGTTGAGCCCAGGGCATGCATATAACTTTTAAAATTATATTTCGTATTTAATGTTTGCCTTACATAAGTTCCAGTAGTTGCCTCTTTCAAGACCATGTGTTCACTTGTGTACGTTTAACAATAATCGTCGTCGTCGTTGCCGCCGTCATCGTCATCGTCATTCACTCAATGTACTCCTGCTTTATTACACGTTTGGTACAACTGTAGCCCTAGCTTTTTATTGAATTACATTTCTCTGTTCAGTGTGGTATCAAGTTTTAATGTGTGTGTGTGTGTGTGTGTGTGTGTGTGTGTGTGTGTGAACACACACATGCTGTTTATTCTGTTTTTTTAATAAGTCTGTGTGAGAACACGGAGTTCTTGTTTTTTTCAAAAAATACGTTTTTTTTCTTTTCTATATGCTGCCAATCCAATCTCAATTTATAAGCTTGTGACATAGCCGCCGCATCTGATGAATCATGAACGAAGGTTGTGGCATTTTGATTTATGCAAATTAGATGAGTACACAAAATTAACTAAGTAACTTCCAAACTATTATAGATAGAGGTTAAAGGTCTGTCACATAGCCCCATCAAATGAAACATAAACCAAAGTTGTAGCATTCTAGCTTGTGCAAATGAGTGAATTAACAAAATTTAAATCTGGAATAACTTCAAAAAAGTCACAGATAGAGGTGTCATTATTCACTTCAATTGGTAGGTTTGTGACATAGCCACATCCAATGAAACTTGATCCAAAATTGTAGTACTTCAATTCATGCAAACTATGCAAATATGCACAATATAAATCGGGAATAATTTCAAAACTATTACAGATAGAGGTGCCAATCCAACTGTAATTGATAGGTTTGTGACATAGCCCCACCGAATGAAACATGAACCAAAGTTATACCATCATAATTTATGCACATTACGTGTATACACAAAATTTAAATCTTGAATAATTGCAAAACTATTACGGTCTGAGGTGTCATTTCCACTTCAATTGATGGATTTGTTGGATACTGCATTCAATGAACCATGAATCAAAGTTGAAGCAGTTTGATTTATGCAAATTAGGCAAATGCGCAAAATTTAAATCTTGCACAGCTTCAAAGATAAAATAGATAGAGTGGCTTTTCCAACTTCAATTTGTAGATTTCTGACATAGCTGCATGAAAAAAATGTTGCAAGAGTTAAACAAATACTGCATAGGCAATTGTTAAAAATGTTTGAGGTGTACAGACACGCAAATCATTTTTTCTGGTCTATGTATTTATTTCCAATCAATATTTGTGGTGGCCTAAACTCGGACACCTTTTAACCCAGAAACCTAAAAATTTGCATGGGCATAGAATCAAAACTGAAGCTCTGCATATCGTTCATAGAATTGGCAGGTTGAACATCATGCAAATTAGGGGCAATTAAAATTATATGCTGCACTGTGTCTGTCATATAGTGACTATTATGCGCTCAGAGGAAATTATGTATTGGGATAAGCTCAGAGGTCAATAAGAAAGTCTGAGGTCAATGTCAAGCTGAGGGGTCAATACCAAAATCAGAGGTCAAGATCAAGGTCATAGGCCACTGTCAATGTCAGAGGTCACTGTCAAGGTCACAGTCAGGGGTCAATATCAAAGTCAGAGGTCGATTTTAAAGTCACAGTTCACTGTAAAGGTCAGGAGACGATACCAATTAGCCAGGCTAACATCTCATGTGCATGCCCAGTGAAGCTTGGCTTCGGTTAGGGATCGGAGATGACCTTTTACCACTCAACTTGTTAAGTTGGATTGGTAACTAGACTCAAACGTCTCCTTTTTATAACATGTAAGGGATAATTTTAGCAAAAATATTAAACAGTACGGCCTATCGATAATAACAAAAACATGGAAATTACCAAATAAGTTAAGCTTCCATTCTTAGCAGTTCTTTCCTTGTCTCAAGTTTGACCTTGTCCATTTCTATGTTCAGTGAGCGAAAGTTATCTGTGATGACATGTGGCCCAGATGGAGGTATGAATACACCATTACGGTAAATCAGGTGCAGGTTACCTTACTAAATAGTTCTTGCTTGTATCGTGTTCACACCTTTGGGATCCATTTACCTGTAATACGCCAAGTGTTTCAGCTAGACTAATATATGATTATGAAGTTACCAGCCTACACAATGACGTAATGCTGGCAAGTCGTGCTCAAGCATGTGTCTCCAAGCTATGACAGGTAAACACTGGTACCACTTTTGATTCTATCGATAGACTCGCCTTTTTTATCTTCCATGTTTTCAATGAACGTTGTCTGCACCACACCAATCGCCTACTTTATTTTAAAAAGTGACGCAACAACAGTTATACGCCTTTATGCTAAAATCAAAATATACAGTAAAAATTATAGTGGTTTCATCCCTACAGGCTGGGCTTCACTGGGCATGCTCAGCTGAGATGTCTTTTTTGCTTATATCAGGGGTCAATGTCAGGGTCACAGGTCGTGGTCGGATGTCAATCTCAAGGTCAGACCTCAATATCAAGGTCAGAAGCAATATCAAAGTCGAATGTCATATCAAGGTCATATTTCAATGTCGAGGTCAGAGTTCAATCTCATGGGTACAAGTCAATCTCAGGGCTGGTGGTCAATGTCAGGAGCAGAGGTCTTCAAAACTAATACAAGAAGAGATCGCACTAAATTTTCATTTTTTTTTCTACACCACGAATGAACAGTAGTTGCCGCATTTTAATTTATTGAAGTTTTGAACGTAGTCACAGATTTGGTCTGAAGCAAATATTCTTTTTTAGTTGTTGCTGTGGAGGGCGGGGGGGGGGGGGGTCCTGACGCATTAATCATAAAAATGAACGTCGACATTTTGAATGTAGTGTTTCCATGCTGGTATTGGCTGCACAAAAACATTGTGGCTAATCAAATATTCTACATGATACTGACAATTTCAGTTATGTTTGTTGAATTTTTAATTCAATCCACACTGCTTATTCTGCAAGTTAGCAAGCATTTAGCTTCACAATGATGCAAAGAATTCGCTTATCTGGCGTCCATTAAATGAATGTACTTGATGTAGGTCCTCTGACAACGTTCCTTAGGGGCATTGAGAGGTCTTTCAACACACAAGGATGACAATTTATCGTTCAATTTAAATACTCAAAGTCACTCTTCGTCGTATTTCCTATCGATAGTTGATATCAGCGGATAGACTTACAGACAACCTGCTACTGGTTGTTGTTACGGCCGTGTCACTATTTCAGTGTTCAAATGTGACCATGCACAGCTGGCAGAATGGCTCATTCAAACACTATGGATAACCGATACAAAGCGCAGCTGTTATCGATTTGATCTTTCACCCCATATTTGTGTTACGCTTTACTTTGGGATCTAGAGGAAAAACAGCAGGTGGAACACATCAATAGCTAAAGATCCAGCAAGGCACCACGCATATGTATCTTTTTTGTGTGGAAGAAAGAATGACGTGCGTGTATATCCACACAAGATGATGACATTTACCTTTGTTATGCATATTCAAGCCGTTAGCCTGCGAAGTCTGGTTTATTCATGACGCAACAAGAAAGTGTATATGTTTGTTCTTAATGGTAATGGGAGTGAAGAGCTTAAAATGCTTCATATAAATGATATTGACGGCAGGGTCTATATATACATGTATATGTATATGTATATATATACATATATATATTATATATATATTACATATATTATATACATATAGTATAAGTGTGCTTAATATCATCGAGTAGATCTGAAAATACGCCCAAATATGTTTGATATCTTCGAAACAGCTTACGAACATAAAACATAAAACATTTGTGTAAATATATGTACACTTATGTTTTAATCGATGTGATCATGCTTAATTGTAGCGTCTAGTATTTAAATGTATGTTCAAATATTTGATGATATCATCAAGCATCTGATTAAATGTCTAAATGTACTTAGTTTTGTCTAGAATCAAACAATGTTAAACATATCAACGTGCAGTTTTAACGTATAATCACATGCACTTTTTATGATGTCATAAAAAACATTAGGTCTTTTAATAGGACTCCTCCCATTATAACACAATGAGTATTCTATTAGTCCATTAAAAGTGAGTGCCAGCCAAATGATATGAAACAATAAGTGTCCAACAGATTCCCGCGTTTCTTTGAGCGTTGCCTGACGTAATGGTTACAGATAACGGCGTCAACATAATCGCGCGAGAGGCAATGATGACGCTTACTGCTGACAGTAGGTGTTACGCTACTACAACCCGCAAAAAATGAAAACAAACCAGGTTGCAGTCTGTACTTTCTAAAATAACATATAAACGTAAACATATCTTATGCCAAATTGGTCCTCATAATATTCTGAATCGGAGAACAAGAAAACCCAGTCCTCAATGGGAAAATGTTAAGATATTACCGTTTGCTACAGCCAAAGTACTGACAACAGTCACGCCGCCTTGCTCGGTGACTCGGAGTACTCCCATTGTAGCCACGTGTATTCAGTCACTACACTGAGTATATTGAAAGCTGGCCTGTCAATAAATACTGCGCACTGTACCTGTCAGATTGAGCAAAATTTGTTCCTGTGGTCAGAATTTTGCAAAAAACTAAGCACTCTATAATCATTCTACCCGGAAGCCTGTCGCATTACTCACGTAATACCACTAACCTTGGCAATATTTCTCCATCTTGAAAACGTGTTATTTATTGGCATCCGGGGTTGGCATAAACACTGCACAAGTATGACTTAAGGCTAACATTATATATTGGCTCACAACATGAATCACACATTTCCGACAAACATCAGTCGAGCATATCACTGATACAATGTCCACACTGATCTATTAGAGTATACATTAGATTTATTTCTGATTGAATAGTTTGTAATTGGTATAATTTAATGAGCACATACATTGTATAGATGAAAATACTGCTACGCCCTCTATATTCACGGGTATACATTAGGCGTTATTTTCAGCAATAATAGTTTACTTTTTGCACTGGAACTTCATTCTTTATCCGCATGCGTGTATATGATAGGCTTAAATTACCATTACAATATTGCAACACAATTTTTTTTCACGATCTCCATGTTCATTTTCACGCTACAATCGAGATTCACTTTAACTCTCACGGTTCCCGGTTAATATCAAATGAAGATAAAATATCCACGGGGTGTTGTGCCAGGGCTCCGTGATACAGACATATACAACTCTGACTTCCTGTGCAGCGGCCCTGTGGTATTACTGTAGCGCGGGTCGTGTATTTGATAAACCGTCGCAGAATCTTTCGTATGTATGTATGTATATTCTTTATTTCCTCCATTTTCTGGAGAGATACAAAACAAGTATGAAATTACAAAATCAATGACGGTTTGTCAAAAAGGAACGGTACAATACATGGTAATAAAGGAAACATATACAGACATCAAATAACTGACACATGTTGAGTAAAACTGGTTTATGTACAAGAGAATGCGCCTACACCGGCCTGTCATTTATATTCGACCCCTTTAAAAAAACCTTCCTTTTTCCAATACAACATTACTCACGGACACATTTCACAGGAAAGCCTAACTTTGTACATGTAATTAACCTTCACACAACTAATTTCCATGATTTTTGGCACTTCGAATATTCTAAATTTTCTACGAAACCTCCGCAAATGATATATAATTGTTTTTTGGTGTTTAAGCTTGAAAAAGAAGGTAAAATTTCATTAATTTCCGAGATCAAATTTTGTCTAATATGGGTATACTGATCACACCACAGTATAAAGTGTTCCAAATCTTCAACTTGCCTATCTTGACATATATTACAAAGACGCGTGTTTCTAGGTATACCTGCCATTCTACCAGAGTTAATATTCAGAAAATGTTCTCCAAATATCAATTTCATCATAGTATTAACACATTTAAGAAACATAGGGTATTGTCTAGCAAAAAGCCACCACGGATGCTGTTTCACCTCATAGACTACTTCTCGAAAAATTGTTAATTTTGTACTATTTACAACTGCAGACTTTCATTCTTTGTTTTCTACTTGTGCAACTTTCCGTTTAACTTCTGACTTCCAAATCAATTTATTGGGAAATACCCGCCCTAAATCCAAAATTTCCATAACAGTATCCATAAGTTGGTACGTACACAGGTATTTGATAATGGTACCCGTAATTTTCAGTTACTCCTTGTTAATTAAGTTATCAAAAGTATGCATTCCACAGAAAGGACTTATGTTTGTACATGTCAGGGCAGGCCCGTAGCCAGGATTTTCGGGAAAGGGGGGGGGGGGGGGCGGAGGGTCGTAATAACCAAAACGTGAACCTTTTAGGGAGTGGCAAAGCTTCTTCGGACGCGCGCCGAGGCGTGCAGTGCTCCTAGGGGCGACCGGGGGAGCATGCTCCCTCCGGATTTTTTATTTTTACTTTTTTTAATTTTTTTTATCCAATTTGGTGCATTCTGGTTTATTTTCAGGCAAATTTTGCATGATTGATGGAGTTATTTTTTAGAGAATTAATTGCTCTTAGCCTTTATGGCCATGTCAATGTGCAGTCTCTATTGTCTTGTTGTTTTCTTGCAGGTCATGGGTTACAGTGACAGATTGAGGAATGCATGTGGCAAATTACATTACCACATTTCAGGATGCATGTTACCTAAACCCAAATCATTTGTGATATTGTGCCAAGTGTAGTAGCGCTGTGGAGTTGTGCAAGACGAGTGTGATAGTCCACAAACAGACTGAAAATGGCAAAAATTTGTGGTTTGCTGTACTAAATGTTATGGTTTTATATATATATATATATATATATATATATATATATATATATATATATATATATATATATATATATATATATTTATATTTATATATATGTATATATATATATTTATATTTATATATATGTATGTATATATATATATATATAGAGAGAGAGAGAGAGAGAGAGAGAGAGAGAGAGAGAGAGATGTATGCATATGTGTGTATATGTATGTGATAACAGTTGTATTCGTATTCCTGCACTTTGCTACCTGTTACTCATACATGATCAACTGTTGGTTCGATTTAAAAACAAGATAAAGCGTCAGAGTTATTGCCATAAATTCTATTCAAATGTAGGCGAATTTATGCATTTTTTATTGCCAAAAAAAAAACTATTTTTAGAGTGGATCTTCCGATGGGTAATTTAGGTGTGAACTAAGGAGTACAGAGGTGTGAAAAACAGTTTATTGGACAAAGAGGCGGCTTCACTGAATATTTTTCAGATGTTAGCCTGTGCTCAGTCCTCGATAATATGACCAAATGAAATTACGCTGCGGGAAAAGCGGCAGCATACTAGTGGCGGCCATAATGAGATGAATTGTACCTGGTTGATCTCAGTTTGCAGTCAAGATGTCTGAGAAATTTAATACGTGCTTCTAGATCCCTTGTTTTGGGATGAGAACAAGTCATCAATTGTCCGACACATAGGGACAGCAAGCCTCTTTAGCCTGTCCTTTTCCCGCCCTCTTCCAGGCATGATTCACGAAGTTCGCGGAAAAGTAATTAACCAATGACAAGGCTTTTGTCACCTGTATGTGTGCCGGAGCTCAAATTACCAATCAGTACGGGTTTTACATCTTGACTGACAGATATCAAGCTGACTGGCGGCAAAGAAAAAAACCCATTTTGCAGACAAGATATGATGCCCTAAAAACTTTCATTAGCAGATGGCAGTTGTCACATCACTAGACAGGCGGTCTTTCTTCAAGTTTGTGGCCCGGGGGGTGCGGGATAGGTGGACGACCCGCTCGACCCCCCCCCCCCCCCCCCCCTTCCCGGCTTCCGGACTACAGCTTGCAGTGTTTCATTGTCGCACCGGAGCACGAATGATATGTTGGCTGTGATCCGATGAAACGATTATTTTAACAGCTGACCATTACATGAACACCAGACAAACATTCATACGTAGAGGTATTATACATGTATTTAGCTGGACGCATAAATAAATACACAAAAATGTGGTGGTTTTGAGGTGTGATTCTCCATAAGATTTTTATTGACAGTAATATCCGATAAACCGATTGTTTGAACAGATGTCCATTATATGAACATCAGCTACAATTATTTTTTTCACTTGAGTTTGGTTATTAAATGTACAGCAGTTTTAGATTATTACTTCGCAAACATAAAGGAAATTTTGTGGGATATTATAACAGTATCTAATTTCGCGGGTACATAAACGTGCGAATTTGGAGCAGAAGAGGACAAGTTTCTCATATTTTGGTTCAGGTACTAAATATGCATCGAATTGCTCGGAATTGGAAAAAGCAGGCACATTTATGGGGCAATAAGGATATGCAACAAGGATATACCATTAATCTGCAGTCATAAGGACATCAAAAATGCTCATGGTGCCTACTTTGTTTACCCTACTTATTCATAAATGTGCTGCAAGTACATTGTCGATTGCAATTGACTGTCGGCTATTGTGCCTCGATTATACATTTATTTCTCATTAATTTGGGCGGGGATATGAAGCAATAAACAAAGTAAGTACCATGACAGCATCTTGACCGTTGAACCTTAAAGACCTAATAGCTGCTCATGTCTTCCCTTATACTTTTGAAACTGGCAATGTCACGATGAATTGAAACATTGTTAAAAATCATTTTGGCCACCGTTTTGAACGCAAACACCGTATACACTTGGGGCGCTGATTGATCATTTAGCCGATATGTTCAATTATACTTGAGTTCGAACAAAAACATTATAAGCGGACTTTAAGATTGGGCCATGCACACAAAATTACGATAATAAAGGCACATTTTTCGAATGTACATGACAAGTGAGGAACCTCTTGGTATATTTATTGATCGGGTCATTTTTCTGACTTTGTCGATATTATGCAGTCAGTGGTCTTTTATAATTTCATATCCGTACACGTTTAATCCGAACTGAAAATGCATGTACTGGAAGTGAGCTCCTGGCTGAAATTTTTCACACATGTGCCAGTGCAATGCACGTGTATATGAATTGGCGGCGTAACAGATTTGCATGCGGCAATGGTGCAGTTGATAAAATTCATTCAAACATGCATTGAACATAATTTATATACATTAGTGAATGCATGCTCATATGTGAAATATTAGTTTGAATGCTAGCCAGTAATGAGTTGTACAGTACAATATGAAACCAATCCTGAATACTACTCCGTAATGATTTGCTTGTGAACAGCACAACATGATACCAATCAACAGTTTACAAAAAAAAGAAACGAGAAGAAAACACACACACACACACACACACACACACACACACACACATACACACACACACAAATGATGTAGATATTCCGTGACAATCAAAGCATTTATTTTAAACATAAATGATGTGATTATTTGTTTCAATTAACACTGTCGTGACCTTGAGGTTTCGTTTCAGGGATTTTCACGGTTACATGAACATGATTCCCTGTAGAAATAGCTGACATAGTAAATAAATATATGATCACCTTTCAGTAATTCCGTTTCTATGAACACTTTCCTGCTTTTCATCACCAATGGCAGATAGCCCCAGCAAAAGATGGACCAGTATGAATGCCTCAGATATAGGTGCACAAGAATCGATCTGGCCCCATGATTATTAAGAGAAAATGCATGCACTGTATTCAAAGGTGTGCACAGATGGTTGAATAGCCGCACAAGCGACCCAAAGATCAATCCTGTTTTTGTGCGTGGGACCACGGACGCTGATTGCCGACAGGTAATTGTGACTGAAAGTCATACAAAGTTCTTAGTGGCCTTGCTGATCATTTCGTACCTGATCCAGATAGTCAATGTCCATGTGTTCGGAAAAGTATCGGGAAAATGCCACGCTCTAGTTCATATGCAGTTTGCGACAGTCAGGGCTTTGAGAAAACTGGCTCAGAGTTCATTTGAAGATATAAAGCTTTTCCCCTGCAGGTTAGTTTCGCCTTCTGGGCCACATCACTGAATCTATAGAGACGTGATTTTGGAATGGCATCATACAGACTACTCTGTAATAATGGAAATACAGATGTTTGGACAAACATTGCACACTGATTTGTCCATTCTCAATCCTCTTCAATAGATATTTCTGTACCTCTGCATAAACCCACAGTCCAGGCAAAATCCTGGGAAGTGCACTCCGGATGTCTGTCCATAAAAGCAAATGGATTGGCCACGTTTGTTGCTAAGTGGTCAACCAAGCTCCAGACATCTTACTCACTCCGGGCCATTGCAGCAGGACTCACTTACTTATAAATCACTAGCTGGACCCACGTCGACTGGGTGCTTTCATTGACTTGGCATATGCACGTGGTAAGTGACGGGTTAATGTCTACCGAACTGAGACAGGCCTCCATCTAACGAGGCCTATGATACAACTCTGGCATTTGTCATCGGATTATTTTTTCCATATCTGGGGATATTCCATTAATTCTATCTGTGGTTTGGCGAACAGGAACTGGCCATTGACAAAATGCTGTCCTGCCTTCCTCTGGCAGTTCAAGCGTGCTTAGGAGGAAGACGCTTTATGATGGCTGTCCATCTAGCATGGTTGAATTGGCTACATATAAAAAAGTATGACCAATTTTCTTAGGTACTTTGGTCACCTGCCTATTCCCATATCTTGCTGCTTATATTTCGAAGCAATATTGCCATTGCATGGAGAAACATCACCCAGAATTGATATGTGGCGGACATAGAAAGATCCCCCTCGTCATGACGTTGCATAAGTGGCAGAATGTGTTTAATATCAGATTTTTTAGGTCAGCTACACCTTCAGCAGAAAAAATCCGGTCTCTTGTGGCCAAAGAAGACTGAGTTACTTGTACATGGTTCTAAACAGGCGTTGCGATGCTAGCTTGGCGCAACTTGCAGAAAGCATAGACGTAGTGTTCCATCACAGCGTCACATGCTACGATTATTCCTCGAATTGGTCGAAAATACTGCTTTCCGAGAAGCATCTGTCCTGCAGTACATGCTGTACATACACCAGAATCTATTAAAATTTCATACAGTGCTGCATCACCGCAAAGTTTTTCCACCGCTGCAATGTATCTTCAAGCAATAGAAAAACCACTAAGTCTCAGGACTGTGTTCCAGAAGACCTCTGGCTCAGCCCATTTACCTGCTGAGCAACACGTCACTAGCTAACATACCATACAAGTTTCCAAATGCGTTGAAAATCTTTGCCTTTTTAATGCATTAAGTTTCAGTGGATTTTGCAGAGAAGTCATTGTACATTCTTTTCTCCCACCACCATTCTCCAAGCTGACCATTGTACATTCTTCCTTCCCATCACCACTATCTGTGCTGACTACTTACCACTCTCCCAGCTGACTACTCCACAGAGAAGTCATTGTACATTCTTTCTGACCGCCACCACTCTCCAATCTGACTACCTATTCCTGAAAATATAATTATTGAAAATTGAGCAGCCAAAGGCAGTTGTTTACCCAGAACATGTGATTCAGCATTGTTCTCCCACAAATTCGATACAAAAGTTTTTCAAACAGCATGAATGATCAAAATGACAGCAAACATCTTTACGTCCAAGCTCTTTTTGACGTTTGAGGCATTGAAGGGTTAAGCTGACAAACACAATTTAACCTTACAGCAAAACATTCTGGCTTAGAAAAAGGTTGAGTAATTACATATTGATGGCGTTAGCTTGGATTAAAAAGAATCATGGTCATATTGGGTTTTCAAATACACAGAAGAACGGTGCATCCCTAATACGAGCTGAAACATGGCACCAAGTATTCAAAATACATAACTTAACTATAGGATACTTAAGCTCACATTTATATTAACAAAAGGACGTGTACGGTATAATATATTCTGCTTTATGTTGCGTTTTACAGCATTTTGCATGAAATGAACAAAGTATTTTTCTTCAAAAACGATGTTTTTTTTTAAACTGGTGACCAATTCTTGAACCACATTTTGACAGAAAGGTATACCTCAATGTAACGCCAGATTATGCACATTCGTAAAGAACTTGTAATGAACATTCCGCGAAATATGTTTAGTGACAATGTAGCAGAGGTGCATTGAGTCGAAAAATAATGTCCTGAACTGCTCGTCTAAGGTATCTGACCTTTCCCATGTTAGTCTATAACCAGGCTAGGCCCATTTGCCATATTGCAAATCACATTGCCAAGATATTGTGCATTTGTAATTCACCACCAATACATCAAATCAAAAATACAAAAGAACAAAAACATCTGACACAGAAAATGTTTTTTTGTGTAAGCAGGTAGGCAGGTAGGTTTTATTGACCTCGGTTCAAACAAATACATGTCTGAGGAATGCAAGATGACAATTCAAAGTAATCGCAGCTCAACTGGATAAAACAGAAAAGCGAACAATTATGTCTCTTCACCAGTGTCATTCAAAAGTCTCAGAATATTATGGAAAAATTTGAAGTCGACTTTTTTTTTGCATTAACAATAGCATCAGGGTATAGCAGCATATGTTTACCATTAGAAATCCGAATGTTCGAAGCTAGCGTGTGCAACTTTAATGAGCCTTATCCTGTGTAGCATCACACCGGAACATGTCCTATCCAGCGACATGCTGGAGCACCGTTCTCCCACTTAACGTAGTTTATGTGCGGACAAGCGGAGACGAGAGACATGAGACTTGCAGGTACTTGATTTGTCCAACGCTCTGAAAGGATCCTTGATTATGCTCATCTAAATTGTCTTATGGTGTTTATACAGAATATGCGTAACAAACCGACATATCTAGTGCCTGGTATCAGGGGGACGAAACGCGATTTTAGAAAACTCGTGATTGTAATGTTTCAGTGCACGTTTACACAAAATACAGGGATTTAAAAATGCGGACCTCATCAAAATATAGATCACTTGAAGGGTCATACTCCAGCATTGAAGAATGGACTATCAGCTGGTATTGCTAGAAGTGGTCAATTTGAGCCACTGAAAGATTTATTTCATGGAAATTCATAGAAAAGGCGTGATCATGCAAATGTACCAAAGTGATTCGTTCCTTGAAGAAGCTTAAGAATAAAGACGGTTATTTACTGCTCACTACAAGGCTGATACGCTTAGATAAAGATTCAAATATATTTATGTCTGTGCTCCAACACCATCATATTGTTTTTCTCGGAATTCTATCTATCTATCTATCTATCTATCTATCTATCTATCTATCTATCTATCTATCTATCTATCTATCTATCTATCTATCCATCCATCTATCCATCCATCCATCCATCCATCCATTTTTTTCTTTTTTTACAGGTGTATTTGTCGGACACACAACTCAATTTTACGTAGAAACTCCAAACTTGGCATGATTATACTTCCATACATGAAGTTTTGAGTTTTTGTAAAGAGGTACAACAGATTCGAAAATTGCAAATTAGGGTCATTTGAAAATTTAAATCTTGAATATCTCCAAAACTATTATAGGTACAGGAAACCATTCCCACCTCAATTAATATGTTTGTGATGCTGCACATTTTTGTAATTTACATGTGAATTCTCAAGGTCAAAGATCAAGGTCATTTGAACCTTTGAAATTTTCATACGATTTTAACCATGTTGGACCCAAATTGTAGGTATTGCAACACTGCATATTTTTGTAATTTACATGTAACCTCTAAAGGTCAAAGGTCAAGGTCATTTAGACCTTTGAAGTTTCCATGTAGCCATAACTCTGTCATTTTCATCCAATTTTGATCATGTTGAGCTCAAATTGTAGCTATTGAAACACTACACATTTTTGTGATGTGCATGTGACCTCTAACGTTCAAACATCAAGGTCATTTGAAAATTTGAAAATTTCATCCGGTCAAAACTTGGTCAATTTTTATCCAATTTGGATGATGTTGGGCTCACATTATAGATATTCTAACACTGCACATTTCTTTAATTTACATGTGACCTCCGAAGGTCAAAGGTCAAGGTCATTCGAGCCGTTTTAAATTTTCATCTAGCCATAACTTCGTCAATTTTTATCTAATTTTGATCATGTTGAGCTCAAATTGTAGCTATTGTAACATTGCACATATTGGTTTTGAACATATGACCTCCAAAGGTCAAAGGTCAAGGGAATTTGGACCATTATAAGTTTCTTCCAGCCATAACTTGGTCAATTTTCATCCAATTTTAATCATGTTGGACTCAACCTGTAGGTATTACAACACTGCATGTTTTGTGATAACATGTAACCTCTAAAGGTCAAAGGTCAAGGTTATTAAGGCCTTTGAAATTTCCACGTAGCCATAACGCTGTCAAGTTTCATCCAATTTTGATCATGTTGGGTTCAAATTGTAGCTATTGTAACACTACACATTTTTGTGATGTGCATGTGACCTCTAACGTTCAAACATCTAGGTCATTTGGACATTTGAAAGTTTCATCCAGTCAAAACTTGGTCAATCTTTATCCAATTGTGATCATTTTGGACTCAAATTGTAGTTATCGTAACACTTCACATTTTTGTATTTTACATGTGACCTTTTAAGGTCACATGTCAAGGTCATTTGGCCCTTTGGAAGTTTCATCTAGCCATAACTTCGTCAATTTTTATCCAATTTGGATCATGTTGGGCTCAAATTATAGCTATTCTAACACTGCACATTTCTTTATTTACATGTGACCTCCAAAGGTCGAAGTTCAAGGTCATTAGGGCCATTTGAAATTTTCATCTGGCCATAGCTCGGTCAATTTTTATCTAATTTTGATCATGTTGAGGTCAAATTGTAGCTATTGTAACATTGCACATATTGGTTTTGAACATATGACCTCCAAAGGTCAAAGGTCAAGGGAATTTGGACCATTATAAGTTTCTTCCAGCCATAACTTGGTCAATTTTCATCCAATTTTAATCATGTTGGACTCAACCTGTAGGTATTACAACACTGCATGTTTTGTGATAACATGTAACCTCTAAAGGTCAAAGGTCAATGTCATTTGGACCTTTGAAAGGTTCATCTAGCCGTAACTTGGTTAACTTTTATCTGATTTTGTTCATGTTGAGCTTAAATTGTAGGTCATTTGGACTTTGAAATTTTCATCCAGCCATCAGATTAATGGAATGTGAAGTACTACAGAACAAAAGCTGCAGCAATTAATATTTACAACTTTTGAAGGCACACAGACAGATTTGCTTTGAAGCAAATCTTTTTTTCTAGTTCGTCCTTTTCTTTTTGTCCCTCGTGGAAAAAATGCAATTGAGAAGGCGTAAATGGGCATACAAAAAGCAGTATCTTTGAGGTAGCAGGTGACCAACAACAGCACCATCTACAGGGAATTGAACCTGGTGGACACAAACTGCATATTGTTTCACATATTGAAAGCATTCAGCAGTAAATTTTTCGTCATTAGTCTGACTGTTTGGGTAATACAGAATATGATTCATGTTCGTGTGTGTATGATCAGAGCGAAATCTGATAATAACTACTTTGGTCTTTTAGTTCTATATGAGTATAAATTATAACTATCTGCTGTGTAACTGAGCACAAGTGAATCTACGACCTTTCACTTTCGAAGGGAATGACTGTAAAATGCCTTATTTGTTGATGTGCCTTAAATAAACCAATTGCATATGAAAACTGAAAATAAATTATGTAAAATGCCCCTTATATGGACTACTTATAATGCGATCATACAAGGACAGTCTGACGTTTGTAAGACAAATGTCAACCAATAATAAGGTATCTTTAAATCTGATTTACTTGAGCCTTTGCATTTACAAAACAGACCAAATTACATGCCCTTCGCTGGGCCTGGATACAAAAGTGAAATCAGGTTTACGACGCACACTGCAAAAGATGCCATTCGTGACATCTCATTTATCCACATCACATAGTGGCATCTGTATCATTGATGCCTTATTATTAAGCTCCTGAAACTAACATATCTGTGCGTAAATAACTACTAGAAAAACATGTATCTGTCTGTTTAAATGGAGAGACTGCATCACCTGAAGTAAGAAGCTTATTTGCCTAGTCTGTCTCTTGTTTCTTGTTTTTTTGTTTTTGTTTTTGTTTTTGTTTGTTTTGTTTTGTTTCGTTTTTTTGTTTTTGTTTTTTTGTTTGTTTTTTTGTTTTTTGTTTTTTTTATTTTATTTTTTTAGATACAAGCAAATGATTTAAACGATTTCTTTCCTTTGTACATTGTCATGTACAACACGTACAACTTCAGCCGATACAACACAGTTCGCCCTCCCGCCGACCAGAACGATAAATGTCCCTGATATCACAATTTTTTGTGCACGTCAACACTGTTTTACAAAAGAAAAAAATCAAAGGTATGAGTTGCTAGATATGTCAGAAAACTAGACATCACGCCATGATACTTTGATCATGATGTGAAAAAAAAAAACAAAAAACAAACAAAAACAAAAAACAAGAACAAAAAAAGAAAGATTTTGCATGATTATGTCTTTTCAAGTCTAATAAAGTACAGTACATATTACAAAACATGATAAGATTGTAAAGTTTTGAATGTTGTGTAGCCCGTATTGTGTAGAGATACTTGTGTTTAGACATAATTCACGAGCACTGATGTTACTAATATTTGAACATGTGAACCGGTATTGAGTCATATTATAGCTCAAGCTAAATTTGGTACTAGTACCAAGGATATGGAATGAGCATCTCATATTATTAGAAGAGCTGCAGACCACATATACCTATAATTTTGTCCAATTGGAACAGACAAACGTTTTTGAATAACTGATGTTATACATGCATGAGAGATTACCATATCTGCCAAAGGGCTTATATCCACCACTGCTGTGCTGCAGTGAAACAATGAGGCAAGCACCTGGAAAAACAAACGGTGTGATGCCGTACAGTCTGCACCTAAGCTCCGGTCCTCCGCGGGCCGACAAAGCTGTTTGCTCCGAGGGCAGGTCTTTAACCGTCGTAGCAATGGATCCTCGGTGGGAAGATGTTTCGTGAATACAGAGAATTCAGTTCAAATGGCAAGCGGCGTAAAAACCTGATGACAAGCTTGGCTGCGAAGTTGTTGTTATTGTTGTTGTTTTGTTTGTTTTGTGTGTGTGTGTGTTTTTTTTTTGTTTTTTGTTTTTGTTTTTTTTTTTTTTTTGTTTTGTTTTGTTTGTTTGTTTGTTTTGTGTGTGTGTGTGGTTTTTTGTTTGTTTGTTTGTTTATTTTTTGTCAAAAAGAAAAGAAATAACGTCTTTTCTTTCAATCTCAGCAGTGACTCCTACATGTTCCCAGGTCCGTAATTTAACCACTTGTCGGCACCGTTCCCAACAGCCCATGTGCTGAGTTAATATAGCCGAGGTATGCCAGAGGGCGCCACAGTTTATTTCGCTCCGTCACCCTGGCGAAAAATGTACGATTCTGGCGCCAACGTGCTACAGACACTACGTTTGGTGCTAAAAATTATGAAACAAAAGACACCTTGCACAGATTTAAATGTTCTTGAATTTATCTGTATGTAAAAGGTCTGTATTCCATTTTTCCCAGGGAAAGACGATAAATGTTTACCTCTTCATTCTATAAAAGCATTAATACTAATCAAATAGGGACTTTCATAAAACAATTTACCCAATTTATGACACGAGTATAGGTATTATGTACACATGATATCTAATTGTGGAATTGTTTTTATAGGAAGTGTCGATAACTTACGAAATGAAATGCGCATGGAAGAATCTATGTCAGTATTGTATTACGCCTAAAGCACACGCCATCGACCATCGATGTGGACCGACACAATTTTTAATACAAAGGCACTCTGTGAACTACTCATGGGCCTCATGTATTTTTGATCCTCGTTTTTGGCCATCATCTATTTCACCACCAACAAAGTTACCCGTATGTGCTTTGCACAAACATATACATGTCATGACAGTATTCAAGACGCTGAAGATCGAATACTTTCACATTTATTGCATGCCTGCAATTACAAAGCGTTCGTCCCTTATTCTTGATTTGCGGAAAGGTACCTCTTGCCCTCCTGGTCACTATTTTGAGTTCTTGTGACCTCTCTTGTCAAGACTGCTATCTGACAGCATACATAACTCTTGGTTGGGTTTACGCCTGGACTTGCTGACATAACTGACTGACCCCGGAACTGACCACCTGTTTGTGGTGGTCACTTGCATACAAAGTGGGTGGCTGACCAGTTGATGTGGAAAAGACAAATTGAGTCGTTGTGCTGAACATGTTCCCAGTAAAAGCGCCAGGAAGACAAATGTCGTCTGCCTCAACATTTTAACCAAAGTTTCTGTTTGGAATAAAGCACGTCGAACGAGAATTATAGATGAAACCTATAAAGGCCTCTAACGAATTAAGGTATGTGGTCCACAGCTTTTCTTGGCACACTCTGGTTGCTAAGTGCCAACCCCGCGTCAGGAAAAGTCACTTACTCTGTCTTATGCCAACCAGGAGAGGGTTAATGTCAAGTTACAACGGTCCTAGATGTATTTTTGTTATGTCTGTGTGCCAACATAGACATTCTTTTTTTTTCTATGGAGTCTTTCTTTCTGTCTCAGCAGATTTGTCCAACATTTTATTTGAATACTATTATACGTAGAAACTCCAAACTTAGCACAATTATACCTCCGGTCTTTAAATGATGAAGGGTGACAGCTTTGAAAATTATGCAAATTAGGGACATCTGAAAATTTAAATCTTTAATGTCTTAAAAAATATTACAGGTGGAGGTGCCATTTCAACTTCAAGTTATAGGTTCCTGTTGTATGCGCATCCAATGAACCACAAAGAAAAGTTAGAATTATGATTTATGCTTATTTTGGCACTCGAAAGTTTAAATATTGACTATCTTCTAAGGTATTATACGCAGAGGTGCCATTCCAATTTAATTCATAGGTTTGGCCGAAGACGCACCCAATAAGCAATAGACAAAAGATATTGCATTTAAATTCATGCAAGTTTCGGAGGCACTCAGACCGATGTACTTTGAAGCAAATGTTCTTTTCTAGTTTGTCACTGAAGATACTGTCATCAATTAATAGGAATCCTCTGTGCATTGTGTGTATATGAAGACGAAAGTGTTTCGATAAAGGCTGTTGATTCAATCTTCAGCGATTAATTGTAACAAAATAAATGACTCCCTATCATTTTTGCTGTGTTTTCAGTTAGAGTGAATTCTGTAAATGCATAAATTACAACAATAAAGAAACCTTATTTCAAATCTCACTTTACCAATCATATTATGAAGAGAATTGTTGGTAGGGTAATTCTTTGGTTAAAACCATCACATCGGTCTGAGAGAATCCATTGTAATTTGATCTCATAAGTAATTTACCGACCACGGCATTACTGGCAAGCATATGATCACTGTACTTTATTTTTGAGAGGTATTTCAAGAATAGAAGCATTTTGTTATCAGCAGCAAGGCTTCGGTGGGTTTTTCCCCCATATAGTAATATGAATAAAACATTGGGTTTAATACAGGAAAATAAGGTTCGGAGAGTTCCCTATTGCGGTCAATTCGGGAAACTAAATATTTCGGAATGTAAATGAAGAAAAGAAACAGGACATTTTGATGTGGAATTAATACGAATTAGTCTGCATATTGTGTACAAATGTTCAGGCGTTTACACTATATTAAAAGTATTCTGGGTGCAGGAAGTTGGTCAGTCCGTCCACGAATACAAAATTAAAATTCGTTCACAGCTTTCTCTGGTGCACTCTGGGCGCAACGTACCAAGAATGCAGCGAGGGAAGATTCTGATCACTCGCCCGCATCATTCTTGACTAACCAAAACAAAAACAAAACAAAAAAAAACAAAAAAAACAAAAAAAACAAAAAAAAAACAAAAAAAAAAACAAAAACAAAAACAAAAACAAAACAAAACAAAAAAAAGCTCAGAATACCCACGTCACAGGAACATTTTCTGGTAAATTTAAATGGGAAAATGTTACATGCAGATACATAAGGTTTCTGAGGGTTAAGGAACGTGAACCGTCTCCAAAACAGAGTAATTTCTCTATGTGGTATATTATGCCAGGCATTATTGCTACCTAATGTGAGGGAGTGAAAATATCATTACAAAAACTTTCTAGCGAGCGATCAAGCGAGCTCTGGCCATTCTCGCTGGTGTATATGTCAATAAAGAAACGTTCTTTCATCCCATCTTAAGCTCCCTCATTTTTCCTACATCACCCAGTCTGTCTGGAACTGCGCAGTCGGTGCATGGCACGGAGCACATGGCAGTGTATGAACAAAACTCTCTACGCACATATAAATAGTATTTATTACCGTCTTTTTGTGCAATTATTAGTTAAAGAGGCATTAAAAATTGAAATGCCTTTACTGGTTGTTAACTGTCCCTACTACTACAACCGATTATTATTATCATCATCATCATCATCATCATTATTATTATTATTATTATTATTATTATTATTATTTTTATTATTATTGTTACTATTATCATCATTATCATCATCATCATCATCATCATCATCATCATCATTATTATTATTATTATTATTATTATTATTATTATTATTATTATTTTCTTTTTTTTTTTCGTATTTTCGAGCAAATGCCTGTGTTGTTGCCATGTGATGAAGAGTACTGATCGAGGACTGAATGGCCGACGCGTTTAGGTCGTAGTTTCTCCAGTTGGTAA
This sequence comes from Hermodice carunculata, assembly GCA_964020975.1. Lineage (NCBI taxonomy): Eukaryota > Metazoa > Annelida > Polychaeta > Eunicida > Amphinomidae > Hermodice > Hermodice carunculata. Next base: position 95,025,013 of record OZ026612.1, on the reverse strand, counting down.
AGGGCCATAACGAATCCTCCTTCGGAATATGAAGTTGTCATTATGAATATACAAAAGAACCAGGAAAGAAGAATTGCTTCACAACAAATCTGAGCACGTCTTCAAAACTTGAGTTAATTAAAATGGTGCAACTATTGTTCACTGCTCATTGGTTCTGTCTATAACCATTTGGAGATTCAGTGGCATCTCTTTCTAAATTAGTTTTGAAGATGTTCAAACATTTAAAGTTTTGTTAATTTTCCCAAATAGCATAAAGTAGAATTCTTCTATTTTTGAACTTTTGATTTGATGTGTTCAATGGCAAAAATCTATGGAAT
>OZ026612.1:94762196-95019696 GCA_964020975.1 Hermodice carunculata | reverse complement strand
ACAATATGTACAAACAAGGACTATGAAAAAAATAACGCGGTGGTTTAATTTTGATAGCTTTCTTTCAACATTTTTCAAGAGAAGAGTTGGGATGAACATTCTGCCTGGCGATGATTAAAGCTGTGAAAGCCTGTATAGTGTATTGCATACGTAGAAAGTATCATGACAAAAGTTCTGTTTTAAAGAAGGGTTGCGCAGGTCGTATGTGTTGCATCAAAAGTATATGTTGCATCAAAAGTAACTTTCCTTTGTGAAACTTGTCAACTTTAATTTTTAAAGTTGTCTTCAAAGATGTGTGTTAAAAAGTTTGGCAGCTGGACTTCGATTGTAATATTACCGTTATCTCGGAAGGTATATCAGTTGTGAAGTTTTGTGGCTAGCAATTTCATTTTGACATTAAATGGTCACCGTAGGTTATTAAGTTTTTTATTTATTCTTTTAGACAATTTTAACGGTATTTAATCATATAATGCCGTATCAAGACTTCGGCCTGTGTGCAGACTTAATGTTTATTTTATTTTATTATTATTTTTTTTTCAATTTTTGTTAGTGGCTGAATGTGTGTGACCTGGTGTCCCGCTTGTGTCGAACCTTTTCTTAATGGGATTTATAACACGTACCCAGAAGCTTTATGTATCATTCGTTCCCCCCTAAGATATGTCCGGGTCATTTTAGTGTGCCCCTTTAGTCTGGCGTCTGTCATAAGCAAGGCACGTACATGTTTGTGCATGGTTTATGGTCATGTTAAAGATATCTAATATGCCTAAACTTTGAAGCATGATAGTGTGCGTCGGCATTCTTTTACCCACGATATTATTTTTACAGTCTTTTTGCCATGCCGCAAATGTTCGCGCTGCCTGATGGTGCTGCTTGGCACGTGTTCTTGAATTACGAGAAAACAACAAAAATCACAACGGCGATGCAGACCTGGCGCACCTGCTCTTGTGGCATGGATATATGTTAGAAAAAGAAGGCATGATAGAACTGGGCAGAGATCTTCCAAATACACATGGTACAAGTTGACTGTTTTGTATACAACGAACTGCAACTCTCAATACTTTTCAAACAGAATCTCTTTTAAATTATCTATTTAATGAGTACCAATCTTCAGCATAAATACCGCTTGGGGAACTTCACAATATTCTGTGTGTGTGTGTGTGTGTGTGTGTGTGTGTGTGTGTGTGTGTGTGTGTGTGTGTGACGTAAAGCAGCAAATTCCATACAATCATACCGACTAGTATGACCCTTGAAAACAAATATAAAATATATTATTCATGAAATTAACCCTTTTCGTGCAAAGTTTTGACTATTAAGTGAACTGCTTTCCTGTGCTTTTAGGGGCAAAAATCCGTGCCGAGGAAACATGTTGACCTGCCCCATTGTCATTTCTTTCTACTCTCCTTTGGTAACTTTGGGCATACTGGTATTTGAACGAAAGGTGGTTTTACGAAGAATAGGAACCTGGTATCGTGTTATGCCAATTCAGAGCACATGAACATTATATGAAATTGACTATGGGCAAGTTCAGATAGAAGTGCCAAGCGGTACTTTGGCGTTTTACATCGTACAAAACCTACGTGTCACAGGAAACAAAGCACGTGTCCTTTGGACCAGAGTATTCACTTAAGGTCGCGATCATGTCTACAAGTTGTACCGAAAAAATGTCACATCATCAACAAGTTTCTTTCTGGCAGAAGTTTACAACAAAAATATGAAGCACATAGCCCAGTACCCTGGAAGGGACTTTTCCAGGGTCCTTGATACAACAATACAGACATCCTCGTGATTTTGGAAATAGCACGTTCTGAACTGAATAAACGTCATACATAAATTAAAATATATGTCATAACGCATCTCTTGGTGATATTGGTATGTGGCATTTTATATGAAAATAATAATAAAAAAAACCTGTTGTATCATCTCTTTTAGTGTAATTTAAACCCGTAGAAGCCAAACATGTTGAGTAAATTACATTATAAATTAATCGAATATAAATAAAGCTCATATCGGGTGCACAGTTTCCGTCCGCTCACGGCCACTGATGCCTAATCCAGCCGGGCGTTCAAATTCGTAACTTTGCCATGTTGATCAAAAAGATTTCAAGTTTTGCTCTGGCAGTGCACCGCCGCTTGCTGGCTTCGTCCGGTTAGCGTGACCAGGGATGTGTTACAGCAGGTCCCTGGCGTGACGTACCAGGGCAACAAGAGATAAGCACAACTAAGTAATCAGTCATGCGCGCGATCGTCACGCCTCGCCCCGGCAAAGTTTGAATTACACTCCGTAAGTTCGGTATTGGTTAGGGGTACTGCCATTTAAGGTATATTTCATAAAAAATATCATATGTACAACACATGAAAATAATCCAGAGAATGAAAATAATCCAGAGATAGTAATGACAATGTTACATACAAATAAAACTAAGATTTACACATAAAGATTTACAATGCGCCAACGCCACAGATAGTGAGCTTATATAAGTCAAAGGCACAAGGAGGTTCCTAAGTTACTTACCCAGCAATCTCTTCGTGTCTCAAATATATTTATGAACTAGTTTAACTATGTTCAAGTTGGAATCGATTGAACCTGTTTTAGATCCATAGAGAATGGTGGGCAATGTAAATGGAACATATTTCAAAACATTACAATATAATTCCTCTCGTTGCAAAATATAATTAGGGCAATGAAAGAAAAAATGCATAATATATTCATTGCCTCTTCCACAAGAACAAATAGGAGAATGTACCACCTCGTTTTTGAATAAATAAAGATTCAGTCGGGTGCAGCAAGTTGATAACTTTTGTATACCTGAAAGGGAAGTAACGAGCGATCAAGTTTAAGTTGACATGAAACGTTTTCACGTGTTACATTAACTACCTACCTACCTACCTACCTACCTACCTACCTACCTACCTACCTAACTAACCAACTAACTAACTAACTAACTAACTAACTAACTAACTAACTAACTAACTAACTAACTAACTAACTAACTAACTAACTAACTAACTAATTAACTAACTGACTGACTGACTTACTAACTGACTAGCTAACTAACTAACTAACTAACTAACTAAATGAATGAATGGATGGATGAATGAATAAATAAACAAATAAATAAGCACATGTGGAGCTGCGCTTGGTGAACATTTTCAGATGAGATATGGAGCAAAAATGTGGAGTTTCTAACGATTGTCGATGTAGAAAAGTGCATGAAATTCAAATAATGTAAAAGATATGGTCCCTGTTGTACGATGAAGAATGATGAAAAGTGGACCGTTTTACACTAAATTGAATTGTATGAGTTCTTATGCATATATATATATATATATATATATATATATATATATATATATCGGCCTGGAAAGATCAAACTTGTTTAGTTTAAACATATTTATTTCAAACTGGATTGTCCAAAAGTACAAATAGTGTTACTAACCGAGGGGTTGTCCAGAGGGGCTCTCCTTGTTTGGCCTCCTGCTTACAGCAAAATTGTTCTGACAAACAATTTGGCAAAAACGCAAATATAGAATTCACATATTATGTTTAGAATATTATTATCTATCTCACTTAAATCGCCACATACACTTTATACATTTTCTCCTTTTCTGCAACACTATTGTCAATTCAACAGGTGTAAGCGATCATACGCTTTCTTGTCCCCATTCTAAAGCGGACCAAGTTAAAAGTTGTTTTCCAGTTTTAACATCCTATTTTCTACAATATTATTTTATATTGAACCATTGGAAATGAGTCCTACAAAAATTTTGTTGAAAACCCACAGATTATTACAAGAGACTCTTTGTAAAATATTCATTTTGAGTCTATTGGAAACAAACACTATAGCAAAACACCGCAAATATGTTTTCATTCAGGACATTGAACCACTATTATTCCCAATGGTGTAGTTTGTATTTCGAAATGGTGTCCATCTTAATTATTTTTGCATTCAGGCCAGACCACAATTCAAAAAAAATACTCTTTATAAATAACCACTAAAGTATGTTTACATGAAAACCTTCTATGACAAGGATGATAAAACTTTGGTCGAATTGCTCTCTTCAATATGAATTACGTCTATGCATTTTCCACTGCACGTACGTTTTGAACCTTCACAATCTGGCATAATGGAGACGTTCACCTTGATTGTCAGAAAGCATCATATTTACTGCAAAATACATACGTCGAAAATTTCAAGAATCTTTTTCAGCCGATGGAATTGTGCAAATGTGACGCATCACGCGCGTCGGTTCCTTTCATGTGGATGTCTCGCGCCAATTACAGAGTATTTTATGGGTAGTTGAACAGCAAAACTATTGGTCAAGTCAACTGGGTGTTGTGATTTTCATAAATTTAACCACGAGCTTGGGATCACCTGATAAATATATAAGCCGTCGCATGTTAGATGTAAAAATTAGTGTAATATGTTAAACACAAAGACCAAGGCAGTTGCTGTAATATGTATTACTGTACTTCTGACAAGAGCATATCTTCACAGGTTTTCAAGCACAACGTGCGGACATTGGCCATGGACCGCGTCAATATGATATGGGTGCAAGATGCGCAAGTCGGTTCTACTTTTTATTGTATCCAGTGATAAATACGACATGAATTTTCAGCGAGGACACTGACTAAAGATCAGCACAGTCTGCCGGTGCACTTGTCTGCAGTTTTTTGTCACCTCGACAGATTCTTGGCACTAGTACATTTGAGTGACTGCCAATTCTATCTCTGTTATCTGGTCCCTCGTCTAGCGGCGGATCTGCGCCGTTTTCCTAACATTTTCCAGTGTCTGTGTTGGTATTTCACACAACGTGGGTGCAGTGAAGGACACAGTCTGCATCGCTATGACATGCCATGCAGGTAGGTGCAATGATGTCACTCCATCTTGTCTTTCCTGTTGAAATACCGTCTGCTTTAACTGCTACTGGGGCGAGCAGCGCTCGATTTAATGTTCAGCAGGAGACACAGCAGTGAAATCAAATAAGAATAGAATTTTCATAGTGACAGAATAGTCCAGATAACGATACTTCTTTTACTATGTATATGTAGCCTTCCAAATGTAATATATATATGTATATATATGCCTATTTGCCTACACATTTTCTGTTTTTAACTTAAGATAGGTGGCATCCAATGAGCTGCAATGCAATTATGATTTATGCCTGCGTCTACTCGCAGTGAAACGCACAAAAGCCAGCGCACGTTTCCACCACGTGCCAGAAAACTTTTTACGGTTTACAGTTTCAAAAAGAACCTATTCACATGAGCCTGATTTGTATATATTATATGACTACATTAGGTTCCTTGTATCTTGTGTTGGTAGTGATTGCTGCAGAGCAAATATTTACCGACTACAAGTAACTTGCTTAGCGATCAAATGTTTTAGCATCTGTGAGGCAATTAATATTGTCAATGAATACAATCAAAAGAGCTGGCTTCATACCAGGTCCCCGATAAGAACAGGTTTGGCTCGATGGAAATCGCTGGAACTTTGCGATCGTATGAACCAACTGGAAAAAAACATGTCAGTTTTATTAGCCTTACGCATAGCTGACAAAGATACCCTGCTTCGGCAATGTCAGTAAGGTTGCACCTTGTGCACCATAACCGTGTCTCATGGAAAAAAGTTCCGTTAGACTACAAAATTGTCCACAATTCAGTGTAAATTATACCATGGATCCAGGTCCTTGATTTTACCAACAAGACCATTATATTCTCAGAGGCTATGGTTTTCATTAGACTTATACTCTAGATCACATAAGCTATGGTTCCTTTTACTTGCTCCAGATCCCAGAAGCTGTGGTTTTCAGTTTGCTTATTGCAGATAACAGTGTACAGCTCTATGCCTGAAACTATCGTCGTACATTGGTTAGCGCATCCTAAAACCCCGAACTGGTTGTCTAAGTTTGCCATCAATATACCAAATTCACCGGACCCGTTTCCCGTGCCACACACATATTTGAGTAGACAAAACCCCAAAATTATTACGTGTTAGAATATAACAGATGAACGTATAAGCATACTTTATCTTTATATATGACAGCACCCGTGTACGACACTTCCAGAGTCACACTTATATGCCGAGTTATCCGGGGCTATTTACATATCAAATTTCAACCACATTGATGAGGCGAATAAGGAGCTTTGACCTTAAGTCCTGAGGAAGCCACAAGGGGTGCAGGGCGGTAAAGGATATATTTTAGAAGAGCCATAAAGCACACCGTCATGTTTGCGACATCTGTCCGTTTAAAAAAAAAAGTATTTTGACCTTGAATCAGTGTGCTATCGCGCCTTAATAGAACTAAATGATTTATGTTTGATAATAATATGACGAAATTGTACGACAGCAACTTCAGCATTTTATGAATTATTTGACTTGTTTTGTGTAGAGTGATGGCTGGACAAAATTACAAGGCCAAAAAGACAGATTCAAAGAATGAAAGGAGGCGAGAAAAAATAAGGTAGGGAATGGGATGGGTGACCGGCCGGCAAGGAGAAACTCAGAAAAAGAGAGTTAGGAAAGAAGAAAGGAACTAGAAAAGAAAGATTTGCTTGAAAGCAAATCTGTCTGTGTATGTGAAAAATTAGCACCATTACAAAAATATACAGTGTTGCAACCCTTATACAATATCTATATGAGCCCAACATGATCAAAATTGGATTAAAAGTGAACGAGTTATGGCTAGATGAATATTTCAAAGGTCCAAATGACCTTGATCTTTGACCTCTAGAGGTCACATATCAATTATAAAAATGTGCAGTGTTACAGTAGCTACAATTTGTGTCCAACATGATCAAAATTGGATGATAATTGACCGAGTTATAGCTACATGAATATTTCAAATGGCAAAATGACCTTGACTTTTGACCTCTAGAGGTCACATGTAAATTACAAAAATGTGCAGTGGTACCGTAGCTACAATTTGTGTCCAACATGATCAAAATTGGATGGAAATTGACTGAGTTATGGCTGGATGAATATTTCAAACGTACAAATGACCTTGACCTTTGACCTTTAGAGGTCACATGTAACCTTCGAAAATGTGCAGTGTTACAATATCTACAATTTGGGTCCTACATCATCAAAATCGGATGTATACTTTGGAAGCCAGAAGCAATTGAATTTTTTTAATTGCCCTAATTTGCATAATTTTCAAAATCTCAACTATTCAGAACGATGTGCAAAACTTCACTGCAGGTGCTATAGCCATGCAAAATTTGAAGTTTCTAGCTTGCACGATGTCTGAGTTTAAGACGACACAAGAATCTGGCGGAAAGAAAGATAGGAAAGAAATAAATAAAGAATATTGGGTAAAACAATATGTCTGTGTTCACACACAGACATAATAATGAAAGAGATGAAGCACGTTGCAATGAAGAATACAGTTATGCAAATTCCGCTTAACATTTAACTTCGGGCAGGAGTTTAACCTCATCTTAAGAGCTCACAATGTTTTCACTGGTTATGTGCTCGCAATTTAAGTCTGAAATCATATAATAGGTATCAAGTTAAGCACAAGTTCTCTTGTAGTCACAGCCAACCGGGGGTGTCTCAATTCATTTTTCTTACTTAACCGATAAATCGCAATGCAAATCTAATTTTTGAGTTATCGAAACAAAATTAAAGAGCGGTTATCAAAATATTATTAGGTGTGTATTTTTAAGTGTCCATTTTTACTGGTTTTAACAAAAAAAATACACCATCAATATTTTTTATTTGTCTGCTTTGGAACTTTTTGGTTTCATTTTTGTCGGGGTTGAAATAGGTGCACACTTTGTAGATTTATAGGTAGCGTTTGGTGCATGAACTTCCTCACCAGCGCCACCCAGAAGCAAATACTACACAACGTGTGTCTGTGATGTGCAGACGTGATCTTAAATGACCAGCCGAGAATTAGTTTCATAACAAGATAAAAGAGATTGCTCAAAAAGAACCGTGTCGTTTGGTTTGCACAAATACTTGCGGTTACTTCAGATGGGTGGCATTGCGTGGTAAATTCATGTGAAAAGTACTACGTATGTAAACAAGTGCCCGCAGAACCCACACCGAAACCTTGCATAAAATCCGGACACCAGCATGTCTCCCAGCCTACGCAGCGGGCATATTGGACCATTGTTCATCATCAAACCACATCTAAACCCATTTGGTGGGTCATATACACATATTGCTAGAACCACACAGAAATGAAAAAATAGCATATGTCTGTGGTTTCACTGAATATACTGAAGCGTTCTGCGCCTTTCAAGCCCCGTGATTTGAACTCCCTCTTGTTTTAATATGTCATCATTATCACAAGTAACAATTGCCCTTGATGCAATGCCTTACAGAGTACAAATAAAATAGCGAGGACAGAAGACCAAGTCTTCATAGGGACCGGCGTGGCCCCATACACTCAACATAAATAAAAGACAAGACCAGGAGGCGATGTTCCTTAAGACATGATGCTCATCCATCTTGTTCTGTTGAACGATGCATAGATTTACATGTCATCATGGGGGCTTCTTTGATGACTTTCTTAAATGAATTCACTTTTTCAGTGGTGAGCATTGACTGAGTCAACAGCTTACCGTCAATGCACTTAAAGCACGTTGAGGACAATTGTTGACCTGGATCATTCTCATAGTCTGTCCAAATACGGGTATACTGGTACTGGAATGACAGATCGGTTGTAAAAAAAAATAGGAATCTAGTACCATTACGTCAATCCAGACCAGATCGACTTTTGTCTAAATTGACAGCGAAAATGTTAAATAAACACACGTCTATTTTTTCGATCATAAGCAGAAATTTACGGACCTTTTAAGATACATTTTACACAATGGGCTCCTCTATTTTTTAAATTTCATACAATTGTTTGTGATATATTTTTCTTGCAAAACATGTCACCAATTATTTTCCCTAATACGCTGGTTATGAAAAACATATCTTGTTTATGATTTGTAGCCAGTGACGTATGTTGAAATGCCGTTTATAGGCCTTCCTCTTAAAGAAGATTCATCCCACGCCGCTTCAAGTCAATTTCCGACCTTGATTCCTGGCTGCGTTTTCTGAATTGTGTTGCCCCCAGTTCGTGTTCTAAAATTGGTTCCTGGCAGTATCGTCTTTAATTTTCTCAACTCCATTTTATTTCCGGCTTTGGTTCCTGATTACTTCACTGGAAACTACTTGCGTCCTTCATATGTGACATTGTATCTCTCATTGAAGCTGGAAGTGGGTGGCGGATATTGTGTATGTATGCATGTATGCCTGGAGAGAGAGAGAGAGAGAGAGAGAGAGAGAGAGAGAGAGAGAGAGAGAAGAGAGAGAGAGAGAGAGAGAGAGAGAGAGAGAGAGAGAGAGAGAGAGAGAGAGAGAGAGAGAGAGAGAGAGAGAGAGAGAGAGATTGGTTCCTCATAGTGCACGAAAGGCTGCATTTTCATTTGTGTTCCATGAACACAAATTTCTACATCGGTATCGCGCTCCTTTTTGTCACTTTTGAAATTTATGTCGTCCTTTTTCTTTGACTTCTATTTCTTAGATTGGTCTCTGTAGATGTCCCCCGATGCGCTATTTTATAGCATTGGTTCAATCATATGAATTATATTTGTAATGTGCCTATAATAAGCTCCGCGTTGGAAAAAAAAAACCCACGGAGGTCAGTCTGTTAGCAGGCAAGTTTGTACATGTGAATGGTCTTCCCCATGTCCTACCAACACCGCGTTTAGGATTGTTATTTGCCTGTGTCTCTTGCACTCTATCAATAACAAGTGCCTTTTTCAGATCCACTCAGTGGGGACATTTTAGTTTGTTTGGCTAATTCCTCCAAGAATATATAGGCAAAGTTCTCCAAAGGTCTGATGTTTTTATTCCGTTACAGTGAATTTGCAAGAGAACTCGGAAACGAAAGGCTGCATTTTAATGTCATCATGTTGATTTTTTTACATTTGTGTCGTGATCCTCATGCTACACGGGCGCAATTGAGACTTATTAAGGTGACCTTCATGCTACAGGGGGCGCAATTGAGACTTTTTAAGGTGACCTTCATGCTGCACGGGCGGATCCCTTCATATTTTCTTTGTTTTTTTGTTTGTTTTTGTTTTTATTTCATTTTTACCTAGCTCTCACCTAATTGGACGCTTCAGTTTGTTGTATGGTACCACAATTAGCCATTGAGTTTATATTTTCCCCTTCCTAGGATCATGTATTAACCAATACAACGACCTTGAAGTCTTGTTCTGAATAGCGGCCGTGAATTACGCCCCCTGTGTCATAAGGTTCACCCACGGTCAATTTCATCCCCTGCACCACGGTGGTCACCCAGTACCACTTACGTCCCAAAAGCATGAAGGTCACCATTTGTAAAATCAATAGATAATCGCCACGATTGAAAAAGTTAATCTAACATATAGAACTAACCTCAACGTCTCTGACAGGAAACTGGTGACCACTTCTTCCAAACGCCCTTGTTGCGCAATTTGAATATGGGCCAATCAAATTTATTGGCGTATTTGCTCTCATTTAATCCACTCTCCATGTTTTTCATTCATTATAACTGGTTGTTGAAGCTTGTTTATCCAGTGTGTCATGCCCATAAAGGTACTTTGTTTTTGTTTGTTTTATTTTTCTTTTGTATGATTCTTTGTTTGTTTGTTTTTTGTCAGTACACTACGTTTAGGCAACAGGGAAGAATAAATTCGTGATCCTTTTTCACACGATACCCAAAATATTTTTTGTGATGCATATTTTGTGCCACATTTACTCAGTCATAGGAATAGCTTTGAATTCATTATGTTCTGTTGTATTTTTTTTTTCATAAAATTGGTCATGTTAGATACCTTCACTACCCTGATTTGCAAATTGGGTCCACTTTATGCTCATGTATCGGCTCAATGCATGGCTTTAGGTAACATTTTGTGACCCCACTCTCCCCAAGCACCCGCCACGTTGAGGGTTCGTGACTGTCTGATTTATGTTGATAGATAGATAAACCTAATATTTATAAGGGTAAGCTGACGCTTATCTTTCCCCCAGGGTCCTCTTACACGCGCCACCCATCTAACCATTCACGCACGTGTGTGCAGTGACCTGTTGTGAGTGCATTTCTTATAGCGGCCACTACTGAGTTAGGAGACTTGCAGCCCCCGTCATCACCGTTGACATAATCAGACACCGGTACCCCAAACGTGTCCCACTAATCCTTTGAGGTCACAGTCGAAATGCTGAGACGTGAATGAGATTGATTGGCTACTAGCAAGCCTCGGTTCCAAGCTAAGCCTTAGGCTGTGACTTCACCAAGATACACAAAATTCAACATGGCGGCCATTTTATTAACTGGTATCACATACAAAGAAATTTTTAAGCAGTGGTACAAAAGATGTGTTATGATCTCTTACCTTTATACATATCCTCTTTCCACAGATATAAATCCACATTATGGTATTATTTTAATCTAATAATAGGGCCATGGTTATCCAATATGCCCATTTCATTTCTGACCTGTCAGCCATTGCTGACCCAAATGTCCAGAAGTCATGTACATATATTTTGATTAAATTTTGTACAAGTAATGTGATGACAAAATATTTGCGATCTACTACAAGAATACTTTCCTGATGCAAGCAGTAAGATATAGGTCCAAATTAGAAAGAAATAATCGTGTGATCCGACTTTGGAATTGAACCTCTAAAATCCGCCATTTTGCAAAATAATCCACGTTTTCTACAAGGCTCCACTTTTGTAACATGGGGTCTATTCCTGCAATTTGCACCTTACATGCACTGCCAAAGCATTCAGATCCATAATCCAATGGGGATGGTGGGATAGTATCAACCCTGTGTCCACCTTCCAGCCAAAAAGAAAGAAACCCCAAAATATCATATTTAGGGGGTAAGGCCCTTTTAATTTTGATCAAAACTGTACAATTTGCCCTAGAATGGTTACAAATATTTTTTTTCACAACTTAAAACATCAATGAGTATGAAACTCGGCCTAATCTATGTTATTACAGAAAAGGTTTTATTTTGTCCTACCCCCCCCCCCATTTCTTCTGATAAAATGGACTGTTCCGTAATTCAAATTGGACCACTTGTATCTTGAAAATTTAACCCAACCCAGCCCAAATTTATACCCTCTTGAAAGCATGAACACTTATTGGTCAAGTTACAGCATGAATGGATCATGGGTCTGTTTTAAATTAAAATGCCAGAGGAGTATCTGGTTGGTTGGTTGGTGATCCAAACAGGCATCTCTTGCATCTTCAGTGGGGTGTTGGGTGACAGGAAGCTCGCAAAATGACCAATTATTAGGACCCAATAAATGCACTGACTGTTATATAAGTGATAAATCACTTATCACACCGTTTTTATGTAATCCGAAGCTGAGAGATGAATAAACAGGGGGCATTAATTTACCTGGTGCTATGGGCACAAGGGCTCTGTGATTGGCTGTTCACTCAAGATGGCCGCCATTCCCATGGTAACAAGAACCAAGCATTCACCTTTGCTGGATGCTGAGCCAGTATTTCATCCAGTTTTGCATCATTAGACAGAGAATGGTGGAACAGCATACAATACATTTTGAATTAATACAGAAATCATGAAACCAGGATTTGGCAGGGTCATAGAAAATAAAATTATGCCATATTTTGCCATTGTTTATCTCTAATTTTACTGGTAAGCACATCAGAAACTGTTATTCAACGTTGTAACTGCAGAGAAATACCTAAACATGATATGTATGGGTAAATATACATCCATTTTGAGATGATTATACCACAACACTCCCAAATAGCAGGAACTTCGATGTACCAATGCTTCTTTGTTTACATAAGCACTGCCCAGCTATGCAACTGAGAGCGAGACTGCTAACTGACCCCCAATCTCGCATCTCATTAAACCCAGGTCAGCATCTGGACTGTCACGTCACGTGAAGAGCTTAAGACATTACAGTCCCTTGGATCGGCCGGGATGCGAACCTGGTACCCTTCGCACAGAAAGTCGAGGACCATAATCATTCGGCTACGGTGACTCTTTAATAAACTAACAACTTTATCAGGGCACGTCAGGCCTGCGGTGCAAGACGCTTCATTAATCATGGTGGTTGTATAATGTTTGTCTCCTGAGGTACAACAAGCCTGACCAGAGAATGGAGTGCCACTAAAGACAGATTTTTTTCTTTTCTTTTTCTTTTCCGCGAAGCTGACTATCCTGAAAATCGTACTCCTGTCGGTTCAAACATATTTTATAAATAAAAAAAATCCGTCTCGCAACTCCATTTGCAGTGTTGAGAGCATATGTTCATGTTAAAAATATTTCGGTTTGTGGCATTATCACTTTCCGCTCAAACGTGTCGAGAACTACTGGGCACGTCAAATGTCGCATGTTTTGTTGCTTTTTTGCTCCTACTTCATCAAACAGTTTTAGGTGAAAGTTTGAACGGAATCCTACCAGGCAAGAATGACGCTGACTAACAACCTCTTCAGCACTACTCTGGCCGCACTGTCGGCTCAATGCTACAACATAACCGGGCATATGTTCAGTTTCGATAATGCTGTTTGTCTCATATGATCAGTCTACTGAGAAAAAACTGTGTCATGCAACGTTAAAGCAATATTCGCATATTGAGAGTCAAGCTTTCTTATATATTTATGTATGCATATATTTTTATTTATTCACTCATTTAATTATTACAATATGTTTACCCAGGGTTACCTATTCAGGCGCAGGCTGTGTCTTCCACGGGGCCCTGCTTACAATATGACTATAAACACATATACGGCAAAAAAGGCGTTGAACAAGGTACAAATGCAAAAACGTAACCCCAAAAGGGCCGCAGTAGTCTGCACATATACAACTAAACTAAAATATATACACAGAAAGAAGCAGGTGGCTAAAATATACATGAATTACTTAAAATACATTTGCTTATATCGGGAATTGAATTCGTTGGTATCGGAACATAACTTTAAAAAACCTGGGAGGCTGTTGTAAATCATAGCAACATCATAATAATGATTTGTTTTATATATTTCTCTCTTTGGAAATGGAATCAGAATATTATTATTCAATATTACCTTTATGCGTACACATATACCAATAATACAAGCATATATGAAAATAAAAGTGCTTATCATATAAAGCAAAAATCAATGAACAAATAAGTAAAGATAAACATTTCAAGTAAATCTGTCTGTGCGCCTTCAAAACGTACATAAATTTAAATGCTACATTTTTCTATGGTTTATGAGATGCGCCTTCAACACAAATCTATAAATGGAACTTTACGTATAATAGCGTCTAAGATGTTCAACATTTTTCAAAGTGCCTCTAATTAGCATAAATTATGCTAAAACTTATGCTTATGGTTTCATTGGATGCAGCTACAGTACAAACGCACGGATTGAAGTTGGAATGGCACCTCTACCTATAATGGTCTTGTAGATGTACCACATTAAACCTTTCAAGTGCGCAACAGGCATATTTTAAAGTTTTTTTTTTTATTTTGAACGCGTATACAGCACAAACCCTTCGATTAAATTTGGATATCACCTCGACCTTTGATATTTTTGAAGTTGTTCAACATTTAACCTTTTTATGTGTCCCTCATTAGCATATTAAAATATCACAAGTCGTGTTTGTGGTTAATGGGATGCGCCTACAGAACAAACCTATAAATCTGAGTTGTAATTACAACAGTTTCTATGATATTAAAGATTTAAAGTTTCCAATCGCCCTAATTTGCATATTTTCGAAAGTATCACCCCTCTTCACAAAAAGACCCGACTTTATGTATGAGGTAATGCCAAAATTGGGAGTTTCTAAGTATAAGTCTTCTAATAAAATATTGGAAATAGAGCTTTTACAATTTAAATTGCAACTAATTTGCAAAATGTCGAAAACTATGACTATTTAATACCACGGTGCACAATTCCACTTGTAGGACAACGTTCCTGCAAAATTCGGGGTTCAGCAGCGTCTGAAAAACTATTCGGACAAAATTTGGCCGTATAGATGAAATGAAGAAGAAAGAAAAAAAACTCATGGACAACAAAATGTCTGAGTTGCCACCGAGACGGTCATAAAAAAATAAGAAGAGAACAATAATAACACAAATAAAGAGGTTACAAAGAGATCAATTGTCTTATAAACCTAATTCATGTATAGGCGTACCCAAGCATGCATAATGTTTACGTCACATTGAAGGGTAAAAAACAAAGTCTTATTGCTCAGTGAACAGTGCAACAGTAATAGGCTGCATCTCCGAAAACGACAAAGACGTGGATTTTCTGCTGCCAGGAGCCTTGATATGGTCACGTATGCAGACATAAAGTCGTCCTTAGAAATCTGACCCATGAATGTGTAAATAGATCTGGCATAGTCAAACGCGCTGAGGTATTTTATGTCAATTAAACTTGGGGATGGCATGTCTGTGACACATAATTGAGGTAAAAAAAAACCTGTGAACGACCTCCTTGCAGTGACACCTCCGTGCATATTTATGTGATTTTGTTAAGAACCATTTTCCCGTGTGGAAGCACTAGAATGATAAGTTACAAATAGCGTGATATGATAATTAATATTTAAATGTTTTATATACATTATCTCATGAATAGAGTTGTGTATGCGCAACAACTTTCAGGGACTTTAGTTATGCACAAGTTCATTGTGACGTTCCCAAAAAACCCCTCGTATTTTATATAAATGTGCCCTTTTATTACAAAGATTAAATAGAATACGAAGCAGACGTGCTGTAATACTATAACTTGAACCCTTGTTCGTTCGTATCTGAGACCCGTAACTTCGCCCAGCAGTATGAATAGTTGACCTGCATTTCCAATGAAGAAACCTACTTGTATTAGCCATGTTCCTCCCTCTTAAATTTGCCACTATGGAATTGGCACTCATGGCAATACAATCTTGACCAAAAATGTCTCATCACCAAGATTAATTTATATTTGGCCCTTGATATTTGCAAGACTCAGTCTGGTGACAAACCTCACCGTAGTAACAATCGCTCTGAAACTATTTGTCATTACGTCATCACTGTCGGTTGCATTAATCTTGCATGACGCTAAAGCAAAGTTCCAGGGTGTATGCCACCACAATGATGGTGAACGCAAACTTTTGTAAGCTATCTCTCGGCATTTTTAACCTCGAACACCAACCAATTTACAGCGCGTGTTAATAGTCGCGGAAGCACAAAAACGTAATGCTTGAATAGTTGCAGTGTTCAAAAAAATACTTCGAGGGGAAAGTAGCACCCTTTGTAAACACCTTAATCAAAAAGAAACGCCGATAGGACCATGGCACTAACATTCTCCAATCGCTTTTAAGTGGACATTATAGCTGCCTTGCTCAGCATTTCTTGCAAGTTTTTTCTGTCTTCAGTCAGCGTAATGTGAGCTAACTACATCCCATGTTCTGTTAGAAGTTAAGACGTCAGTGTTTGACTCGTAGCTCCTGTAATCTTACCCAGGCTGCTCGGGTCTGGCGGCTGTACACTTCGCTACCCTTTCTCTGACCCCACAGATTATCCGCAATAACGCTTCTCAAATGTCGCATTTGTGTGGGAACGGAAAACAAAGAAAATTAAAAGCATACATTTTACATTTCAGTGGTCCTGCTGAAACAAGCATCATGCAAGTCCTTTGGGAAAAAACAGTGGCGGTGACCTGGTATTTGAATGATACAGATATATGACATCTATGCATGCGGAGGAACATACGTCACTAGTCTGCAGTTTAAGGTATATTAATTCTAGGAATACAAGTAGAAGACCAGCATAAAGTATATGAAATATGAGACACTTGCAAGTATGCAAGTCTTGGTGAAGCCTGTGGTGCTGCTTTTAATCTACTTATTGTCACTGTCTGCAAGTGTACAGGCTAAACGCAGAGCCTGTCCAACACGGCAGTGCAGGTGCAAACGTCAGGGCAAAGCAGCGGACATTCGATGTGTGCTATCGAAAACTGGCGGGAAATTTCCCCGCTTCAGGTCTTCGTCGACGGTATATCGGACACTGTTACTCAATGGAAATAATTTTACGGAAATCCCGGAGCGAGCTTTTCGTCACGTGACAGCACGGTCGCTGGACATCAGTGAAAACCCTGTCGGTGACAGAATACCTGCATCAGCATTCCTAGGTCTGAATAATACATTGGAAACCTTGATTCTGGAGAATTGTCGTGTAACACGGATTCCCAGTAAAACTTTACTTGTGCTGAAAGAACTCGCCATATTGCGACTTGGATATAATAATATTAGTGAAATACCGAAAGGGGCCTTTCCCCTCAACCATGTACTTGTCAGTTTGTTTCTTGATTATAACAAGATTCAACGGATTACTTCTGCTGCTTTTTCTGGAGTACCAAACCTGAAAAATCTCAAATTGAATAACAATAGGATTACTACAATTCATCGATCCGCCGTACGTATATTGCGAAACATGACCAGTTTGGATTTGTCTTACAATTTTATCTCAAAATTGCCTTCTGGGTTGTTTCGACGGATGAGAAAACTGAAGTGGTTACGTCTGCATTATAACAACCTCAGCGTCTTGTCGAAGGCCATGTTCAAACGCTTGAGGAGTCTGAAGTACCTCAAACTAGAGGGCAATCCAATTTTGCAAATAGAAAATAGAGTGTTCGAAGGCGCGCGGCGCCTGAGATACTTGGAAATTGATGCTGGACATCTGAGCAAATTGTCAGATGGCATCTTTAAGGGGCTTAAAAGGCTGAGAACGCTCAACCTTGGAAATATTAATACAACAGTTATTCCTGCAGGTTTGTTTGGTCAATGTGACAAACTAAAGTATCTCACATTGGTAAATTGCAGCCGACAGTGCCAAACATTGAAGCTTGCGGCGTTTTCAAGCAAGCTGAAGAGGGATAATTTGAACGTGTATGTTAGTCCTATTTATGACTGTTCCTGTACTTCAAAGTGGATATCGGATCTGAATAACGCAGGTATTTATTTGCGGGGCACATGTTTAAACAAAAATCAGCTGAGTTGCAAACGTCGAAAAACGAGCAACCACAAATCTCGGAGAAGAACCACGTGATGCCCCATAATTCGGCTGCAGGTTGATGCTTTTGGTGAACGGTAAGAATATCCACGAAGGTTGGAATACGCGGCTTTTAGGAAATGCGCCTCGTTTCAATAATGTTTTTTAAAATGTGGCTGAACCAATAAGGCACAAGCATTGCGACCACTGGGAATATTAATTGACAATTGCAATTATTTCATTTATGCCAAAGGAGAGACAACAGAAGCTGGTTTGTGATCGTTACACAATTCTGAGATAATATAACGTTGCTGATGATCGAGTTATTTTTGTCACCAGATAGCGCGACTTGTATATATAAACCATTGTATTCATAAGTATATTTCAAGTACAGGATGATTGAAATTATGTATTTTACAGCAATTAAAATTGTTTACTGTTGCTGCCATTTCTTTTATGGATATCGTTAAGATGGTTTATTTCTCGTAGTAAGAAGTCCAGCATGGCTGTTACCCATCATTTTGCATCGACATGCTGGGTACATATCAGACCTGTTTGTCTGAAGGTCACCCAATAAGAAATACGGTGCAAGTAGGTAAACTTAAAAAGAAGCAAAGAAATCAAGTGCGCATACAATCCGCCACTTCCCGCCACAAATAGCAGACCACAGAGTTGAGTTTCTTATGGGCTTTTCCAATACAACACTTATATCTGTCTGCTGATGTAAGGTAGCGTGCGGTTTGGCAAAGTGTTTATTTTTGAAGACTGGCTTCCCTTGATGTAGTACTGGCGAGGTGCCTGGGCAACGGATTCACGCATCCCGAGGTTACCAGGCGCTTCTATTTTTAGCATTAAGGAAAGTTTAACCTCTTGCCGCCGGGTATTTTTCAGGTCATAAAACCTACGCTCTTTCGGACAGCACTTGGTCTATGTTGTCCCATATTTTGACATGATAAGCCTGCCAGACGAGAATCCGACAACACAGTCTTCAATTTGCCTTTTGCTATCAGAAACATCTAACAGGAAAATGGGCGCTGCAAGAGATAGCTTATACAACTTCACAAAACAACACATACTGCTTCGCGGCCAAGCAAAGCTACGTTTTATGTTTGCCCAGACAGATTGCCAGACAAGAAGTTGAAAAGAAATCAGACAGTCTGTCCGGAAAGAGAGTGAAAAAGCAGGCTTTATCTAAATACAGATTTCGAGACTAAGTCTCTAGTTCCATGCACCCCTCCCCCCCCCCCCCAAAAAAAAAACCTTTGCCCTTCCGACCGGCCAAAATTGGTTAGATGTCAAATATCGTCTATTATGTGATCTACTCAGTGATTTGCTGAATTTTCTCGTTAATTAAGACCATTTTGAACTAATATTTATAGATCCAGACTACCCACAATAATGTGTTGTAGCTTTCTTTGAGTCGGGTGGAATGCTATTAACTCAGTGTTAATCGATAAAGAAAGTTAAGCTGTTAATGGTCATTAAGGACAAGTAAGACACCAAAAATAAATCCCACTTTAACCAATCCTAGCTCAAAATGTATTTGCATCAGGATAACAAATCATATATGTGTGTAAGCGTCATACTCCAAAGAATTTATATGTCCCGTATCTGGGTGTCTGTGATGTTAATTGTTGAATAAACAATTGAAAGTTGACCGCAATGCATCCAACCCATAAATGTTGATATAAGTCCCTCATTATTTGCGATAAAATCATAATTACTCTTGCATCATAATCCTGACATATTGGCAACAAAAAAAACGATCCTGTGATTTTTTTATGTTTGGTTTAATTGTTCTGTTATCCATCTTCAAAGTTTGACGTTTCAATTTTCCCTGTGATTTCCAGGATGTTCATTTTTGTCATTTCTTAGAAAGAGAACAAGCAAAATTTTGAAAATCGCTGAATTGTTTTTGCAGTTCAGACATTGCAAAATCAAAAGCCGTGAACCGGATTAAATTTCGCCCAGCCGTTTTCTTGGAATAAACATTCTTATGAGGGGTTCTCGTCCTATTATCCTTTCTGAGAAAACAAGCTTCAACGGCCTTTGATGTTGATCATGGCCTCTGAAACAATACCGTTTGTTCAAGTTGAGCTGAAATTTGTACAATACGTAGTAAACATCGTCCCGTAATATTTGGTGAGGTTGCCAATCAATTCTTGGTCTATCACAGGAATAAAAGCCTTTGAAGTACGGAAAACATTATTCAGCAATCTGTCAAACGGCGACAGCGACAAACTGGTTTCAAAGCGTGACGTCATGAAGGCGGCCCTTCGGGCCCCGTGACCTCCAGCCTGGCAACAAAAGTTATGTTGCCTTGCTTCGATGGGGCAGCCTACGGCCGCTTGTGGTCAGTG
The DNA here is from genome assembly GCA_964020975.1 of Hermodice carunculata. Taxonomy (NCBI): domain Eukaryota; kingdom Metazoa; phylum Annelida; class Polychaeta; order Eunicida; family Amphinomidae; genus Hermodice; species Hermodice carunculata. The sequence continues at coordinate 94,999,356 of OZ026612.1, read as the reverse complement.
GACGGATGGCGGGTTTGGTGTTCCGCCCCCTACCTCTTCATCCCGTTTTTAGGGATAGTGTTTTATTGTATTTACTCATATCTGTATACTTTATGTAGTTAGCTTGTTAGACTTGTTTGTACACTTTACTTAGTTAGATTGTCATTATTTTGCAGTTATTTTGTCAATGAGTTTCATTTCTCTTTCCAACTTAAGTTTTTTTATCGCTATTTTGTGTGTTTTCTCTTCCGTTCACGTTTATGCTTATTTCGATGTGTTAAATGGTACTTTTATTTCCTCATCCCTGGGTTTCGATAAAATATTATTATGTACGTGGGTATCGTTGATTAAAGCGTCAGTTTTTTTCCCCGCCTGTCTTTGGTGTGCAGGACCACTGTGGTAACCCATCGCGGCACCGCCTTTGAAGGGACATCGTCTGACGATTCCCGCTCCTCCTGAACAGTTTAAGTCTCCCTTCTTTCGAACGCACAAAAGCAAGATAGCTATAAAGTAAACCACTAAGGCTATATGTTAGCATGTTTGCATCTTTTCACTGCCCACAAACATACTGTCGGCATGCCGCCTGATTTCGGTACCGCCGTATACCACGCTACCTTTGCCTCGGGCCGCTGCTACCTGAAGCCACGTGACAGACTGTTAAGTATGATTGACGGGTGGCATTGTTCCGCTTGGCGACTGAAAACCAAAACAATGACACATGGACGTTGGGATGTGCACATGCCTGTGCGTTTTTGGGCGTTTTCCTCATATTTCTTCTATAGTTAAAAGCTTGAAATTTTGACAACATATAGAAAGGACATTCATCTTGTAAAAACCGTTAAAATCTCAAAATCGGCCATGCAAAGGGTTTTAGTGTCTTAACTGTCCTTAACAGGTGTTCTCCGTGCATGGTGTGTCTGCGCAATACAAAAGAAACAAAAGGTATCTGTGGCAGACACGAGCTCCATGCAAGTTTCTTTTGCCACTCCGCAAACCCACGTTCCTGAAATGCTTATCATGCTAAAAGTGAGAGTTATAATATGAAAGGAGACGATTATGGCTTATAACTGTCGAGTGGCGAAGCCACGAGACAGTTGTAATAGCCATAATCGTCTCCTTTCATGTTATAACACATTTGTCATTGGCTGGTAGGAATGGTCATTTGTGTTTAGGTCGGATCAGTGATTTCATGATTGAAAGCGTATTATCTGTCAGTTACGTAATCAAATTCTTACACACACGTGTGATAGTGCCATTTCACTTCTGAGTCACTTCATTCGTGATTTCGCTCGGGCGTTCAGGTAGTTCGTGAATCTGCTAGCTGCCACAAAATGGAAGATGACGTGCCTCTAATTGAACTTGTTAATATTGCAACTCAGCAATTACTTTTCCAAAAAAATGACAGCACCGGCAGTACTGGGAGGTATGTTGGTTTTTATTTGTAGTGTATTTACAATTTCACAATCAAAGTTTGCTTTGCGTTCATGATATGCTACTGCATCAAGACTACTCACGCGGAGAAGTTTTGTGGCCGATGGTATAATGCGTGCTGGTACTTGAATGGAAAGTTTTTATCATGGAAATTCAGGTAAATCATTTCAAATTTTATTGTTAGACATTGAAAGGGTTAATTCGGAAAGAGTGAATTATAGGTTTTACTTAATTCACTCTTTTTGCGGGCCCTTTTTGCGGGCCCTTTTTGCGGTTACTGAGGGTGAAGGTCAGCCAAAAAAAGATGCATTATTAAGTTTCATAATACATTTTTTTCATAGTCAATGGCTATGGGATATAATCAACACTTTTTGAGCCTTATGATTGGCTAATTCCTACCAGCCATATGACAATATTCGTTAAATAGTCCATGAACGACTATTGTTTCGGAGGGGCAGGGGTCGTGGCCTTTCCGTTGCCTTATTCTTATTACCTGTACGACAACATTTCGTAATTAACGTTTGCAAGGGCCCCGGCTTCAGACCTATAGAAGGTAAAAGGCGACAGACTCTGGATTAATTGATTACTGTATTCAGGTTTTTGAAACACATGGTCGTTGGGCGATTTGTTAAGGTATGTCTTCGTCTTGTGTTGTGTTTATTCTTTTTGTCTTGTCCTTCTTGCTGTACTGGAAAACTTCGGAAATGAAACGCCCTGAAACTATTTATAGCCACATTTGAACGTGAAAGACAAAGGATTTCATGCAAATTGTACGCCAGTTCAGGGTTTTTAACAAGAATTTCGATGAAAAACTGGCATGTTTGTGAAACATGATTGTCATGAAAACATCGTATTTATCATTTTTTTAAATAGATGTTCTTTGTGATAGCAGTCATGCTGATCGTGAAACTATGGCCATACCTCTGTCGCGTAGTATTGCAACTTTGTATTTATTGGGACAATAGGGCCATAACATGCATAATTATTGCAGCCTTGGAATTTTTTTTTTTTTTTTTTTTTTTTTTTTTTTTTGTTTATTGTCACTTTCATTTTCCACATTTTAACCCGGCTTCATTATCTCTACACCAAGACCCAATTATATGTTTGTTGTTACACAGAAATTATGCATTTCCTGTGTAACACTGTGCTGCTCATTAGGCAAAAGTGTATTTTGTCCTGCAAGATGCGAAAGCAATTAATTGCGGTCAATGAGAGGCTCAGAAAAACTTTCTGCAGGGTTCCAACGAACAGAAGCTTGTCTGTCTGCGTGCAGTGTTGCTCATTCTGACAGAGGCGTTTTATTGTTGTACCTTGTCTGCACTTCTCTTTGTTTTGCAAAAGGGATTCATACAGATCTCAACCCTGTTTCCCAATCGCTTCTTCGAAATGAATGTTTAAACCAACAGAAGCATGAATTGTTTCGACAGCTGCACACTTGGCGTTGCAAATTAGACGACTTCCTCACGCATGCGCCGTAATCTCACTTTTGACCCATGACTTGGACTGTGGGTCAATCGCTGACCACTGGGCATAACCGCTACGTGCATTTCAATGGCACCCGTGACAAGGGGCAAGCACAACTACCTTATTTTTGCATTGTTTCGTTAGTACAACATCCAACCTGTATGACAAGAAACATTTATGTCTATTGTGCATTGCGTGGAATATATGGCCCATAATCTCCCATTTATTACCTATTAGAGCACATATTTTGTTCGATCCGTCGATGGCACTTTGCATGGGTGCAGACGACGTTATCGTGACTTAGAATAGGAACCTCTGATCCAATACTCTAACAATTTTCATTGGACAAAAAGTTGATATAACATATAACAAAAAAAAAAAAAAAAAAACGTAGCTCACATGTAACCCGATTGATTCTCTCGTAGCATGCAATGGTTCAGCCAGAACGACTCGGTCACGATAGAAAAAGAAAAAAAACAAAAAAAAACCAAGCAATCTATGCCTCCAAAAGGCCTACAATCTTTCAAATATGCCTTTATCAAATCAACTAATTGCAATTTTAAAGCTAAAAATGTGTTTTACGGTGGATTCATTCATTCAAATATTTTGGTCTCACAACGTAAACAAATGAACTAACCGGGAGTTCTAACTTTACTCGCTAGGTGTCTCTACGTCTATAGTCACTGTGACGTCATTATACCATGATTATAACACAAATAGGAGTTGAAAAACCGAAATTTTCAATATAGGCCTACAATAAAGTGAAAGTGGTTAAAATGAAAATAAACCTTTGTTTTCACTGGAAATAGCAATAATGTACTCAGTTTGATTTGTGCAAATGTTACTTTTCTCCGATTTTAGTAATTCTGATATTTTTCCTCTCTCTTTCCCTTGGCTGATGAAAGGAAAAACCACCAAACTTAATTCATTCTTGAAGAAAATTTATCCAAATTAGATGTTACCCACAAATATTGGGTGTTGTAATTTAAACGGATAAAAAAGCTTTAAGAAGAAAAAAAAATATTAAAAAAATATTTTTGTAGTTGAAGTAAGTGAAATAACACTGACGCTCTCTGCTATGGGCAGCATCACCGTCCCGAGTGGAATGGCAACATTTGGCCTGTTCATGACTAGGCCTGTTTATTGGGCCACGACCTGGGCTAAATCTGACGTGTGTTGATATTTCCACCGTATACATCAGTCAGATTTAACGGTATAATCCATATTTGGAAACTCATTCGAGGTAGCCGCGTCATGCATCCAAATATGGTACGGGCTGCCAACGATAACTGAAAAGTACTTCCATTTCCGACAACTGCCAAGCTATGCATTGAAACAAACAGGGATGCTGTTCCCCGATGAACTTTCCAAAACGGGCGAGATCAATGTGACGGAACAAATTTATTTCTGCCGTCCATTATTATATTTTGACGGAGAAACACCCCACACCAATTACCCTAAAGGAGATAAACGCATAGTGAACAAAACAGGTGGACATGAGCGGCGGGAAGAGTCAAATTCATTGATTATGTGCTGGATATGCATTGTAAACAGCGTAAGCCTAGCTGAATGTTGATCGATGGTCTTCCTTCGCACGATCATTTATTTCACCGAACAAACGTTACACTCTGCTTTTTAGTCACATTGTTGGTACAATGTAAGCATATGTGGTTTTCATGATTTCCCTATAAATGACTTGATAAAGAAAGGAAAAGCCAGGGGGAGGGGGGAGGGAGGAGGAGAGCGAATTCCGTGCATGCATTGAATAGGCTGGATTCGGCTCAAGCGCCAAGTGCGACGCCAATGGGTCTGTGGGAAGAGACTATGATGGTCCCTCGGGACCAGCACGAGGGACCAGCTCGTGCACACGAATGGCCTCTGTGCAATAGCTCAAACGAGACCGTCATTATTGGTGTTATCCAGGAAATAATGACAAGCAGTGGATAGTAATCTTTCCATGTTTTTTCTGTGTGATATGTTTATTTGTTGTGGATAACGGGAGAGATTTGTCTACCAACAAGCAATAAAGTATTCTCCGCATATAACGGGGCATCCCAATACCCCACCCGAAGCCGTGACGTCCCACGTTACGGCATATCCGAACATTCGTCAGCCCAAAATTGTGGTCGCTTCTTCATACCTAAATTAGTCAATACAACCCCCAATAACATAACCGACAAACTTCATACACATTCATATACTGGATTCTCAAAATATATTGAACTACATCTCCTAAACCAATATTCTGACATTTTTACCATTGCAAATTGTTTTATATGTAATAGCTAATAGCTTGTATACGTGATACTCTGAAATATTTTTTGTGATACGACCTTTTACTGTGAATTATGATAAACTGTGTCGGTGACAACCCGTAGCCTGTTTTTTCTTTAAATCAATTCATAGGTAGCCCCAACAACAGCGGATGGTACATCCTTACTTGGGGCCATCCTGACATTCACGTGTTTTCTTGGTAATGCATCTAGTGTATCTGTATTTGTGTACTAATTCAATGTTTTGTATTACTTTGTCAGTATCATGTAAATTTTGTTTTGTCAAATAAATACCTGTCTGAGTCTGAGTCTGTCACCGTATTCCCGGCTGGTGCTACATAGCGAAAAAACAAACAAACAAACAAACAAACAAAAAAGAAACAAGGAAAACAAAAACAAAACAAAAAGAAACAAAAAAACAAAAAACAAAAAAAAAAAAAAAAACAAAAAAAAACAAAAACAAACAACAAAAAACACACACCCCCCAATGCAAATATCTTATCTTAACCAGTCAGAAGCCTCTTGAACGATTTTGTGCCCGTCATAATTACATAACATACCAAAATAATAGATGGTTGCATTGCCAAAATATTAAACATTGACATAGTTTTTATTCCAATATTTTTTATCTTATAGGTCAAATTTTGTGATGGCTTACTGATTCTACAGGTTCATAACTCGGCTATCGTAAACATAAGCTAGTTCCAAAAGTGCTTGTGGAACAGGTGAGGCCCGTATTAATCCTTTCGCAAATAATAAAAATTAAATTTGTCGTCTTTCAACATTCTTACGAAATCTTAATGTATCAAATAACATGACAAATCCTTTATTTTACCTGACCTGGATTGATAGTCAACTCCGGTTATAGTCCGTTCATCTTCTGTGAACAGATTACATAAACTGGAAAAGGCTGGGATTACTGGACTGTCATTAATGTGGTTTAACGACTATAAGTTACTGTCGTCAAAGAGTGGTTATCCAGGGTGGCACCTTTTCCTGGGGCCTTGTCGAAGCAGATGTCCCCCAGGGTCCTGTTTTGGGTCTTTTATTGTTCTTGATTTTCATAAATGGTGCAGTAAATGTAATAGGATCACCCATAAGATAGTTTGCAGACGATAACACCTTTTTCAATAACTTTAAATGAGCCTGCTGCCGCTCCGGCTTCTCTTAATTCTGATCTGTAGCAAACCGAGACTTGGGCTCAACATTGGCTGGTTGTATTCAGTCCATCAAAGACTAAATCTATGACTTTTTTGAGAAAGAGAATGTCTGGAACATACCTAGCTCTTGTAATTATGGATCAAACGTTGCAAAATTAAACGTAATATACACATCTTGGACGTACACTGCGATCAGATTTGACAGGCCTATTGGGACCCCTGAATTCAATTTTATAAATAATACCATATCTTTATATTTAAATACAGTTGGTCTATATGATTTTTCTTTGCCTTACCAACTCACACAATTTTTCAAATAATGATATGAAAGAATATATATGTTTTTCCTTCATAAAAACTACTTAAAATACTTTATTAGGTGGGAGACAAAAGCAAGAGCCATAACACATGTTCTTCATCCCTTTCTTTTGTTCTTTTTTTTCCTTTCCCTTCATAAGGACAAGCCTTTCAAAAGATCAGTATGGGACTTCAATAAAGCTAATTTGGTGACCTCAATGCTGCCCTTTCTACAGCCCCTTCGAATATTGCTCATGGTGTCCTATATTGTATTGATGATGCCGTATCATACTGGTCCAACCTCTTTCTATCTACTGCAAGGGGCTTTGTTCCCTTTAAGGAAGTTACCATTCGCCCCAAGCACAAACGTTGGATAACTGCAGACATTAAAAGACGCATTCGACGTCGAAATCGTCCATGAAACCCTGTAAGAGAACATCCAACAAACCCCGCCCCTATAATTACTACTTTCACCTTAAGATCGACACGTTATATCAATTCTACAAAAAATATCGCAATAAGGTTGTAACCATAAGGAAATCTGTCTCTTCTTACTTTTCTAATCTGCAGCTTCGACTCGATGAAAAAACATTAATACTAAACAGGGGTGGAACTTGTCAAAGTCTGTCCTGGGAAGCGAAACCCATCAAGATATACCCCCAATCATTGACGATGACAAGATCGTATCATGCATCATAGAAAAATGTGAATTTTTTACCCCATAGTCATACTTTGCCAGCCAGGGTAAAACACACCCTGATGTTGATGCCGCACCCCTGCCCGATTTTGGTAATTTTTAGGTTCCGAACTTAGGCACGTTTACGCAATATAACCATTAATGAACACAGTGTTAAGAAAGTAAGTTCTGTCTTCCCTGACACTATTTTCTGCATCAGGCCCAGATAATATAGGGGATATCCTACTTCAGAACTTAGCAGATTCTATCTGTAAACCACTTACAGCATTCTTCCAACTTTCTCTTAGCCTTTCTCTTTTCCCGATGCTTGGAAGAGATCCAACATATGTCCTGTCTTCAAAAAGGCCAACAGACAAATTAAAAAGTCATCGTTCTATTTCATTCCTCTGTAATGTTTCAAAGGTGTTTGAACGACTGGTCTTTAATGTACCCTATGAATACTTGACACGAGATAACCTACTCACTTCCAAAAAATTTGGCTCTAAAGGCAATGACTCTACTATCAGTCAGCTTGTGTACACCTTTCACAATATTTACAACGGCCTAGAACAGTCCAAAGAAGCAAGAACGGTGTTTCTAGATGTGTCCAAGGCGTTTGATAAGGCTTGGAATCATGGTCATCTTTTTAAACTTCGACAACTCCTCATCTCTGATAATCTCGTAGCATATAGCTTGATAGTTATCTCTCCAATCGTTTCCAACGTGTGGTCATTCATGGCCAAACTTCATCATGGTTACCAATTGATGCTGGTGTGCTACAGGCTTCCATTTCGGGCCCACTTCTCTTTCTGGTTTATGTCCTTGATCTAGTTGACAATAGGACGTGTCGTGTCAGAACATTGTCTACTTGCAATTGTTAATAACCCCATCGAAACTTCAAATCATCTGAACATTAATCTCTCCATTATACGTATCTGTTTATGGCGTGTTATCTTTGATGCTTTAAAGTCTCTCTTGTGTTCTATTTTCAACAAAACTGGTCAAACCATACCATCCGCCCGTTTGTCTTGGAGACTCTGAAATACCTGCGGCAGACTCACACACTCATCTTGGTGTTACCCTTAGTAGCAATTTATCCTGGCATGCTCACATTACTCGCATTACCACCAAAGCGAGCCAGCGAATTGCCATGCTGTGTGGATTCAAATATAAACTTTCCCACAAAACTCTGATTAAACTCTATTTAAATATGATTCAACCAATTCTTGAATATGGTTGTGTGCTCTTTGACAACTTTGGTCACACACTCATCTTGGTGTTACCCTTAGTAGCAATTTATCCTGGCATGCTCACATTACTCGCATTACCACCAAAGCGAGCCAGCGAATTGCCATGCTGTGTGGATTCAAATATAAACTTTCCCACAAAACTCTGATTAAACTCTATTTAAATATGATTCAACCAATTCTTGAATATGGTTGTGTGCTCTTTGACAACTTTGGTCACGAACTTTCTGATCTTATTGAATCCATACATTTTGAAACTGCCAAAATATGCACAGGCGCGTTAAGACATACTTCTCATCTGTCTCAATTAACTCTGCCAAGTAATAATGCTCGAAATCTCTGCCACACTAGCCCTATACGTCCCATTAATTGCAAAACTAATCGCTAATACAAACTCTTCCTATCTGACGCTATTAAGCTGTGGAGCAATCTTCTTTCCGCTATAAGAGACTCAATTTCCCTCCAAATATTCAAATCAAATCTGAGAGCAACTGTACCAGCAGTGGATCATGTTTCTGTTTACTATACCTAAGGACACAGATTGTTTTCATACATTGGTCATACCCAGCTTCGTCTTGGATCCTGGAGACTTAATTATGATCTCTTTAAAGTCAACATCAACAGACAACCTACATGTTTTTGTTCCCACCCCACTGAGGATCTGCAATATTTTCTGGGGCTTCTTTTTCCAAAAGTATTCAACTTACAGAATTAAACTTCTCAACTCCATCATCCCTATTATTACTCCCGGCGTCAACCCGAATATGATTATATCCACAGTGAGTGATAGACTGGCTCATATTCTTCTCTTTGGTAGCGACGAATTGTCCATTCCCTTCAACTTACAAATTTATGATGGTTTCCACAGATACATCGTAGACACAAGACGCTTCATATTTTAGTTCTGTTATGCATAGACAGTAATTTTCAATTGAGTTAGTCGCTGATTTACATAAATGTATTTCTTAAGTGTCCTTTCTAAAATTTTCAACTGCTAGTTTATTATTATGAACAGGGACGTATATCTGTACATTTTACCTGCAGTGAACTATTTTGCTTTGTTTTGCATTTTGGTGACTTTAACTATTTTGATTTTTGTATGCAGGGTACAAATCTGAAACATGTGTACAGCTTTTCTGTTCATTGGGTAACTTCGTTCTTGTTCTATCCTTTGTGTTCTGTAATATACATTTTGTGTGTCATTCCATGTTGTGGAGAACCCCCCTATAGGTGACATCTCAATGGACTATAGGGCCATCCATTTTTTTTAAGTATGTATAAGCGAAACACATGAAGTCACCTGTGCCTGTTTTTGGGTCAATGGGCTATTTCAATGTCAATGTATGTGATTCCCAACAACCATATTGACAGGCGGACCAATGCTCTGGTAGACTGAGCAGGTCTTGTCACAAGACTCTAGGGCATTGTGACACGTGATAGTTATAACATGTCACATGACCATTATGCCACATAATCAACGAGGTCGAAGACCGAGTTGATTATGATGGCAAAGTGGTCATTGTGACATGTTATAAATGACTTGTGACAAGGGTGGTAGGAACTGGCCAATATATTCCTTGGTGCATGACATTTCCCCCTTCCTTTTGTGCATGGTGTAGTTTGCTGCTTACGTAAGTTGTCACATGCACAGTCAAGTTTGACTGCTTGCTCATGTATTGTCCACTTACTGATGTGGCCGTAGGAAGACCAGATGATGGAAGCCAAAGTGACAGATTTAAGCGAATTGGGTGGTATTCCCACTCAACAGTTATTATTTCAGGGGAGTACGTGTCATAATAACGAGAGTGCACGCTACAAGAAACCTATTACATCTAAAAAGCAAAACATTTTTGGAATTTAATTCAATTATATGTTTCCGGGTTCATGCTTGGCATGGACACTGATTAATTGTAAATTAAGTCATGTACATTAACTTACACTATGCCGACAGTGATATCATGCTAGGTATGACAGACGACGTCGAAAGTTCTATGAATACAGGTCTGTACTATTCCAAATCCTGTGATCATCTGCACAGATCCTGCTAGAACTATATCTTAGTTTCGGCTGTTCAGGAGAAGGTGTCAACAACAATACACTGCCTGTAGGTCATTCTGCACTGCACAACAATAACAATGGTATTGTGTGAAAAGTGTTCATTATGTGTTTACTTCGCTTATGAAGGAAGTCCACACTTTTTAACAGAAAGAATATATGTTACATAATCAACACTTTTTCCGGCTCCCTATTGGTTTGTTCCTTTCACCCATGTTACAAAGTTTGCACTTAGTTTTCATTCAGAATATAATTAAGAGGGGAAACCTGGTCCTTTTTAAACACACATTAAGGCATCATACCTAGCACCTGTCCAAGTTCTTGCGTACTGATTGAAATGAACTCACCTTTTTGTAAATAGGCAGGTGACCTCAACTGATTATGGCTTTTCCACTCATCCCACCAATACAGTATTTCAAGTAGTTTTTAGAAGGTAAAAAACAAATTGCATCCTGTTATCTTGTAAAAAATCATGTGAGTTGATAAGATGAAGGGAAACAATGTAGACTAAATGCATGCAAATTTGAGGAAATGATGTTATCTGTAAAATTCAATTCATGGGTACCAGTAGGTCTTCAGACAGACTGCAATAAAGGCATGGAAATGGTTAATATTTAGAAACATTGACACATGCGTCTGAGTAGAAAATCCCTAGAAATCTTGTGTCTGTCTTTCATTTGCCTTATTCTTGAATATGGGTCTGCAGTCTGGAATGGATGTACATCAGGGGAATCTGAACGATTAGAGAGTGTACAGCAAGCAACAGCACGAGTTTAACAGGTGCAACTAGACGTACCAAGTACCAACTGATTTAGGAAGAGGCAGGGTTAGAAAAATTACCAGAACGTCTAACCAAAAGTACATTGACTTTATTTCATAAAATTGTACACGGATTGGCTCCCTTTTATTTACAAAATCTACTCCCGAACTATGTCCTTGATAGAAATTGTTAAGAAGTACGATCAAATCGAAATCTTTCTTGAGTACCCACTCGAACCAATCTCTTTGATGTATCCTTCTTCCCGTCCACAGTCATACTTTCGAACAGCCTACCTGTTCATGTAAGGAATTCTGAAAATGTTGTCGAGTTCAATTCCATGCTCAATAAGTACACAAAGAAATGTAACAAATTCGATTATCTGGGGGAGAGGCGAGTGACAGTCCTTGACGGACCCTTGCGTATAGAATGTAGAATACTTCTGTCAGATGTGTGCCATAACGGTGTTGTAGACGCTCTAGGCTGTGTCTGTGGTACGGCGAACGAGGATTCCTTTCATTATTTTTGTGAATGTATGTAACATAAAATTCATCGTGACTAGCTTCAACATTTTGTCCTGCCTCTCGCATCATTTACTGTCGAAACACTTTTATTTGGGTTTAAACACTGTACTTTCAAAGAAAATGAGGATATTTTCAAAGCTGTTCATAGATATACCATTGAAACAGCTAGAGTTGATACTTGATTACATACGAGATTCAATGTTGTGTGCAAGGACATGATTACATAATTAGAAGGCCGACTCCAACCACCGTCTCCCTATCTGGGAACACGTACGTGCTGTGTTATTCTTTCAGTCGTGTGGCTTGCCACTGTATCTGTCCTTAATAATCCAGCATTTTTCTTTGCATCAGTGCTGAGCGTTGCCAATTCTCTCTCTCTCTCTCTCTCTCTCTCTCTCTCTCTCTCTCTCTCTCTCTCTCTCTCTCTCTCTCTCTCTCTCTCTCTCTCTCTCTCTCTCTCTCTCTCTCTCTCTCTCTCTCTCCTCTCTCTCTCTCTCTCTCCCTCCCCCCCCCCAGTGGTTTTAGGACTTTTTGGGGCTAAATCTGGGGAAAAATCTTCTTGTTCAAAACCGCATGACCAATTCACCAATTCATTTGAATTCGAATTGAACATTTCTGGGTACCTTCAGATGTAAATGTTTTGACAGGTCGCTTTGTATTTTTCTGTTTTAAATTTTGTGTTTTTATAATTTTTGAGCGCTTTTCTTGGAGTACAAACCGGATTCTCTTCAAACATAATATGAAGGCAGATGGACTCCATCTCCACCAAGATTGTTCAGTAGATGGGAGTATTTTCATAAGCCTCTTTTTAACGAATTTTTTACATGAAGCACTGACCTGGAGGAGTACATGTCAGCATGGTTATTACAGGGATACCCGTGTACATGCATGGGTATGTTGTTTTGTCCGAACCGTCGGTGTGAGTGCACCTTGGATGTCTACCATGTTTCTGAACAGGTCACGGTCCGATATATTTGTTTTTTTTCGGATTTTTCACATTTGTTGAGAAATCTTTTAAAATCTTCTCCACCTTTGCTTTAGCAATCGCTTTGAAATTACAAATGGACTCTATATAGCACCGCTAGACCCTAATTTGGTGAACAGGTGACACAGCAACTATTTTTTTTTTTTTATGAATTTCTTCTAAGTTTGTTTGTTTGTTTTTTTTTTTTTAGTACGACTTTTTCTCAAAAAACAAAAACTATTGCTGTGATTCTGCTCAAACCAAGTAAATATGAAGCTTGACTCCATCTCCACCAAGATTATTCAACCGGTGGGAGTACTGTGTTGCTGATTACTAATGGAGGTTTGAAATTACGTGTCGAGCAGTAAGGAAATCTGTTTATGATGGTTGCTACAGGGACACTACTGTATATGCATGAAGAATTCTAGGATGGCACTTACTTTGGTTTAATATCAAAGTCAACTGAGGGCGGGTTGTTCACATATCCTGCATAGGCAATTTAACTCTTTTTAAATTAACCAGGTGTCTCATGGTATACCCAATACAGTATCTTATTTTCTCCCCAAATCAGCCGTATGCCGTTTGACTTGGCAGTTCTATTAAAGATCATTTGAGTGTCATGCTGCGGATTAGGGTGTCTTTGATAATCAAGTCAAAGAAGTTGCGTTTACAGAAAGGGTGTTAGAAACCTGTATTGCTAACGCCAACTAAGCTTAGTTCTCACCAAATGCCAAGAATATGATAGCGCACGTTGCATTTTGATACCAGTCCCCGTTTGTGTGGCCCAATTTTACAGTGACACCACTCACACGGTGGAGTCCAATATCATGCCCGGTATGCCTACGCTAGAATGGACGGTACCATCTTTGAGCAGTACGTTGCATTAATAATGCTTTGGTAGAATAAAGACAATTTGATTGCTTCGATTTAAAGAGAGTTTCGTTTGCCTTCGTGTACGATGAACCACGAGGATCTGTTCATCTGTGTTCAGATGTTCTGACACAACCGTTTGTCATTTTCAAAGTCGTCATTTAATATAAAGGTCAGGTATCCTATATGTGAAAAAAAAAGCATGCTCTTTCACAACGCAAACCTAAAACAGTCGCCACATGGTGCGCAGAAGTGTCAGCGGCATAAATAAATGTGATATTTTGATTAATGATATCTGCCCAGACTAATAATTTGTACAGGGTATTTTTTAAAATATGAATACATAATGGAATCACACGTTGAAAAGTAGAAAAACGACATTTGCAATATTTTACAAGTATACCGGCATACTCAGCATTATATAATAAGTGGCACATATCAACGGTATTTGGTAATTTTACGAGTCACAAACACGTGAACGCCCACAATATGGAAATGATTTTCATGAATTTTTCCGTTCCGGTTTCGTTTGCATCAGTCGTCTTTTGTTTCTGTGCAAGGTCATGAGGTGGCTGCACGGGGACGGAAGCTTGTGGGTCCCTATTGTTCTCTCCGAGACAGGATTGCGACAGATGCAAAACTATAATTATTTTACAATTGACAACCACGCTTTGCAATATGAAATGATAGCTATGAAGAAGTTTATTACATCTGCTTTTTTTTTGTTTAAAGGCCAAGGCCAATTGTACTTTTCCTTCAGAGGGAATCAATAAAATGTCTGGCGTATTGCTCTGCCACATGGCAGGTCAAGTGACAAGCAACAGTTGGGCGTGCCCAAAAGATTTCTCTTTTGTAGATATATTTTATAATTATTACTTATCTGTTTTTCGTCTATTTCGACAAAACAAATGGGAAAAGTAGACATAGGCACGAAAGCAGATACCATTGTGAATTAAGTGTAGCTGGTCACAATAAATATCCACGGCAATTTATCATTAGCAGGGCCAAATCCATCTGTTGCACTCTTCTGGAATTGTTTGTTTGTGTATTGTACTGTGACGTGCAGGACATGACTGCATGACTTTTTCTTGTTACCTGAACATTGGAGCAGTTGTTTGATTCATTTGGACTTGAATTTTCTCGATAGTCCCACCATTAATTGAGTAAGACTCTTCTCACTAGAGTGGTCTTCCGCTCTGATCCTACATTTTGTTCAAAGAACAGAAATGAGCTAAGTATGAGACATGGAACATGAACACATCGAGCTTTGATCTTAAGGTTGGCGCTGAACGATGAAGTGCCGGTAAAATATCACTATTAGGCTCGGAACTGTTTCCCATGTAAAATATGGTATTAACGTGTTTTATTGACGTGGAGGATATTTTACAATAGATTGGACATGAAAGTAGCCAAAATTTGAAACAACTGTCTTTACAAATATATGTTCTGTCGTCAGCAGCCAGGGTGGGAAGCTGCACCCTATCAAGGCCGACTAAGTCTTCCATGGCAGTTTGCAACTATATGTTACTTGGATGAAATTCCAGAGCTTGTAACCTTATGGGCATACCACTGTTTTCTTTCAACAGTAGAATTTCCGTTTGCATGAAAAAATATCACCCTATCAATGCCATTATACAATTTGCTCAACTATGTCCGGTCTGTGTAGAATTGAACGGCCTTGACCGTTCAGCTGAAATCACAGTCGACCTAATGTGAACGTGTACAATTACACGACGTCTAAATATCAATTTATTTCGATCACAAAGACATGAAAACTACAATTGTGAACACCTATGCGCTACTTTTGTTATTTCATTCATCCAACACATACCTTTGCGTGGCGTCTTGACCTTTGCGAACCGAAGCACACCCCTCAACAGGAAGTAAAATCGCTTGGGCTGCGGCCCAGTATTCCAACTTTAATTACGGGCAGAATAGGGCCTTCTCCTATTATGAATGAATGAATAAATGAATGAATGAATGAATGAATGAATGAATAAATAAATAAAAGAATAAATGACTGAATTAATACTTGGGTCAGGTTGATTGGGGGTTGGGGGTTGGAAACAAATGTTAACTGCATGACTAGGCATAACGAAAGATTTTTTATGAAAAGCAAGATATGTCTGTTGTACTTGGGAAGATATATACAAATAAAACTGATCAAAGCTAACTCTTGTGGAGCTTACTTTTAATACATGAAAATATTTGGGATATGTGTCCATTCTCAGTTCACGTAATTCGAAGGATTTAAACGAGTTAAAATAATCTTATATGAACACGGGTAGGGCTTTTTTTCAGGACAGGTTCAGCCTGGGGCGGGGATAAAAATCCCAAACACAGCATTATTGAAGCCAAAATGACATGATTATTGTCCCACTTTCAATTTATGGTGAAACGACACGATTTTCAGCAAAACGTATTCATCAGGCTAGTTACTATAAACGTGACAAAGGTAACGGTGTGTAACGAGTTGAAAAAAAAAGACTCAAAAAGAGTGAAAAAGAAAAATTAATCTGGTGTGCTTAAAACAGTATTATATAACCCAAAACTACATATCTGCCTTACGATAGTTAATGTCATAATAGGGAATTTTACACCGATTTTTTTTTCTTAAAGGCCAAAAGAATACTATTGTGTCTGCATTATGTTTGTAAAGAGACAATCGACAATACAAATCGAATATATGGATCTCTAGTTCGTCAGTTTGAGTTTGGATCCATGTGCCATCTGAAACTTTTCACCATGAGCACATCAGATGATTCGGAATTTTAAAAAATATGTGAAACTTCCTCGCAAAAAGTAAAATGGTATAATTATAGTTTAAAACTCAGAATGCTCTATATCATAACAATTTGCAAAAATGTTAGCAGTCTACGTGATAACTTTTTCTATAGTAATGATTTTCAATGATAGTCTGCGACGGAGCTTACAGTTGAGCCGTCGGATATGAAGGAAGGCAGAAGTGTCCGTTCTTGTTTCGTTAAATAGACAGTAGAATCACAGAACCGAATTTCGGACTTACTGGAGTACTCGTCGAAAATTTGCTATTTGCTAAGCTGGTCATACGGTTGGGCATTTAGTAGGATAAAGAATACATTTATTATGTGTATATCCAAAATTCGGCGATAATATAATCATCATCATCATCATCATCATCATCATCATCATCATCATCATCATAATAATAATAATAATAATAATAATAATAATAATAATAATAATAATAATAATAATAATAATAATAGTTATTGAATATATTTATTCTGGGAATCCGATTCAGCAGAAATGCTGTTTTTCAATCGGGCCCAGTAAAATCATGTACAAAAATATACATAGTATGAAAAGTGGTACATAAAAGAAACATGATCATATCCACGACGTACGTAAAATTAAAGCACATAAAACCATAACCTATAATGTGAAAATTCAATGTTAAAATACGAAAGCCCATTAAAAGTTAAAACTATACATGGCCCAAACTTTAAGATTGTTCTCTGGTCCTTGTGAAATAAAACTGTTTGTATTTGAGCTTAAAAGACAATATGTCGTCTGCACGTCTAATAGCGTCCGGCAAGCTGTTCCACACAGTAGCACCATAATAAGAAAAGGAACGTTTAAAAATTGCCTTGTTCACTGCAGGAACAACAACATCTAATGAACAGGAACGTCTAGTATTGTATGAGGCATAATATGGACAGACGGGTCTGCACGGAGAGTAAAGAACACAATGTCTTCATTTTTGGACATCCTTCTCTTCTTTCTATCGTTTGATGAATTTTCTTCACTTGAATCTTCAAGGTAATAAAATAATTCGAAAAGAATATTGACCCTTCTAACGGTCATTGTACAGCTAAGTCAGTGCTGTAAAAAAGTCTAACGGCATGACAATGCGCGTTTACACACTACAGCCAGCTCATAACGTATTTTTTCCGATTTGCACACGTCTGAATAATTTGGAAATCGGTATGAGAGAGTAACGGCAGCTTTCCGATTCCATGCATTCATGATAGCGGTGACCCACAGATGCGATTTTGCCGTAATATGAGGGTACCATAACGTTATCTCAACTTTGGCATCATCGGTTAAATAAAGATCAGCGTTGCCATGGTAATTGCATTGCACCCTGGTAAAGGGGCAGCCCCCATCTCGTGGCATTTGGCCATCCTCATATTATTCAGGACCTTTCGAAGAAAGAGAGTGTTGAGAATGAGAAGGAAAATAGCAACAAAGGGAAGACACTTCCATTTTTTGTGAGTGAAGTAATATGTAAGTCAGTGATGATGAATACGCGGGCTTTTGGGCAATGCCTCTTCTACCTTGACCTTTGACTCATAATAGGAGGTATCCATGTTGCCTGGGATCCTGTGGTGCCATCTTGACTTTGTCAAGGAACTTCACACGAAGGAAGGACATATTCATGTATTAGGAGGGACCAGATGAGCTTCTATGATAAAAGTCTCAGCTCCAGAAACCAAAAAGCTTATTAAACAAGTCATTCACTAAGTTTTCAAACACATAAGATGTTAAACATATTTAGAAATTTTATTTGTTTGCGAGCAAAACTGTTATTTCAGGAGGGTTTAGTAACATAGCTGATACAAGTGCCCTCATGTCGGAGGCATAGTGTTGTTGCCTAGCAATAGAGGTGACATGGATAGGTCTGCAGTGAATATACTTAGATACGAATGCCTCCTATTAAAAACCCGTGATCTCTGTTATGCTGTGACCATGTGTTGATTTAACCGCGTGAGTTTGTTTACAAGCAGAGTGATAATTAAACACAAATCAGCGCATGTGCTGTTTAATGAAATGGCACAAGTGAAGTTGCCATTCGACACTTCCGTATTGGCCTGTTCTTACTGGCACTTGATTCCCTTACCGTTACGTGTTGGAGGCATAACGAAAGCAAAACCACCTGTGAAGTAGATTTTGTTTTTCATTTGCATAACACAGAGTATAAAGGTTTGATTCCCTGTGACCGAGTGTAATATGAACAGCCCGTGCCGATATTTGCACATACTGCACCCAAATACCGTTACCGTTCCGGTATTTGGGTGCAGTATGAAAATTCTCACTGATTATTTTGTTCTGTAATGATTATCTGTACCGTTTTGCTGTCCCATATGAGCCCAGTTTCCTCTTCCTTGTTAATCTAATTTTCTCTTCCTGCACTACAGCAAAATTACTTCCGCATCAATTTGTAATACTTGCGCAAATTGTGAAGCAATGCTTACTAATTTATCCATTTTTAACACTACAACATTGCACAGTTAGTAACAATCAGGGTCTGAGTGTCTGAGCATTTTGATGATATTGTCCGTCGAAAAATGTGATTAAATGTTTGGTCCTAAAAAAACATTATTGAAAGACTTTCTCAGACTTCATTCAAAGGATTTTTTTTTACATTTAGCAAAATATATTTAGTAAGATTATCACAAATCCTATTATTGAATCGTTTGTTCATTAATCAATGGGGTCTGCCAGGTTAAGTATCACAGTGAATTTTATCCCATGTTTGCGCTTGCACTCCCTACAGACACAAATGTAATACGACTATGTGATCTGCTTCCTCGAATTACATAGTATATATGCAAATTAGCTATGTGTTGGTAGGGTAACAATCCAGCCGTCGATATGAATAAACCAAAACATAGAACAAAATCAAAGTTACCAAAAAAGCTATAGACATGATTCAGATATGTACTGCATATACAAAAATCAAAATAGTTCAAGTCACCGAAAATGCAAAACAAAGCAAGATGGTTCACTACAGGTAGATGCATACATATATATCCCAGTTCACAATAATGCGATCTGGCGATGGGAAAACTCACAAAGGACGCTTGGGAATAAGGTTATGTAAATCAGCAACTAATTGCAACTGACTGTTTATGCATAACAGAACTATAATATGAAGGGTTTTGCATCTACGGTGCATTTCTAGACGGCATCACAAATTTGTATGTTGAAGGGAATGGACAATTCGTTGCTGCCAAAGAGAAGAATATTAGCTAGTCTGTTACTCGCTATGTGTATAATCAGATTCAGATGGACGAGAGCTACAATAGGGATAGTGGAGTTGAGAAGTTTAATTCTGTAAGTTGAATGCTCTGGACAAAAGAGCAGAAAGTGTTGCAGATCTTCAGTGGGGTATTTACAAGAACAAGTAGGTTGTGGGATGATGTTGACTTTACAGAGATCATAGCTAAGTCTCGAGAATTCTAGCCGTAGTTGGGTATGACAAATGTTGGCAAATCTGTGTTCGTGGGTATAATAAACAGGAATATTATCCACTGCTAGTAGAGTTGCTTTCAGATTTTATTTGAATATTTATAGGGAAATTAGGTCTCTCATAATGGAACGAAGATTGCTCTATAGCTTAATAGTCTCAGGAAGCAGTACTTTGTCTGAGAGATTAGTTTTGCAATTAACTGGACGTATGGAGCTAGTGTGGCTAAGGTTTCGAGAATTCGAGAGTTGGGAGAATTAGTTGACAGAGATATTAAGGTGTTAAGTATTGAAACATTTTGTAAAGAAGAAATGACTTAAAATACTTCCCTCTGATGACTGAGTGTTAACCAACCAGGTTCACGTAAGAGATTGGCATGTGATGTGTGCCTTCATGCATCTGTACATATAATGGCCGCTTCAAAGTGTAGGGATTCAATGAGATCAAAAAGACCGTGACCACAGTTGTCAAAGAGCACACCACCATATTCAAGAATTAGTCTAATCATAGTTAAATATAGTTTAATCAGAGCTTTGCGGGAAAGTTTACATTTGAATCCTCGCAGAAGGGCCATTCGCTGGCTTGCTTTGGTGGTAATGTGAGTACGCCAGGATAAATTTTTTACTGAGAGTAATACCAAGCTGAGTACGTGAATCTGTAGCAGGTATTTCAGAGTCTCCGAGACAAACGGGTGGATGGTGTGGTTTAACCAGTTTGGTTGAAAATAGAACACAGAGAGACTTAAAAGCATTAAAGCTAACACGCCATAACTTGTCCCAGATGCGTATAATGGAGATATTATTGTTCAGATGATTAGAAGATTCAATGTGGTTATTAACAATTGTAAGTGGATAAAGTTCTGACACGACATGTCATATTGTCAACTAGATTACTAACATAAACCAGAAAGAGAAGTGGGCCCAAAATGGAAGCCTGTGGCACACCAGCATCAGTTGGTAGCCATGATGAAGTTTTACCATGAATGAGCACACGTTGGAAACGATTTGAGAGATGACTACCAAGCGATGCTACCGGATTATCAGAGATGCCGAGTTGTCGAAGTTTAAAAAGGAAGCCAGGATACCAAACCTTATCGAACGCCTTGGACACATCCAGAAACACCGTTCTGGCTTCTTTGGACTGTTCTAGGCCGTTGTAGATATTGTGAAAGATGTACACAAGCTGATTAACAGTAGAGGCATTGGCCTTGAGGCCAGAACTTGGGGAAGTGAGTAGGTTATTTTTGTGTCAAGTATTCAAAGAGTGCATTAAAGACCAGTCGTTCCAAAACCTTTGAAACATTACAGAGCAATGAAATGGGACGATATTGTTTTGGTGAATTTGTGTTTAAGTCTCCTGAGCAAAACAGTGCGTTTGCCGGTTTTCTTTACAATTCTGGCGACATGAGCATGCCACGAAAGGTTATGAAAAAGTGTTATCCCAGATGGGCGTTAATATCTGCTTCGCGGTTTGGGGTTTTGTCCAGAAGTACAGGTGGGTGGCCTGCTTTTCGACGTTTGCAAGAGAACACAAGACCAATAGATTTAGTAGCATTAAAATCGACTTTCCAAAGATAACCCCACACATGGATTTTGCCCAGGTCCACATTTATTCTTCTCGGTGATTCTGGAGGGGTCTGGGCTATCTCAACGAAAACCGTATCGTCCTCAAATAATTTGATAGCATACGATATGTCATCAGCCATGTCATTAACATATAGGAGAAAACGAAGAGGGTCCAGAATGGAGCCTTGTAGGATTCCAGCATCTACTGGCAACCTGGATGAAGACGGGCTACTCACGGTGACACGTTGATAGTGATTCGAGAGGTAAATATTGATCCATTTTACAAGAGAGTCTGAGATACCGAGTTGGCCAAGTTTAAGAGTGAGGCCTTCATGCCATACTCGAACAAAGGCTTTTGATATATCGAGAATACCATTCTTGCATCTTTATTACGTTCAAGACCGCTATAAATATCATGAAAAATACGGACCAGTTGGCAGATGGTGGAGTCGTTAGTCTTGAAGCCAGAATTTTTGCAAGTCAATAACTCGTCTCCTTTTAAGTGCTCGAAAAGAAATTTATAAACTAATCTTTCAAAAATTTTGGAAATATTACAAAGAAGAGATATTCCACGGTAATTATCTTTTTTGCCCTTCAGTCTTTTTGAAACAATGGGCATATGTTGGACTTCGTCCACTCATTAGGAAAGCTGGAGGGGCATAATGAGAGATTGAATAACATTGTTAGTGGAAAGCAAATACTATTTGTTGTAGTCAGGGGTGTTAGGGATTTGTTGGTTCACATTCTTCCAAAAGAACCAAATTTGGCCCATATGTCACCCAAACCATACTTGTTCGATTTTTGATGGGCGCCAAGGGGGACGCCCTCTGGAGCCCCCATATTGGCACAATCCAATATGGCCACCTTCAGGATTATAATTTAATCATAGTTATAACACCAAAAGGGGTAGAATACTAAATAATGCGACTTTTGGGGAGATTTTAGGGTCAAGGAATCTGATTTATATCTAATTTTAACGATTAGAGGTCAAGGTCACCCTTCAAGGTCACCTTAAAGGTCATTTTGAGGTCAAATATGTCATTTTTGTGCTTCATTCACAATTTATTTCTAGCAAGTTCTTACTGGAACCTATGTTATGAATTTCATTTAATGCCACTCTGTAAGCATCAAAATGTCATATTTCCAGCAGTGGTGGTGGAGCTTGGTGCCATTTTGGAGCTGACGCATCTAAGAAGATACCCTAGTCCTCTACATATTCCCTGTTCTTGTGTTCTCATGAAATGGTGGTGGTGTCCGGTGCCATTTGGAGCTGATACATCATAGAAGACTACCCCAGTCCTATTGTGCTTTTCAATAAAATATCCCCAATGCCATCAGAACCAGTTGCCGAGCCGATCTTGAATGACTGCAATACTTTCGTGGCGTCGTTTTCGTTTATATGTAGTTCATTTAAACGGGCTTCAGTTCGGAAAGTAAAATCAGATAACGTATAAGCATTATAATCAGGCGGTAATTTGCACTGATTTGAAAGGAATGTGTCAAAGATTTCGCACTTATATTTGTTGTCAGAAAGGAAATGACCATTATGAGAAGAGGGATATTTGGGATATTTTGATGCACCTTGCTACCAAACACTGATTTTTTCAGGCCCGGTCACTTTTTGGGATTAATGTCTTTTGAGTCTGAATCAGAACGAAGCTTTCAAATGTACAATCCAGTTGATTTCTTTATGACATTTACAGTTTCATTACGCTAAAACTGATAGAAGCGATTGAATTTGATTGTTTCCTGCAAAGCAAAAGGATGCATCTGGTTTGCTATTATTTTTAATCTTGTCCATGCTCGATTGCGTGTTTAATGAGCTTTTTGATTTTGCAAGTAATCCAAGGTTTGTCTTAAGGTCTGATTAAGACATCGCTACATGGGACAAATTGCTTCCATGTGTCAATAAATAGATCGGACCAATAATTTGCAACAATATAAAAAATAACTTTCTACCGAAATTGCCAATGGAAGCTAGAACAACATAACATTTGTCGCATTTATACTTAATGTGAAGCCATTGGTAAAAAGATCTCCCTTTGTGTGATTGCAGAAACTTTTTTCTGATAGTTTTAAGATCTTCAATTAAAACACGGTTTAGTTATTTTAAGTGTGCTTATATTGAGTAACTCCGGCAGTTATCATTGATGTCGTTGATCTTCCATTAAAACACCATTTTGAAAAATAGATGTGATTTAAATACAAGTCTATTTCTACAACCATTTATTACGGTAGTTCTTATAAGCGTTGTCTGAATGGGCTAATCAGTGATTGGCACAAGTTCAGTCTTCGCAAAATTTCACATAAGCAGTCACGAAATTGATTACTGTTTCAAAATTTTCGTTTTTAACAAATTGTCTCAACTTCCTAATTCAGCTAGGTTGCAACATGTGTAAGACAGAACGTGCTTCTCAACACAAGAGACATCATTTACAATCATTTTTGTCAGTGTTACCGTAACAGCTATTGGCATTTCAGCGCTGCACGTCTCAAAAGAAAAACATTTAATTATGGTAAGAATATTGGCTTACTTATTGCACCAACTTCACTGTCATTTCTTGGATGGTAGTATATATAGCCGCTGGCTATATATAATACCATCCGTCTTTTTGTAATTTTAAAGACCAGTCTGACACCTTAGTACCTTCCTCTAGCTTGGTCAAACTTGCACGTTATATGTTTTTTAGCTGTTTATTCTTTAGAGGTAAAATGCATTATTTCTTCTCAAACATACGGTGGTAACAGCTTCACAGAGATAATTGTTTGATTGACATCAAGAATTGTCACTTGGTTCTAAAATATGGACTGCAGGGCACATCAACGTGAAACGTTATGAAAGTACATGATAAGTTCAGCAAAACAAGTACAGTTCATACGCGCAATTGGGGGGGGGGGTCATTACAGAGATAATTCTTATCTCTCACCAAAATTATTCAAGCGCTTAGCAATTCATGAGTCTCATTAGGATACTCTAAAGTATACAAGGATACAAAAAAATTATCACACTTTTACAAACGAACGCATTTGTTGTGTATATAAATCATGTAAGAGCAATGATTTATTCATGCTGTTGATTTTACATCCAGCATTAGACTATTTTTGAAAAATGCACAACCTCTGATCACAGCATTGTATTTCAACATTTGCTTGTAAATTCCGGAATGTAATCACATGACATTCTGCCGCAATTTTATTTCAATGCCATCCTTACATAAATCTGCAGATTTTTTTTTTACAAAGTGCAGGTGCTGCAAATAGGTGCACCATAAGATTTTGCCACAGAATAATTTTACCCCTCTTTAGGAGAAAAATTTGCTGAATGACGTAACTCACTGTTTGGTTTACAATTAAACAACGAACAACAATACTTTCACATGGGAAATATGTGGCCAATAAGTATGTATTTGACCCGGGGTCTTTGATCATTAAGTTCGGCGCAAGTACAGAGCACCGATATAATTTTTGATTCGTCTTGTTTTGGGTGTAAAGGGTTATTCACTGGCCGCGTTTTATTATTTTGCAAAAGCCTCCAGATAAATTGCCCAATGCAAAACAAACCAAAATTTACAGCTAATTATCACCATTTGGAAATCATTTTTCCCCTGATCCTCATAGCTGGGCTTCGATTACAATAAATCGAGGCGTCAGCTCGTTCATGTCGGTATCTGGGACCACGTACATGCAACCAGACCCGAAATAAGCCCGCCATTTTTCACTCGGTTCGTTCTGGAGACATCGTGGAGCAGAAATAAGCAACCTCATATGTTTTGACAACTCACTTTTGGACGCCGTACAACTTTGTCATTACCTCTGTGTTTACTGAACTAAGTACTCAAGGACCTGATTTTTGTTTTGTATTTACATGTCTATGGTTCCTCGGCCGCGCCGCCTGTTCCTGGTTCATATTGATGACTGTATTTTGAATGTCAAAAGGAGGCTGCTCAGTGTTACTTCATCGCTTTTCCCACTGAGTTGTCTCAGGCAGAAATGAGACCAGGCACTTGTCCTGGTTCACACAGTACATTACACAAGTAATTGTCATTGCAAAACGTTAACAATCGGGGGAAATGTGTCATTCAAACGCACCATGATAGCTCCAGCAGATACAAGCCACTTTGGGTTTGATTTCTTTACCGAGACACACGATGGGTGCATGATTCTGTAAAACCTTGAACTGTGAAACTCTGGAAGTGACAAGTGTGTCACCAGGCGGCGCCTTCTGTCTATATGCATCGTTGTCCTCAAGGAGGTTCAAACATTGAGGGTGCACTGAAGAATTGAAAAGCCTGCACCTTTCATAGTCAAGCTCCCCCCATTCAGGAAGTAATTATGAATTTTCTGGCATATTTGTATTAAATACAAGAATTGTTTTATAAAATATGGGCTTCAAAAAGCATTTTTTCATTCAAATGCTATACAAATTTTCGGCAGAACTTTTTTTATTGCCCTCTAAATATTATGTCCGATGGCAGACGAGCAACATAAGCTGGCTTTACCAACCGGGACCCATAATACTCTGCGTATGAATATATAATGCACGCTTCAAGCACCAGTCCACAAACCTTGTGCATATGAAGGCCAAATCACTCTGGTTCTCAACAAAATGTACAATGCTGGACTTCCACTTAAATTATCTCCGCAGTATATCATTGAGTACAGGCACTATGCTCACTTTTAATTGGCACTTGACTGGACCTAAGACTTGGCGTATTATTTCTTTAGTGCTACCTTCAGCAGCAGCTGGGAAATTATTAAATTGCCGGATTAGCATCCCGCAGCACATAATATGGATACACTAGGTAATCATTTCATCGCATGAAGATGAATTGATGTCTCCGAACTGGTTTGGTGACGCTACACTAAATTTACATACTGGAGGACAAAACACAATTGAGAAAAAAAAAGTTTAAAAAGGTACAGCTTATGCGCCTTACATGGGGGGGGGGGGCATCCACATACTTTGGCTGCGAATGTACTGATTGCCATATGGCTCCTACAAGTCTACCTATTTTGCATGAATCAGAGCAGGCATCAAGGTTATATCATTTTCAGTGATAAATGCATGTATACGATTTTCATACAAAATACTGGGAATCAAGAAGCAAAAACGCAAAAGAAATAGTTTTATTTTCATGTGTGTCACAAAGTCTATAAAACGCAATATTTACAAAAGTTATGGAACACGTGCTGCTCATTGTTATGTCCAGCACAAATTGAAGACAGCTACCGGAGATTCCTTGAGGACATCGCGTTTAACCCATTCCTGGTCAGAGTACGACTGGGTCAATAGCTTTCCTTGGCGCGGGTTGGGTTCAACCTTGGGCGTACCATCACGAATGTTTTTACATGCAAATCTCAGCATGTTTTCTAGTAACGAAAAGTTTAACCAAGGCGGTATGAGTGGGAAAGGATTAACTGCCGAGTACACCTGACAACAGTCATCACAAAAAATTGATACATGGCCCGAAACGTATCGACAAACATGCTAAAGCGTCACTCCGTGTAAATTATCCTAAATTAAAGACGAAGTCTGCGTATTTTTTTTTCTTCAGAAACCAGAGAAGATCTGCAGGTAAGAAGGAAATGCCAGACAGAAAGAAAGAATTATTGATAAAACAGAATGCCAAGTGTCAGCAAACAGACAAGATGTGGTCATGTAGTGTGAAACTCTATCTAATTTCAGTATCCTTTATATTGCAACTTTGATTATTTTATGGGTCACTGTTGACACTACAACATGGGCTGATGACAAAATAGTCACCATATATATATATATATATATATATATATATATATATATATATATATATATATATATATATATATATATATATGGTGGCATGAACAGTGTTATGTCTGACTCAAATGTAAACAAAGTCTAGTGATGTACATAGGCATGTTACTGACCGCTGACAGATCATGGCCTGTTGTATGTCTGGTCTATCACAAATATGTACTTTATATAAGGATGTCAAATTTTGAATATGTGCATACAATAGTCTTCAAATTAAATGTCGGACAAATATGCTGAGACAGAGAGAAAGAGAGAGAGAGAAAGAAAGACAGAAAGAAAGAAAGAAAAAGAAAGAAAGAAAGACAGAAAGAAAGAAAGAAAGAAAGAAAGAAAGAAAGAAAGAAAGAAAGAAAGAAAGAAAGAAAGAAACAAAGAAAGACGCAGAATTTCTGTTGGTACATGAACAAAAGCATTCTCGTTTTGTCGCGTTTTTTCAGATTATGTCTAATTTTCAGTGTTTGGATAGGAGAACACGGTTAATACTTGAACATTTGTTTATTCTGGTTACAATTTTCATTTCAGAAGCAAAGTTAGACAGACACACACACACACACACACACACACACACAGAAAGAGAGAGAGAGAGAGAGAGAGAGAGAGAGAGAGAGATTATTACTGTACTAGTTGCAGTTACAGGTGTGAAAGTCATCACCCGGCCATAGCTATTCATCTGGCTGGCTGTATGACTCATAATTCTGATGTAAAGGCATTAAAATATTTTGTTTATTTTGTTTGTTTGTAGCAAATTTTGGTGAATGTATGCCGGGTAATAATAGTATGTTATATTTACACATTAATTTGAGCGTTTGAACAGCATTGCTACCTTTGCTTTGCAATATAAACATTCTACTGGCTTGCTCTCCAACATTTATGGTGCAAACTTTCTTGGTTATTTATGTAGGAGTTGGTGGCGTTAGTTTCGTAGGGATGTTCTTTAGCACAGGTTCCCTGTGCTATGTTTGATATATAAAAGGAACTGGTTAACAATTTTTTGTGGTGCCTCTAAAAGGAGTCAACAAGAGTGTGAAACTGGGTGATATATCAGCAGGTTGCGCTGACCTACCCTCCATTTACTATGGAGGCACAAACAAAGCTAGGCACTTAAAGAAGTGCTGTCTTCAACCCGCTCTCCTGTTTCATTTTGCATATTTTCGAGTTTTTAAGTACTATATTTTTCGAGAATCCCGAGCAAAATCTCCAAATTGAACCCTTTTGTAAAATGTCCATTTTTCGCCCTAAAAAGGAATTTAAAAAACTATTCTTGCGGTATATATAATGTAAAGATCCTAAGCAACAAGAATTTATATAGTTTTATGGGTCTAAAATTAAAAACCAAAACAGGAGAGCGGGTTGAAGACAGCACACCTCTAAGTGCCTAGTTTTGTTTGTGCCACGTTAAAGCCATAATTCACTCCATCACTGGAAATTAAGACATCACATCTGCAGAGAATTTCATAGTATATTTGCGATGACGTGGCTCAGGAAACGTCCGTTGCACATTCATAATTCACCTTTTGTTTTTGGCCCCTCAAATGCCGCCGGTTGGATCTTCTTAAAATTTTATGGATATGTTTTGAACGCAAACGCCTGAATTAGGGGTAGGATGTCTAGAGGTTAACAGTCATCACCAGTCGCAAAATGAATTAATCACTTAATTTTTATAGGATTGATAAAATGAAAATAAAGACAAAAAAGTTCCCGTGCATCAAATATTTACAAATTTCACAATGGGGACAGAGCCTATTTTTTTTTTAATTGTAGATAGCAGTTCTATATTCATTAAACACTGAAAATTCAAATGAGTTTAATTGTGCTGCTTTAAACATATTTTATTAAATTGAATATAAATTCGATCGGGGAATAGGGAGCCCGTCTACAATGCGTCACAATTTAATTAATTTCGTAACAGCATATTGTCTTCTGCGAGAGACCAGCTGTCGTACCAGCACAATAATGTCATTGCAAAAGGAACCACAGAAGTAAGATAGCAAGTTGGGTCCCTGGTGTTGAAAGGTGGACAAATTAACAAAAAATGACTAGAAAGTACCTTCTTCGAGTTCCATGCCATGAAAAGGCATGAAAGAGTAGACAAAACACTCACAAATACGGGCGTTCAGACCCCCTGCTACCCATGCGTTATGTAGCTTGCTGAATAAATGTCGTTTGCCCTGCCACCGCAACCAGTGAGCAGCACCTGGATGGTTGTCTTGTCAGCGACAATTAGAATGTACGCCTGGACCCAAAGAGAAACGCTATCGATACTGTATCTTAATACAGCGGGTCGCCTTGACACTAGTAAAATTTCTCGGCGGCAGATTCTGCGTTTGGGCATCAGCCAGAGGCAGAAACCGTTGGCCAGCAAGGCGCAGCGTTGGTCAGCGACACTGTTGCTGAATAACACTGTCTAACGGTGGCTGCCGCTGAATGATTAAAAATGAAGGTTTTTTTTATGAATATGGGTGAGCAAAAGGCTTTGTAAATGGCCATTTTGGCAGGTTTGTCCAGGAGATCGGAGAGTCTTGCTAAAAGATTCAACTGTTGGGCTCCTTTGCTGCATAGATTTGCAATGTGGCTTGAGGAATTTAGCTTGCGGTTAAGAGTTACTCCTAACAGGTTTACATGCGGCACTCCTTTTCTTGTATTTCCGTCAAGGTCAAGATGTTTCGTTAGCAACTATTGCTTGGAATTTGCTGGGGTTGGCCTCCATGTAGTTTTTGGAGCATCAATCAATAATTTTTGATCCATACGAGGAGAGGTTTTGCTGTAATGACTTTTTGTGTTTGCTGCGGCTACAGGGTATTGTCGTCAGTATAGATGTATAATTTGCTATTTGTTATTGCATTAAAAATACCATTGGAGTGGAGGTTGAAGAGGGCAGGGCCCAAAATTGAGCCTTGTGGTACTCCTTTCATGCTGGTTTCCCATGTTCTGCAGATGGAGCCGAATTTGACTGTTTGACTCCTGTTTATTAGGTAGCTTTTTATAAGGGTGCTTGCTTCCTCTGATAACCCGTTTGCGCTTTGTTTAGTTACCAGAAGCTGACGTGGAAGGCAGTCGAAAGCCTTCGACAGGGCCATGAGAAGGGCACCCACATAACTGCCTTGTTCAAGCGCAGCTGTCCAATCTTTCACCAGGCGGAGTAAGACATAATGACTTCCATAACCTTCCCTGAAAGCAGATATCACTTGGTGGCAGATAATGCTAAAGGGCTGTGTGGAGTTAATCTAGAAGTAGCCTTTCACATACCTTTGAGCAGCTGGTTAGGATACTTATATGGCGGTTATTATTTTTTTTGGGGGGGGGGGGCAGCGAATCACCTTTTTTGTAACATGGGATAGCGGTGGCTTGTTTTGAACAATTCGGGAATCTGTTAGTGTCAATCATTTTGTTGAAAGTTTTCGTCATTGTAGTTGTGATGACTGGAGCGGAATTCTTCAACGATTTGGCGTGTATGAGATCACATCCAACAGCTTTTTCGACATAAAGTGAAATAATTCTTTTATTTAATTCATTGATGATTGCACGCGAGAAATTGAAGCTAACTTGATGTTGAGAATCTGATTTTATATTGAGGATACCTGGGTGATCCTGATGATATGTACAGGATGCTATAGCATAATCTTCAGGGTTTTCATAGTCTAAGGGGCATGAGGCAGCATCGTTTGGTGTTGGTGCAATGTTGACGTAGAAATGGTTTGTGATTCGCAACCTGCTGATGGTCACTGATAATCTGATTATCTTTCTCAATCATGAGATGTTGTACTGAACAGCTAGACATTAATCCCTGCCATCCTGTTCACCTGGATTCATATTTTGCTTGTTATACAAGGCACTTAGCAGGACAGAGCAACAGGCAGCGGCACAGCGCGTTAGTGAGCGGCATACAGCAGAGAAAAGGTTCCTGCTTCTGGCTAACAAAGTTTGCCGCCCAAACCCAGAATATGGCGTAGCGATTTTTACTAGGGTGATACAGACACAACCACAAAGACCCTGTGAATCGCGGCAACGGAACAATCGTGTCTGGATGTACTGAAACTGTAATTATAATATAAAAAGGTTATAAAATGGCACAGGTCAGGAATAAGGAAGACAGTTATAAGCACATGAAAAAAAATATTACCTTTGTTGGCCTTAATTGACAATGTATGAATTGCAGGTACTTAACCAAACGTTGGATGCGTACATGTACGTCGTTTGCTTTGGTAAAATGACATGTTCCTTATATACTTCGTGTGTTATGTATGCGCTGGGTGTTCTTAAATTGTAGAGAAAACTGTGTACCTCAGTCCTTCGATTTTCAGCATGAATTTTTTTCGTCTTTTGGATCATTTAATTTGTAATTCCATCTGCTTACAGCATGGGTATGCGTTCGTCCGTCTACAATTCACAATTTTCGGTTTCTATGGTAGCTGCGACCATATCCTCCTTAAAGTGGTTGGAATGTACCTTGCATGATCCTCTTCCAAGAGTGTTCACCATGCCACTAGAGGACCTGATAATTTTGGTTTCGAGTCAGTCGGTTGGTTGGTTGGCTAATTGACTAGCTGGCTGGCTGACTAGTTGATTGAATGCCTGGTTGACTGGCTGGCTGGGTGATTGGTTGTTTGGTCGGCTGTCTGGTTGCCTGGCTTGTTGGCTGGCTTGCTGGCTGGCTGGCTGGCTGCTTGGTTGCTTGGTTAGTCAGGTCGTTCATTCGTTCATTCCGAATTTTTAACTTGCCAGCAAATCTTACAAAATCTTCGCTTTCGTAACTACTTTGCAATTGCTTTTAAACTACAAAGGGTCCAAATACGAGCCCTAAATTTTAATCTCTCTGCCTAGGGACATGCAGGCACGTCCCTGTTCCGACTACAACGTTAAGTCTCATTGTGATATTTTTCAGCCAATTTAAACTCCTTTTGTAAAACAGTTGGCTGCATTTAGTGTAAGTTTGGCAGGAAGTACAGCAGTAGAAGGTGGAATACTTGTTCTGGTACACTTTTTTGCGGAGACAAGTTTTTGATTTGACAGCAATAACGGATTTCCGCAGATATGTATTTATATACATTTTGTAATGCACCCTCTATCTAGAATAGTTTTGCAGATATTCAACATTGAAAACTTGGCTATTGGCATAATTAGCACCCATATGAATTGAAGCTGGAATGGAACCCCTGAAAACAATTTTGAAGATATTCATTATTCAACACTTTGTGTGTATTTGCCAAAAAAAAGAAAAAAAGTATAAATCCGTATGCTTCGAATTTTCAGTCACTGTTCATTGGATTCGTGGAAGGTACAGACATATGTTACTTGGAATGGCATTTCTATATATAATACTTTCAAAGATATCGATCATTATTCAATATTTTAATTTTGTGTATTGGCCAAAGTTATCGAAATATCCACACTGTTAAAATATGACAGTTTTCAGTCACTGTTCACTGGATGCGCCCACAGCACAAACCTACATATATATGGAATGGAACCTCTCAGAAGCAGTTTTGAACACATTTATTATTCAACACTTTGGTTGTGTGTATTTACATAAATGACCATAAATTCATTGGATGCGCGTATAACACAAAGAAATATAAGCTGGAATGGCATTTCTATCTGTAATATTTTTGAAGACATTAATCCGTATTCAACACTTCATTTTTGTTCATTGGCCAAAGTTACCATAGATTTAATTCCTACATTTATCAGATACTGTTTATTCGATACGCCTAACGCACAAACATATAAATTGTAGCGGTACGCCACAGTAAACATTACCGTAGACCCAATATCTATATCTGTATGTGGAATGTTGTTTAGAATTGAGAAGGAACTAAAAAAATATGACCCAAATTTACATAACTTTCAGAGAGGGAAAGAAATGAAAGAATATTGACATGATATAGTGTTCACCCATGGACGTAATACCTGGCCTTCTGTTGTTTGAAATTAGAACTGTTTGAATTCAGTGCAATTTTCTTCGCTAATTTTTCAAGGCTTAAATAGTTTGTAATATGCCGCAACTTCCATGCTGCTTGAGGTCGCATCAATAAATTGCACGTACTGTGTAACCAGGGAGAAAACTACTGTTGTTACGGGTCGTCGGCCTTGGGCAATGTTCACCAGTCAGAGGTCCCCGCGCTGGGTTTCAAGGTGACACCGCGGTGAGTTCGGACAAAATCTGATCTGAAGATGGTTGTACTATGTCGACGTTTGATAAAGGCCGTGGTCACATTTGTGCCGCGCCGGAGTGCATTTTGTGCTGGGAAGCTGACATGTGCACAGTCCGGGAAAATACACTCAGGAAATTTAGGTTATGAATGGAAGTCTTTCAGGACTAGCCAGGCAGGATATACCACGGCAACCAATACTTCGCCTTTGGTGTCAATAGAATGGCTGAGGGAGCGGTTGGCTAAGGCAAACGAAAGGCTGAGTGTACTAGACACAACATGGTATCCAATGAAAGACAGCTACCCTATGTTTGTAGAGTAAGTTATTTTTGTAGACTTATAGTCATAGTAACTCTCAATGTAAGTGTGAATTTATGAAGCTTGCTTTCTCCACGAATGTCTCAGTTCCTTTTACTTTTTCGGAGATAATTTTGGTGGAATTATTATTATTATTATTATTATTATTATTATTATTATTATTATTATTATTATTATTATTATTATTATTATTATTATTATCAAAGTAAAAAGCACGTGCTATATATATATATATATATATATATATATATATATATTATATATAATTCCTGGCGATGCATCTGATAAATCACAGACATTTGCAGGGTTCTTGGTGTTTACTAAAACGAGCAATAAAAGGCTTGACTGAATTAAGAGCCGTCCATGATGTAACGACTCAATTTTTATTATGCAATCTGGGTAATGTTATGCTAACTTACTTGAAGCTATTGGTATCTCTTCTGTAGATACTCAGATTCAAAGGCGAACATTTTCGTTATTTAAAAAACATCGAGATCGATTCTCCTGCTACATACGTGTGATTATTTTCTTAGCTGTTTATATTCCCAGGGGTAAACTGAATGACGGAACTCTCACTGAAAGGTTTATAAGAGCAGGCTATTCTATAAGTAAAATCATCTTTGATATTGATGTTCATCGTTTTAAGCCTAATAGTGAAAATGGGGAGGTCGACTTTCTTAAAAAATCATTATTATTTAGTGAAAACTGTGTTAAGTCTTACAGTGAAGACCAGGGCCTTTTAATTCAAATCTTTTAGTGGCTGTATAATCAGTTTTGTACACATGGAACCAGGTAACTTCGGTAACTGGCTCCATGTGTATTATTTATTCTATCATTTGAAAATGTGGACTCGAGCAGTTTTATTTTATTTTTGTGTTCATGGCATTATTATTTGCAACTGTGATATGATTATTTTTCATTTCGTGCTATGTCGCTGTATGGTACTAATGTGCTATTTTTACCCGCAACATGGATTAATGATAATTGTATTTAATTCACATCTCCTTATCATTTGTCTTATTTTATCTAGATGTACTTGTATTTCACTGTGATTTTCCGCGGTAGCGGGGGTTTAATAAAACTAGTAATTGTTATAATGTACGATCTGCCGGGCCTCCTGAAATGATGTCAAAAGAAATGAAAAATAAAAGAAACATAATTTGTGCACACATACTGGTTGCTGGTTCGAGATCCCTGTCGCTCTGTGGGCACAAACATATTCACATATGTGTGGTCGAGTTATATGCTATTAGCTCAACAAGTGGAACATGGCAGTGAAATAATCCACAGTGTGGCTCACACTTGAACCACGATGTTTCATGCTGAACCTTGTTTGCTGATAAAAACAATGTCAGGGTCAACTATTATCTTGATGTCAACAAGCCTGATCCCCATGCAAAGAGAAACCCCATTCTAATGAGTATAAATCCATTTGTCTATGTTTGTTTGGTATGGGTGTCACAAAGCATTTGTGTGTGTGTATATGTCCATGTTTGTGTGTCCTAAAATATTTGGTGCACCGAAAGACAAGTATTGTATTTGAAAACTGGAGCATCAACATACTCGATATGTACATGAACATGTTGCAGGTCACGCGTTTGGCTGACAAATACGGAGGCAAAACGGTCAGTCCAAACTTGGCGGTAACATAAGTGCGCATTTTAAGGAATGTTTAAAATCTTATGCCCTTTGTTCTCTGCAATTCCTCTAGCATTTGTAGGTTAAGACTTGTACATATACTTGTTGTGATTCACCATACCTGGAAACTTAGCTTATTGGTTTACAGTATTAAATTTAAGTCAAGATTTTATTGACAAAAGCTGCCGCATAATTCTTACATGTTTGCCCTACATACAAAACATAACATATCTGCACTGTTTTACACTTCAACACTCAGACAGCAGGTGCTGCTGCCTGTGGAGTCAACTAGGAACTTCAGGACAGGACACATCAAATACATACTTGATGATAAAAAGTCTGATTTCTACACTGCAATGCATGGTACTGTTCATTATATGCACAGACTCACACACACACACGCAAACACACACACACACACACACATATATATATACATATATATGTATATATATATACATACATACATACATACACTACATACATACTAGAAATACCACTCATACACACACACACACACACACACACACACACACTCATTTCCACTATTACTAAGTTACAAGCCAATACGTCAGTTTTTCCTTTGAAGGTCAAGATTAACAACACCGAAAGAAACTACCCTGCAAGTACCTCCCTGTTAGTGTTTATGAGTGAGCATGGGCATAGGGTCCACTATTGTGGAGATGTATGCTTATATATCACAGTTGCAGCTATTCCTATTTAAATTAGACAGTGTCATCACCATATCCAAACCGTAGTCCTAATGAAACTAATCCTAGTCAATTCCGACCAAAGGCAATGTTCCATGGTATATGTCGCTGAATCACATTAATTTATAGTTCGCCTGTACCCAAAAGAGTCCAAAACGTATGTGCAAAAGTCCATAGGGTCAAAAAAGCCATGTTAAGTTTTAACATGACAGAATGCTAACATGTACATGCAAAACTTACCCATAATTCCTAGTTTCAAAAATTGATTAAAAATCAGGAAATGCCAGCAGCACCTGGTGCTGAACAAGCATAGTGCACATTGAATCCAAGTGCATTCCCCCCAAGTTTGAAAACAGGAAAAAGTGCATTTTGGTGGGAGTCGACAATGTTTAAAAACAAATTAAAAAAACAAACAAACAAACAAACAAACAAACAAACAAAAGTCATAGAAAATACAAAAAAGGCAATGCCACCTGTCAAGCAGATTTAGGTCCGGGGAACTTCAGACGTGTACCTGTTCAGTTTCAAAGCAATTTGCCAAGCACTTTTGGATATTTTTTCAGATATTACTCCCCCTCCCGCAAAAAAAAGAACAAATGAAAATCATTATTTCTTTAATTACTGGAGCGTTACTGTCAAAAAGGACAAATGAAAATCATCATTAAAAAAAAAAACACTGGAGCGTTACTGTTTGACAATACACAATAGACATACATTTGGAGTACATCCCCGTCAAGTTTGGAGTGAATCTGTATGAAAGTTTTGGAGAAGTGAAAATGTGAACTACATTTCAATCCTCTTGGAATTCCACAGTGATCAATAGAAACGTATGCATCGACCGACAAGTACTTACATTGAAAAACTGATCCAACATCAGGGCTCTGCATTTTCACCCCCTACGACTAAAACGTCACTTCTTTCAATGAATTAGAATGTCAAGATATCACTGATTGTTTCTAACAAAACACCGTGCAACGATATCAAATAATGATAATTGTCCTTGTGCATGGTTATCGTAAAAATATTATCCAACAGATGAACAGCTTTCTCTGAAATCGCTAACAATCTCGGGCAATGTTATCCTCAATTGTCGAATGAGTGGTTCTTGACCTAAATGATGAGTTTATTAAGTTTTAGAAATATGAGGGCAGCGAAATAATATACAAAAGGTCTTGTGAACTTTGAATTTATATGGCAAGCTCCCCTACAATCTTCGCCTTATCCATCTTATAAACACTGAATGGGAGATTTTTGTCAATGGAGAAAAAGCATTTCATTTGAATGTGCGAGTTATGAGTTCCCAGTTCCCCAAGAATTTAAAGATTTGACAAAAATGACTCTCAAGGCGTTGCAAATATATATATATATATATATATATATATA
This sequence comes from Hermodice carunculata, assembly GCA_964020975.1. Lineage (NCBI taxonomy): Eukaryota > Metazoa > Annelida > Polychaeta > Eunicida > Amphinomidae > Hermodice > Hermodice carunculata. The sequence continues at coordinate 94,961,867 of OZ026612.1, read as the reverse complement.
TATATATATATATATATATATATATATATATATATATATATATATACATATATATATATATGTGTGTCTGTGTTTGTGTGAGTGTAGTACTTGTGTAAAACATTGCCCTCGGTATCGACATGTAGTGTGTGTGTGTGTGTGTGTGTGTGTGTGTGTGTGTGTGTGTGTGTGTGTGTTGAATATGATATAGTTTACTTGGAGTTCAAAAAAGTAATACAATATACTGTCCCCATGCTATATCAATGATGGTATGTGTGCGGCAATCACCTCACTTGTTTCTCGGTAAACATGTCACGAAACGATGATATCATGTGATTTATAACATTTTGGCTTCTAGATTATCTTGACGCGCGACTGTGATAAAAATAACACATTTATATCACAATTACATAATTATCTGATTACAACAGTTCGGTCTCTTGTTGAGATCAATTTCCATGGACCTCGTAGAAATTAGGCTGGATACTGTCTACAGCCCAAGATCTGTGCTTTAAAAGTTATTTGGTGGTAGTGCGTGTATTGGAGCATATTACCCACAATCCTCGAGATTTATCTCCAGTCTGTAATTTTGTCATCCAACTGAATATTTATCTCTTTTTGATGGCAACTTGCTTGACATTTGGATCCAGATCTCCAAGGTCTAGTTTACGAAATAGAAATCTGACAAGGAACTCAGTCATTCAACCATTTGGATGCCCATGTCTAGTCTTGTATATCTCCAGCAGGTGGCTTCATACAGTGGTATGAGCCTGTTAACATTGACTAGACGCCATACAAAGCAGTTAGGACAGATTCCCTACATAATTCTGTCCCGTTGCTGTGACGAAAAGTAAGGTGAAGGCATCTCTTTACTTTCTGCTATCGGAGACCGCAGATTTTCCGTCTGGTGGAGATTATAGTCTTGAACAATGTGTCACCCTTCCAGCCCCTTGAATCTGGAGATCTCAATGCCTCGAATTATGCTTGACCATACTGAAATCTCAATATTTCTTCATCAGCCTGAGCCAGAAGGTCACGGAACACCTAACATAGCCACCATCTGCCTATCTGAGGCACATGAAAGTTATTGCGATTTCACAAGTGAGGATTTTTTTATCTGAATATACCAAATTTCATGTAATTCCCTTATCGATTACAAAGACTTACATTTCTCATCAACTAGAAGCCAAGCCAACCAACTCCACTCTGACCATCTCTGCAACAGTTATATGTGTATTGCAAAAAAGAAAAAAGCCTGGATAATTTTGGGTGATGCCTTCCAATAAACAAGATACGACCAGATTCCTAATACAGTGAAACCTACCTATACCGAACGCCCTTGGGACTGGACAATAGTGTTCGGTAGAGGAGAGGTGTGCAGTATAGGGAGGTTTGCTTGTAATGAAATAAACAATTGGGACCGAGACAAAGTGTTCCATATGTGAAGATGCTCGGTACATGGAGGTGTTCGGTATGGGAGGTTTCCCTGTATATAGCTTTTATCTACATGGCTGGAGACAGTGTTCAGCTTCACTTTTTTGAGTCCATAACATGTCGATCTCAGCAGGAGCTCCACGTATTACGATCGGGATGGTATGTATTTCTCACAATTAAGGGAATTATTTCAAATCTCCATTTTTTATTCTCCTTTTCTCTCTTACCACTTGCCGAACGATGACGAAACAACATTCACTTGTCATGAAGGAAACACATACCGGGAGCTCAGTTCCTAGACCTGAACAAACATGTTCAAGCTACACCACACATTCCCAGAAATGTCCCACAAGAGGACCTGTTTGAAGACTACATGCAGTCCTTAGGAGTGAAATCGGATGATCACATAGTTGTGTATGACCGGTATGACGCTTCGGACGTCTCCAGTGTCAAACTGACAGCTGGACGCACCTGGTGGCTTCTCCGGGTAATTTACTTAACTAATTTACGTTTCCCTCAACAATGATTTGCTATCACTCCTAAAGCCGCTTAGTATGTTTATATTCGCTTTGATAACAAAAATGTCGACAATAGTCTCTCTAAAATAATGTATTTTTAATTGGATATTTCCACATGAATGGGGCAAAACTACTGGCTTGGGTATATCATAGAGCATAATTATTTTAGCGACATTGTTCCGTCCATGTTGAAGGGTAAAGGCAATGGTTCATTGAAAAAAAGTAAAGCGGTCTTGCTCCATTGTTTAATTTTGTGGACAAAAATATATAACCCGCTTTCCCTTTCTAGACATTCCTGTATCATAACAGTGTGTGAACACTGAATGCGCAGCCCATCTTTCTGATAAATGTAGTTGAACTGCAATTTTTAGATCGAGGCTTGTTCGGTTAATTTGTATGTCTGGTGATAGTTACTTACAATTTGGATGATTCGCATCCAAAGTTACCTGTAAATTTAAATTCCATGAGAAAGTCAAGTAACTTTATTGTGCCGGTATGCGCAACCCATGTAAAGTCAAAACTTGCATCCCCCTCCCCAAAGCCAAATCTACTTGGTACCAGTTGAAGACTGTTCCCTGATATTATTTTATACAGATAATAATAAAGCAGTAAAATTGTCAACATGCGTTATTGCTATCACGCAAAGATGTGCATGACGTCGTGAAGTTTGTACGTTTACGTAGTGAAGCTAAACTGACCCTACCGTAGCAATTTTATCACAACAATGGAAAAGGTGTTAAACTGTGAACATCATTGGGCATATGTAGCGCACGCGAGAAAAGCTTAAATAAATAAATAAATAAATAAATAAATAAATAAATAAATGAATTAACTAATTAATTAATTAATTAATTAATTAATTAATTAATAGATTAACTAATAAAAAAGGAAGAAAAAATGTATCAAGAAGTGGCTCTTTTTTTGAATCACGAAAATATGAAACTAATTACATTTGTATCTTCAAGTTAAACTTGGGAGTTGTTTAGTTGACTGACACAATGTGGCAGCCTGTTTGTATATGTCTAAAATTTGTTGTTGTTGTTGTTTTTTTTTGGTTTTTTTTTGTTTTTTGTTTTATTTCGTTGTGTGGTCAAACATGTGTTTACAGAATTGCAAGTCTGTAGTATATATTTATATACAACAGATATCCATGTGGTTTAAAAAAAATAAAGATAAAATAATGACAGGACTCTAATACACCGAAGGTTGGTGTATTTATCTCGACTTTAAATGTGACGGAGTTTGATTGTGACCTAACATCGAGTGATTGTTCCCTTTTTTACTATCTTTTATTACTGCACAGGCGTTTGGACACGACAGAGTGTCAGTGTTAGATGGAGGTCTTAAGAAGTGGGAAGACGATGGCTGTGACACCGAAACAGGGGATGCTGTTGTTCCTGTGAGACTTGCAGACAAAGCCAGGCTGTGCCTGTTTTTCCTCTATTTCTTTATAAAGTGTCTAGCTGTAACAGCGTGAACAAGACGCAAATTTCTCCCTTATTGTGATATAACGTTTGAAGCATTTGAATATTTTTATGATAAAAATTACTTGGAAACTTTTACGCAGGACTGTAAATTAATTCATTTGTACCAGTTATTATGCATATTTACATCTGATGCCAAGTGAATTGAATTGCATGAAATTTTTTTGTGAGTTGATATGACTTTTGTGAGCGCACCCAAATATGAAACAAGTTTAATAATGACAAATCTGTATAATATGGAATTATGTCATGCAGACGGGGCAAAAAATGTCTAATTACCAACATATACGCGTGAAAAGTTCAAAAGCGATCCACAACTATCGGAATTTAAACATTTGTTTTCTTGTATTTCCAAAATGTTTTGCCTGTATTAAATAATCTGAAGGAAATCTGACAGAACTAGTATAATGTCCTCATTTAGAATATTTGCTGAAAGTGTTGTTTTTTTGTATATTCAGGTAAAGGGCAACTGGCGGTCCCAGTTAAGTACGAAACTTGTTTGTGATTATGATAGAATGCTGGATATGATTCAGAGGAAGGATCATCAAATCGTGGATTCTCGCTTCACTAATAACTTTACGGGTCACGAAGAGGAACCGAGTGCTGGTGGGCTGATAAATGAAGTTGGAATAGATTCGTAGTAGTAGTAGTAGTAGTAGTAGTAGTAGTAGTAGTAGTAGTAGCAGTAGTAGTAGTAGTAGTAGTAGTATTAGCAGTAATAATAATAATAATAATAATAATAATAATAATAATAATAATAATAATAATAATAATAATAATAATACACCTTACAATATTTGAGACACGGAACAGAGTAAAACAAAACTAAACATTTAAAATGTGAATCTTTATGACATGAGATGAATGAGGTTGACCCTCAACGGATAAGGAAATGCCTCTGACAGAGTGCATAATATGAATCAGAAATGAAAAATGTTTGACCAACATGGTTGCAGGGATGTGTTCGAATTCCCATTGATGTAAAAATTCTGTGATGTATTAGATCGTTAAAACAAATATACACGTAGTATTGGCAAAAAGCTTCCAGTTTTTAAATTTCATCACTGCTACCTAATTTTTTCTTTTTCTGACATGAATGTTATGATCACACGGGGAAGTTTCCAGTATTTAGCAAAATCCCCTTGTTTGTCTTGCACTTACTTTATGTGACAAACACTTGTTAAAACATTGGATCTTCTTTTGCTTGTGTTTATTTTTCCAGTCAATTGGCAGTCTAGAAGGTACATTCCTTGAACCTGTTGTGTATCTGCACCCCATATCTCAACGTGCATTAATATTTGAGGTTTACATTGAGGGGGTGGGGTGTTTCGTTTTGTTATGTTTTTGTTTTTGTTTTTTTAATTAGCATCACACAAGACACTGTGTGGTCATTTTTTACGTTTTGGTGGTATGTCTAAATTTTTATGCAAGTCACTACTTTTTCTAAATCGTCACCAGGTTTGGGTCAAAATCTCTTGAAACCGATGATGTGGGGACAAGTATTATTGGCTGTTGGGTCATGATGTGAGGAGTTTTGGATCTCCAATGCTCTAGATCCACAAGTATTGGAAAATTCTCAAAAAACAAAGACACCTATTGCAAATCACAAGATATATGGACAAGCTGTTCAAAACGCGACACTTGTATATGTACCACTAAGCTGCTATTTACTAGATCATGGAAACTTACAGAATTAATATATTTGCCTATTATCACTGTAAAGCTCTCAATTTTCATGTCATGAACATTACTACGTTACTATCATGTGTAAATTTTGGAAAGTAAGCCGTTCTGGTAGATCACTTGTGGTTTTTTTTTCAGAAATTATAATTCATTTTTAAATGTTAAAACGATAAATAATATCATTTTAAGGGTTGAAAATTATGTAGGGCAAGATGTATATGTCAATGACAAGGATTATTCAGGTTCTTTTCAGTGATTGCATGTAGACAAAAGATCCCTTCCACGACGTCTGAGAGCGTCTCATCCGCGATGTTATCAACTTGCATTTTACAAAAAGTCTAAAACTGAAGCAAAATATTTTTGCTCATAACCATCTAAACTTTCTCGTTTACCATGTTCTGAGTTGGAAATGTGAACTTCTTGCAAACAGAGCAGAATTTCTGTTATATGTAAAGTAACCTCAAAGTTTCATGTCTAAAACGTGCCATATCCCTTTTTGAAATTTGCAGCAAATCAAATATTTATTTATACGCTTCACGCACTTCAATGGGGTCACTTATTTTTCTTTACCAGAGAAAATGGTGACAAATGAAAAACTTTCACGGGTACAAGAGAACAAACTGTTCTGTCCGCAAAAAAATAAAATACAGAATGCCCCATAAGGAACTGTGGTGGCCATTTCAACTATAAGAGTACACCGCTTACATGCATTACATCGGAAAAGGCATGCTTTGTGCAATTTTCGTTGCAGTGATTTCAATAATCATTGAATCCTTGATAAAGTCACATTTGTACCATATATGACACCTAGTACAAGATTGGCTTGTGAACACGTGTTAAACCACTTCAAATTTACAAGTTCTTGCATATATATTCTAAAGTTGATGTTTGATACCCGTATGTGCTAAATCTATTGATGGATGTATCAGAAATAGCCTTTATGTCGTATTTTACATTTGTAACACCTTATTCAAGTATTTCTGTGAAACAGCAAAAAAGAAAAATATATATTTCAATCTATATACAGAAAATAGCTACACTCGCAGGGACAACTACGCATTACAATTTCCAGAATATTGTTAAAATTTCGCATCTCGAAGACAGGAAATTTGCATTTGAGTTCTCATGAAATCTTGAACAAGTGTGTTTTATCACCAACATTCCTTGTGAAACTTGTTGAAAGAAACTGATATATTTTAGGTCTTCAGTAGCTTTACCGTTAAATTCATCATTTGTGTTCAATTGGTTGACGTATCGTAGCCGGCTTTAGGTAAGAAGTCGTGCATTGGACTTTGCATATTTTTGTTTTGACTATCATGACGAGGCATGAGGTTCAATTTACATTAGTGGTCATAAAAGAATCAAAGCAAAAAAATGGCATGAATTATAAAGCTTATCCTGAAAAAGCCCGATGTGTTGATACTTCTTGTTCAGTTACAAAGGTTGCCCTTCAAGACAGGCAGCAACCAGCTATATCTAGCGATCAAATACACCGGGGTCACATGCCAGGGTCATATAACATACCCTACACGAGCTTAATCTCCACTACAAACAACTGCTACAAGGATGGGGACGAACTGCGCAAGTGTAAGCCATCTCAACTTATTTTATCTGCTGATAACTCAAGCATTAGATCTTATGTTCTATAATAGCAATATTTCAGAATGTAATGATTAGCACGGGTAGCTGGACGCGTAGTGAGTATATCTCACATATGGACGCCATAGCTTTAGTCATGATATCGGATCATTTTCGATCTGTTTAATTCATTCATGGAGCACTGATAAATATGTAAATGTTGCTTTTTTCAATTTACTCGCAACTATGCGGCAAAAAGTCATATTTTTTTCAGGAGGTACTTTGATTTGTAAGATGTTAATAGTATCGATGATTAATTACAGTAGATTTACATGTCCATAAAGTCTGTAAAATACAACATAATCTACAACGTTAGAGTTGGTAGCAACCTCTGTAATGTCAGCAAAGAAATGAGCAGTGTCAGGTCGCATGGGTACATATACCCACCCGCATTATATAATTTTAAATAATGCCCAGTTCATTAGGTATAAAACCTAGCCATATTTACCGTGACACACTGATATGATCAAATTACAGTGTTTGAGGAGCAAGGCATTGACGTGACGAAGCCAATGGTGGCGACCTGTTTTATTGGCCACACCGCGTGCTCAATAGCCTTGGCAGCTCATGTTTTGGGGAGGACCGATGTTCCTGTATATGCAGTAAGTTCTTGTGTTTTTTTCCCATTGTTATGGACATCTCACATAATCGAAAGGCACAATCCACATATATAACTTGCCAGTGTAGTACTAATGTACTTGTTTGTATAGTTAAATACGACATAAAAGAGCCGCGTGAAAAATCACCACAAAGGCAATCAGTTGTCAGTCGACAACTTTATCCTCTTTTGCAATTTTGCCCATTTCAGTGTTGGGGTATGTTTTTATAATCATGATTATAAAAACATACTCCAAAAACGCTATACCCTCAAGTACGAATCAGGACAACCATTGACATACAACTATTGATAATGTTTACATGTGTGGAGCAAAGTACCATGGAAGAAGAGGAGGTACATCTTAGCCCATGTACCCGGCAGAACATCAAAAATGCTTCTGATTCATTTGTTGTTCTCTGAATCTAGATGGTTTTGACACAAAGCATAGTGAAACCCGCGGTGTCTTTGTGTGTTCACTTTAATTTATGAATCATCGTAAACCTTGCTTTCATTTGCATTCAATATCGAAAACACGAATCATCTAAAATGTGAAATACCGAACTTAAGGAATGTGGTTCACACTTTTCTGGGGCGAAATGGATGATCCCGCGCATGACTGATCCCCTACTTACCCTTACCTCGAGTTGCCCAGGTAGGTCACCTGTGGGGAAAACTATGAAAGGTAACCCCTTCCATCCATGGGTGCTTTTCCATGTTTGTAAATTTCTTGTTTCGGCATAACAACCTGGCATCTTGCAATTGTACACAGGCATTGTCAGCAATTGCAGAAATAGTTATGTTTTCTTGTATTCGCTCTGAACCCGTTCGCTTTGCAATGATGTGTTATAGCCGCTTCAGCAAGTGTCCCAATTCCCGCAAACTACCGCGGAATCGCGTTGTACGATCCTGGCGGTAGAAACAGGTACTCTGAGTTCGTAACTCTGCTACTGTTAAAAGATGTATGATCAAGATCATATTTGTGTGCTTAATTTGCATATTTCATCACACATAATCCTTAGATGACTGTATTTCCACACAAATGGCACCAGGCATTTTGTTCATGTATTTCCGGTTTATATTAACTTTCATTTAATTTTTTTGCTTCTATACAGTATTGTTATTAAGACAAATGGTATATGACAGTGTCGCACAGCTACCAAAGTACATGTATCCCAATGGCTTCAATATGCTGTTTTCTATAGCTAACATAATTGTATATGATCATCGGAATCGATCTTTAATGTACTATATTTCGTGGTTTTCTGTAGAATACAGAGAATGAGAGGTGATTAAAGGCCGTATGATAATAAGTTTTTATTTTTTCACAAGAAGTAATCGATAAATACGTTTGGAGCTTTAAGGATGCAGAGTGCAGCGTTGTCTGAGAAATAAGAAAACAAGAGCATAATATATGATTAACATATTTTCTTCAAAGACTGAATAGCTGGAAAAATATTTTCAGGGATCATGGACAGAATTTGGCCAGAGGGCACCAGCAGAATTGTGCGAAATATCGCCCAAGTAAAAGGCGACGCAACGTATCGCTTGTTCTCCCAGTATGTTACAGGCAAGTCAATACAGACTGTGCAAGATGATTGGAAAAAACATCAGTCTTTTCATGTGTAGTTTTACAGCTATCTATTCAATACGATCCATTCGTAACTCCTGTGCCTTATACATTTTGCAGAGTAATATTATTGGTACAGATTGCATGTGTGGTTGCACACTCTCTCTCTCTCTCTCTCTCTCTCTCTCTCTCTCTCTCCCTCCCTCTCTCTCTCTCTCTCTCTCTCTCTCTCCTTCTCTCTCTCTCTCTCTCTCTCTCTCTCTCCCCCCCCCTTTTTTCAGAATGATATATCATTATGGAGGCAAAACATCTGTGAACAAAATGTTTTCCTCACTGTTGGGATCCATAACATACGTTAACGACATCTTGTACTACTCGGGTTCACGCTTATGTATTGTATTTGTGTCTTTTTGTCCAGAACCACTTCCTCTTCCTGAAAGTCATTACGCTGTTCCGCAATCCGAACTCTTTACGCTCCATGAGCTAACCTGTCACTGTCTAACCTATATAAATTGGAATTACTATCGTCCATATTGCACACGTTGTCTTTTTAAAATTTTACATATGCTGTATTAGCCCAAATTAATTAAAGAGTCTTCAGCGGATAACTTCTCAGAACACGTTCGGAGCATGCACCCGTACATGTCTCTCTGAGTAGCGGCTTCTTGTCTGAGCTAAACATTCAGCAAAGGCAACCCACATAATAAAGAATAAATACGAACGCGGCAAATGATGTATTAGCTAAACAAGTGAAGTTTTGCTTATAAATGAGGAGCTTCACTATGAATAAACAATACCTGTCAAGCCGAGTATAATTACCCAATTTGCACAGTACAAGTTAAGATAAGAACAATTTGACTTACCATTGAACCAGTATGTAACCTTTTTACGTGGATAGCTTACCTATGTTAAACCACCTGCCAGTGTATGACTGAAGTAGAAACAAACTGGGGCATTATATTCAGTCCCAGTGATGATAAAATAAACAGGTACAGCTAGACCACCGGTACAAAGCAAGAAAAGTCCTAACAAGTACATCCATAATGGACATCCGTCACCAGAATAACAAACCCCATGGTGACACCTACTGCTCACTTTGAAAGTCTCCAAACAATAAAGCTCTATTTCGCTGCCAACCCTGAGTTACTTTTTCAACATAATGGGTCAAATTTGTGACATCTGAGTAAATACTGTAAAATTTGAGTCATTGTTTTAACATTGAGTAAATGTGCACTTAGGCATGTCAGAAAATAATTAAAGTAATTTTCATTTAAGTCAAGAACATGTTATCAAAATATTTTTTTTCTTAGTCAGATGCTGAGTACAATTGGGCAAACTGTGGCCAAGCCCTTAATAGGTAAACCCAGTGAAAATTCAACACTCCAGGTGTTTTGATGCTGGTATATTGTAGTCCCAGGTTCGTACAGGTTTGACAATGATACATAAGACAGGTCGATCCACTCGGATGAGATCAAGGTGCGGGCCAATGTAAAAACCAAAAGACGGAGGTGATGTAGATAGAAATGTTTGACGTTGGATGCAATCAAAGTTGAAATGTTTTTCATGAAGGCTTCGGAGGGAAGAAAGATTACCAAATAAGGAAGAAACATATTAAGAAAGAGAAAAGAAGATTTGCTTCAAAGCAAATCTGTCTGCCTCCAAAACTTGTAAATATGGCTACATGAAAATTTGTACAATTTGAGCCCGACTGAAATTTGATGAAAATTGGCCTTTTTATGGCCAGATAAAAGTTTCAAAGGCCCTAATGACATTGACCTTTGACCTTTAGAGGTCACCTGTAAATTACAAAAATGTACAGTGTTACATTATTTAAAGTTTCAGCCCAACATGAACCAAATCAGGGTCAATCAAGTTTTGGCTAGATGAAAATTTCAAAGGCTCAAATGACCTTGACCTTTGACTTTTAGAGGTCACATGTAATTAAGAAAATGCGCAGTGTTGCAACACCTACAAGTTGGATCCAACATGATTAAAATTGGATGAAAATTGACCACGTTATGGCTAACAGAAAATTTCAAAGGTCCAAATGACATTGACCTTTGACCTTTAGGGATTACATGTTAATTAGAAAAATATGCTGTGTTGCAATACCTACAATTTGGGTCCGACTTTAAAAACGAAATGGATGAAAAATTTACCAAGTTATTGCTGGATGAAAATTTCAAAAATCTGGATGACCTTTTCACAAAAACGTGAGACATAATGTATGGAAGTATAATAATGCCATGTTTCTGAGTTTTTACGTATGATACTTTTTCAAATGAAATGTCGGTATAATTTGCGTGTAAAGAAAGTAGGATGGAAATTAAGTAAAACAATAGAAAAGAAGATTTGCTTTCACATTCCATTAAGCTTATGGCTGGATGAAAACTTGGAAGTCCAAATGACCTTGCCCTTTAACCTTTACAGATCACATGTAAATTACAAAAATGTATAGTGTTACAATGCCTGCATTTCAGCCCAACAGAACCAAATCAGATGAAAGTTGACCAATTTATGACTAGATGAAAATTTTATAGGTCCAATTGACCTTGACCTTTGACTTTAGAGCTCGTATGTAAAAAAAAACCAAAATGTGTAGTGTTACAAACATATTAATTAAAGTGGGGTTGGTTACCTGTACCTATAATACTTTTGGAGATATTCAAGATTTAAATTTTCAAATGGCCCAAATTTGCAAAATTTCCAAACCGTTGAACCTGTTCAGAAAAAGACAAGATTATAACTTTCCAAGCCGTTGAACCTCATCACAAAATACAAGACTTCATGTATGGAAGTATAATCATGCCAAATTTGGAGTTACTACGTATAACACTTTTCAAATGAAATGCCGGACAATTTGACTGAAAAGAAAGAAAGAAAGAAAGAAAGAAAGAAAGAAAGAAAGAAAGAAAGAAAGAAAGAATTCCTGGAAAAACTTTATCTGTGTTGGCACACAGGCATAATAATTTGGTTGTGTACATTAGGTGATGTTCCACAATTATAGAGGGGAAGTTTGTGAGGGCAAGTTTTGGGGGTGGAAAAATTTACACCAATCCCATTAGCATAAACTTAGTGATCTCATCAGATGCTTCTTATTAAAGCCAAAATGTTAAAATCAGAGCAATTAAAAAAAATAAAATTACTTGGTATATCATATAACTGTCGTACGCCGCTGCTTCCTACCGATATCCCCTGGGGGTTTAACCTGACAGAAAACATCTGAGCCTAAAATATCTCAAAGGTGAACATTAAAACAGAATGATGCCAAAAGATAAAGTTAAGTAGCAAAACAGGCAAGTATAAAATGTTTAAAATTATTGCAGCCAAACTTTGTAGCAATCTTTTGATATTAACAGCAAAATTTGTAGGGCAAGTCAGAAAAGAATGAAAGTCATTAGCTTTTAAGTCAAGAAAATGTAATCAAAATATAATTTTTCTTAACCATATTCAGAGTAAAGTTAGGCAGGCTTGTAAGTTCTGTAGACGGCTGCTTACTACCGATCGCCCCTCGAGGTTTCACCTGACGGAAACATGCTAGCCTAAAATATCTGACAGGTGAATATTAAAACAGAATGATTCCAAAGTATAAAATTAAGTAGCGAAACAGGCAGGCAGGTCTAAAATCTCTTAAAAGTTTTGCAGCCAAACTTTTAAACAATCTCTGAATATTCACAGCAATATTTGTAGAAATATTTGATATTTGCGTAACTGACTAGTTGCGTTACTATGCAATAATAACATAACTAACAAGCAGAGTCGTTCCTCAATAATAATCTGGACAATAACGCCGGAATAATTGCTGCTACAACCTGAAATCTGCACTGGATTCTAATCTTCAATAGCGTTTCAAGCCTGGATTCTATGTTCCTGTAAGATTTCAATCATCAAACATTTTTGTATCTCAAGAATTTAGAACGAATTATCATTGCATGAAGACAACTGGTACATGTTCAATTTTTCTTTACCTTCTGATTTTGATAACACTCAGATAGGCAGGTCTTTTGAATTGCTCAATCACCAATTGCAAATTTTTAAGATATGAAAACATGCGAGTCATTGAAGTTTATCATAGATTATGCTTACAGAGACATGGTGTCCTCCTAATTTTAATGAAACTTTATCTATTACAGACTTCCTGTCGGCCAGAAGAAGCCACATAAATCAATTTTCTGTTAAACGATGTCCAGCACCCAAAAATACAGACTATGTCAGGAGAGAAGGTTAAGCCATTGTACTCAAAACAATTTGCCGCCAGCATATCCTACAATATCACGGCTGTTTCCGGGACTAGGTTACGTGTGCTGCATCATTGCAATGAGGGAAAACATTTCATTTTGAAATGTGGTATTACATAAGCCACCAGCAGTCACTCAAGATTGTTTCATTATTCAAATACAATGACTTTTGCACAAGAGCAAATGAATGGAGAAGCACATATGACATAGGTTGCTGGTGACTTGAATCAACTCCTAACACCACTGCAAGAATGTAACTGGCTTTCAAATTTCGTTTGGCCTAGTCTTTTGTGAAGCAACCTGCACATCAGGATCATGTCACAACCGCTCTTTAGGAGAAATATGAAAATCACTAAAATCGTTTAGGTGTCTCCATTACTTTTCGCCACAGGTAGGATATGTGTTTCATAAATGCGGGTGGATGATAGGGCTACAATTGTGTAGTTTATAAAAGCTGCTCCAGTGTTAGAGACATCGGAGTACCTGATATAATTAAATCATCAGATCAATTATATTTTCTCCTGTTGTCACACAAAGTAATATAACAAGTAATAAGAGAAGCGTACTCAAGCGACCTTTCAAATTCAGATCGTCGGTCATTCACTGCAAGCTAAATCTATTGTTCCCCCTTAGAAAAATTTCAAACTTAGAGTCTGGGACAATAAGAATTTTAACCATGATGACTTAAGTGCTTGTTGTCAGCTGCGCCGTGGGCAACTGGCCTGGATACTTTCAATGAAATTGATGACCAAACTTCACATTGGTCTAATTTCTATGAATCGACCCTAAAGCAATTTATTGTATGCAGAGATGTTAATGTGCGTCCAAAGGACAAACCATGGATGAATTCTAAAATAACAAATCTCAAGAGAAAAGAGAGTCCGAGCATGGAAACGTTTCAAAAGGACGGGGAGAGAAAGTCATTTCCACATTTTCCACAAGAAATTTTGTAACTTGAGAGTTGCTGCCAATAAGCAGGCTATAAGAAACTATTTGTGGAAACTGCGCGATCAGGTTGATCAACAAGATATTAACCCCCCCAAAAAACATATCCTTGGTTGAGAAGTACACCAGTCTATACCTCCATTAATTGAAAAACGCAAAATAGTTTCAAATGCATACGAAAAAGCTGAAATATTTTATAAGTACTTTGCAGCCCAAAACAGATTACCAGAGGAGGACCCGCCCCTGTTACATATGTTACAACAGCTCGACTTGACCTGTTCCCAATGACAGAGGATGAGGTCCAAAAAATACTACCAAGGTTGAAAGTATCCAGTGTCACAGGATCCAATGGACTAGGGAACTTTATATTGAAAAAGACTGCTAATAGTATAGCACCTTCTCTTTTCAAGCTATTAAATACTTTCCAGTGGCAAATTCCCAAGTGGCTGGAAACAGTCAAATATGTGCCCAATGCTCACAAAGGGCGATCGCCAAACCAAATCGAACTATAGACCTATCCCATTGTTGTTTAATGTCTCAAAAGTTACGACTGGTGTTCAACAAATTTTATGAATACCTGATTGCGATTGCAAATGGCTTATTAACTAATAAGAATTCGGGGTTTAAAGAAAACAATTCTACAGTGAACCAACTAGTCAGTATCCTGCATAAAATTTACAATGGTCTAGAATACAACAATGAGGTCAGGATGGTGTTCTTAGATGTCTCCAAAGCGTTTGATAAGGTGTGGCACCAGGGGTAAATGTCTAAACTACGCAAACTTGCCTTCTGTGACAAACTAATTGAATGGGTGGAAAGTTATTTAACTAATAGGTATATCAGAATCACTATACAAGGGCAGTCCTCCACATGGTTACAGATTGAGGCGGGCGTACCTCAAATGTTAAGGCTGGGCCTTTTTTTTTTTTTTTTTGGTATATGTTAATGACATGGTAAATGATATAATCTCTGATATACGATTATTTGCAGACGATACAAGTATCTTAGAAATCATATTTAATCCAGCTGAGTCTAACAGAAGGTTGAATACAAATCTCACAACGCTTGGTAAATAGGAGCGCACATGGAAAGTAACTTTTTATGACTTAAATCCCTGTCAATCAAATTTTCCTCTATGCGTAAAAAACTGAAACACGATCCTTTATTTTTAAATGATGTTGAAATACCAGAATGGAATACCCACCTCCATCTTGGCATCACCCGTAACTCAGCCTGTCGTGGAGGGAACACATAACAGTTATTACTAACAAAGCAGAATTGCCTTACTACGAAGATTCAAATACAAGCTCTCTCGAAAAGCCTTGTTTGAATTGTACACCTCCATGATCAGACCAATACTGGGAATACGGGTGTTCCCTGTTTGATAACCATGATAATTGTGGGCAAAAACTTGTCTGACTTACTATAAAACATCCAGTACCAGGCAGCAATAATTTGTATTGGGCCAAACGCCACGAAAATCGATACCGGTTGCTCCTAGAACTAGGTTGGGTAACGTTGGCTACCAGGCGAAAGTATTTTAAGCTCATCCTATTTTACAAGATGGTAATCAAGTACCTGCATATCTTGCTCAGTTAGTCCCAGGCTCGGTAGCAATATCTACAGGATGGTATCTGAGAAATTCTTTAAATGTGCGACAACTTAATTTCCGAACCAAAAAGATGTAACAGTCTTTCGTCCCCTCTGCAATCACACTTGGGAACGATTTACCCATTGATAGTAGGGAAACCACCACTTTAATATCGTACAAAAAAAGGTACAAAAGTTGATGTGTTCACCGAAAAGTCCCGTTCCTACTTCGCCTATGGTCAACGCTTCCCTAGCCAGACTCAACTGCGATTAGTCCTCTCCTGTTTACGTCAATACCTGTTTAGTGTCAATATTGTTCCAGATCCCGCTTGTGCTTGTGGATGTCCATCCGAAACAAGCGAAAATTTTTTCTTTGATTGCATGATATATGCTGCCTATCGCTCAAAACGTTTGGAAGATGTTGCTTCAGTTGTGGTACCAGGAATAAATCCCTCTCTCTTTCTCAGTCTTGACCGCAAAATTACCTCAGAATGGAAGCTCCGACCTAGATACCCATTCTAAGGAGAAGTTATTTGCTGCTGTACAGCCATTCATTAGTAGCTCAAGAAGATTTGAATACTGACACCTGGAGCCACTGAAACAATACTTACTTATAAATGTGGTACTCGTTGCCTTCTATGTATATATATGAATATGTCTACGACTGAACACGTGGACTTTGTCCTATGCGTCGCTGTACATATGAAATGTGTGTCACTGCGTGTCTGGAGAGCCTCCAGATTAGTAACCATGTATAACTTTTAGGCAATCCAAGGAAAATAAATATATTTAAAATACAATAACATTTTTATTCGTCTCCTACGCACTTTTTCTGGTATACAAGTGCCTGCGACTGCGTCTCGAGTAACAATTCAATTGGATGACAAAGGAGATAATTTATACTTGGGAAAGAAATTTTTGTTTCAACGGACACATGTTTTGATAAACAATCCCAGTTACCTAAATTAGGAGCACGTGTTCCCTTTGTTTGGACATATTGACAGCGTCAGGGCCCTAGCAGCATACGTTCTGTGCGACCCTATTTTGCTGGTGTTCCGACATCACAAATTGTTTAAAAAGAAAACAAACAAACAATTGTCTGCAGAAGAAAGTAGGTGGCCAAAAGTCCACCAGCACAAAAGGTACACTTTCAGTGATATTCATGCATTTATACGCAGTAAGTACAATTTACGTTAACGTTTTTTCACATTTGTAGATGAATTATTATACAATATACTTACTCTGGAGGAAAAATGTGAGCATTCCCATTGGTTGAACATCAGGTGCTAAGAATATGAAATTCTCTAGCACATGTGATGCATAATTATAGAGTTGCGTAAGATGGTCATGAAGCCAAGTTTACGGTAAAGTGCAAAGTACAAAAAGTTGGCCAGAAAATGAGGTCAAGCCAGGATAAGACAAAGAAATGGTCACGAAATGCATCCACTATTAAGGTGCACATGGGGCTTAAATGGTATGCTTGCAACCACAAGAGACATCTCTGACAGTAAACATATCTTGGTGGTGGGTATCACTGGCGACAGACCTCTGATTTTGAGCGAGGAAGGATTGTTTGGAATGCCAAATTGCCAAAATATGCCCAATGTAAACAAGTGGGAATGCTATTTTTTCTCCACAGTATATAAGCCAGAAGAGATGAAAGGCTATCTGCAGACCTGAACGTTTTGCACCTTAGTAAATAGAGCAGTGGTCCACCTGAACACGGAAGAAGACATTGGAAAATGTTTTCATTTCTCCATGATCAGTTGTGTTTTTGGAAGCATGTGGAAAGCTTCATGTCACTGTGGTCAATTGTGTTTTACTTTGGGGTTGCTCATTGTAGGTGTGAGTGAGTTAAAAAAAAGAAGGTGCGGTGAGGTATAAAATACGAAGATCATACTCTTGATTCCGGTTGTTCATGAAATTGTAATCCTCTTTGCTGTGTCGTATTTTGATACTTTTGGTGCATGTTTGATCATGATGTTTAGTCTGAAATATATTTTGATGTATGTATATATTTTCCTCGTTTCAAAGGGGTTTTAATAAACTATCATTATTATTATTATTATTATTATTATTATTATTATTATTATTATTATTATTATTTCTTCTTCTTCTTAGTAGTAGTAGTAGTAGTAGTAGTAGTAGTAGTAGTAGTAGTAGTAGTAGTAGTAGTAGTAGTAGTAGTAGTGGTAGTAGAAGTAGTAGTAGTAATCCGGAAAAAGGACTGAACCAAGTGCACTGAAAGGTTCCCTGGCCTAGAGTGGTAAATATTAAGAGGCCGGGGAAATAAAAGTTCCAGCATGGAAACATGTATGATACCACTTCGGAAAGTTTGGAATATTTTCAACATGATATTTATAGTCTCATATTCTGTGAAACACACACAAAAAAGATGAACTGGTTCATTTGCGATAGTAACGGTTGATTACTGTAAAGAGGCGGTATGCAAAATATGCGTAAGATTGGTAGTGTAGAATATAGAATGGGACCTTTCCTATTGCAAGCATACCATATCAGTCCAAATACACTGCCTTGAAGTACGTGTTGTATGCAGTCCTGTGCTCCGGAACATGGACCTAGTAACTGATGCAGAAGCCGCCCTGGAGATTCAATTAGCTGTGAAGACTGATTTACAAACGATTTCCTTCAGGGCCCAGCAGGGCTCGAAAGGCCGGTCGGTCAAGATGACGACTCCAATAACAAAACAGACCCCTCAATTCCGTCAAATAGTAAAGTAATTTAGAAGAACCGTTGCTCGTTCGGAATTTGGTATTGAAGTGTTTCATATGTACTGATTTTAATTTTCCGTGTAATGTAGATGTGTTGTTACAGATTTTCAATTACGCTTCACATGGCTGACAGTAAGCGCCCATAATCTTTCTATTAAAGTTGGCACACACTAACGACTAAACCTAAACCGAATCACATGAACCATTTTGTAATATATATCGACTATTGGAATAAATTACATTATACTTTGGTTAGCTCAAAATGTCCTGGTTTGCGAAGATATGATTGATTCTACGACAGAAATATATGAGACTTTTTGAAAAATAGAGAAGTCGAGAAATTTGTGTTCAGTATTACATTACAGATTCATAGCTAATGCTTCAAAATGTACAACAAAACAATTATCAAAGGAAGTAACATTGTGTTTGACTGCAATTAGTTATCATTTTCATAAATACTGTAATGCAATATCTAGAAACTGTGCAATAGATTGCTTTTGGAGTATTAGCAGTGCCTCCGACTTTTTAATCTAAAATCTAAGATTTTAAAGCAAAATAGATCAAATGTTTTAATTTTTCTACATTGTACACAAATCTACCCACAGATGAAGTCAAAATGTTTTTTTTCAGAATAAGTAAAATATATAACATAATGGTAAACAATACATAAATATTAATTCATATTCAAAGAAAGCATATTGGTCGCACAATAAATATTCAAAAAATAACGTTAAAGCATACACTGTTGAAACTTTGATTGATGCTACAAAATTGCTTTTGGATAATACTTTTGCTCAATGCGGACTATTGGTTTTTCAGCAAATAAAAGGTATTCCCATGGGTAGCAACTGCTCCCGGTTACTGGCAGATTTATATTAAACCTGGCTTGACTATACGTATATGGATAAACTAATGAAAAAGGACTTTTACGTAGCTAAAAATTTAACATAATACGCAAAATATATTGATGACATGGCTTGTGTAAATGTACAAAATTTCAGTGAAATTGCCAAAGAAATTTACCCAAAAGATATTCCTTTCGAAAGTAACAGTTCAGATGGTTTCAGAGATGTGTTTCTGGACTTGGATATTCGGGTCACTAATGACAGGTTTTTAAATAAGGTCTATTACAAAATAGATTAATTTAATTAGCTAATTCAGTGAACTATCCTTTACCGGAGAGTAATATTTCGGAAGCTATTGGATATAATACATTTTGTGACAAATTTGGTGATTTGGTCGTGTTTGTTCTAAATTTCAGGACTTTGCATGAAGAACCAAATTTATTTACAACAGACTTTAGTCCAGAGGATTCAAAGATGTAATTTTGATCAAAGATTTCTACAAATTGTACAGTTATTATCCAGAGATGGTTAGAAAGTTTGGAATCAATAATTTTGAAGATTTTAGAATTGCCTGTTTTTCTACTTAATTTTATCTTTTGGCATCATTCTGTTTCAATATTCATCTTTCAGATATTTTAGTCTAGCTTGTTTTCTGTTATGTTACCCCCCCCCCCCCCGCACTATCAGTAGCAAGCAGCAGCCTACGACAGTTACAAGCTTAAGCAAAATGTTATTTTGATTGCATTTTCTAAACCAAAAAACTAATCTATTTCATTCGTTTCTGATTTGTCCTGCAGATTTCACTTAATATCCAAAGATTATTACAAAGTTTGGCTCTAATAATTTTGACGATTTTAGACTTGTCTGTTTTGCTACTTAATTTTATCTTTTAGCATCACTTTTTTTTCTGACATGCCTAAGTACACATTTACGCAGTATCAAAATATTACTCAAATTTGACAGTATTTACTTAAATGTCACAAACCGGACCCATTATGATGGAACATTGATTCAAGGTTGGCGGCGAAATGGAGCTTTATTGTTTGGAGACCTTCAAAGTGAGGAGTAGGTGTCATCAAGGGTTTTGTTTTACATTTCTGGTGCAGGATGTCCATTGTTGCACTGCTTGTTAGGATTTCCATTGGTTTGTACAGGTGGTCTAGCTGCACCTGTTTATTTTACAATCACTGTGACTGAATATAATGTCCTAGTTTGTTTCTACTTCATTCATACACAGGCAGGTGGTTTAAAAAGATAAGATATCCAGCTAGAAATGGTACATACTGGTTGAGGGGTACGTCAAATTGTTCTTATCTGAACTTGTACTAAACAAATTTAGTAATCAGGTTTGGTTGACAGGTATTCTCCATTCATAATGAAGCTCAAAATTTATAAGCAAAACTTCACGTATTTAACTAATTCATCTTTTGCTACGTTCATACTTATTCATTACTATGTGGGTTGTCTTTGCCGAATATTTAACTGAGACAAGAAGCCGCTACTCAGAGAGACACAGTGCGGGTATAGACTCCGAAACGTGTTCTGAGTAGAAGTCCCTTTAATTTATTTGGGCTAATACAGTCTATGTTAAAATTCTACAGAAGAACGTGCGCAATATGGACAATAGTACTTCCATATGTATACAGGTTAGACAGTGACAGGTTAGCTAATGGAGGGTGAAGAGGTCGGACTGCGGAAAAGGGTAATGACTACTAGGAAGTGGTTCTGGACACAAATACTCAAATACAAATGTGAAAATGTTTAAACTTTATACATTATTGAATTGGTTTTTGGCTGTGTGCCAAAAAAATCAAAACAAAAAACCCGAGGGCTTGCTCTATTTTTGTCTCCAATAACTGCATGTTTTTGGGGAGTCCTTTCGTAGTTTTTCTCAACATTTGTATCATTTTCAGCCTGTTAATCATATTACGACATTTTAAAAACCTCCTCTGCATTTCCATGTTAACCCCTTAGATATCCTACGATATAATTTTTTAATGAATAGCATCCCATTCAGGGTGTTGAGAAACTCTATCTGCTTGTTGTGTTGCAGCTTTCTCAATTTTCTCAATTTCCTTGTATACAATTTACCTTTAGATGATTGAAATTTAAAAGAAACCGAGAATCCTGGATTGAAACTTTACCAATATTCCTAAGACATCGGTCATTTATAACAAGACAAACATATATTTGCACTAAAGGAGGAGCATCCAAGCTTGTAACAAAGGAAAACTAGCCTTATTACGCATATTGACAAAAAATGTGAACAATTAATGCACTCAATGCTTTCTTGACTCCACTTGAAATGTATAAGAATCATGCTTTTATTGGTAAAGTTTAAATTTGTAATACAGGTAAATATAACTAAAGATGCGTCGGCGATTACTCCATTTTATAATGCGTGCGCGAGACAAATTTGGAAATCGTTTCGCGTGCTGATGTTGTTCCAAAACACAACCGCTCTGTACTTCTTTATTCATCAAAGGTTAATAATTAATTCGTTCTCAACATTACTACAATCTGACGTGCGTGCAGTGCAGCAAATAAACCCATATGAACTTTAACATTTTAAGCATTCCATTGTCAGTGTACGGGATCTCCAGGTCAACATACTTGACGGAAATACTACACTAATTTCACAAGTTTTAACTATTGTTGGAGCTGTAGATGCATAAGAAAAAAATGGAACTTTGAAATGCGCATAATTGGCAAAACAACTATCTATCAAATTAAAGTTACGACAAAATTGCCACAATTGGGTATGTACAATTTCACACATTGATATTACTGGATTACGTTGGCACTTCTTCCAACAAATTATCGTTAAAACGTTGGGTCAATGAAAACATCCACTGACGAGAGGTCAAACATATCATTTAATGATGAGACATATCCATACATCATACGAAGTTATCTAAAATCATTTTTTCACACAAAGGTGGGCGGGGGCCCTTTGTCCAAACTCCGTCCATGAACCCTGCAACAAAATATGTTTTGAAAAGTTAAAACTGACATTGAAATGTTGAATGGATAAGGATAGAACCAAGGTGAATCATCAACACTCGCACTGTTAAATATGGAAACAACATAAGATTTAAAACTTTACGTAAATCAGCCGTACTTTAGTGGTGAGTAACATCTCCAGCTACTTTGTCACATCTTGAGGGCGGTTATCTTTAATGATAGCGACAGGTTTACGATTTTAGATAACCATATACATTTTCATACATTCCGATTTCAATTAAAGAAGCCTGTGGAAATAAACAGTCCAAAATTACATTTGAATAATAAATATATGCCGCAACAACGATTAAAATTGATTTTAATGTATTTCTTTGCCCGAAAATTGCCGTTATCTTCGAATATGTATTATGGTCACTGGTATGTGTGTGTATCGAAAAAATATACATAGGCGTTGCGAATTTATACATGAGAATAATGTAAAAAAAATATATATATACACACGACAGCAAATTAATTAACATTGTGGCCAAATTCGGTTGCCAAATGGCTTGTTTTTCTTTTGTTTTGAATATGTTTTCCCAACGCTTACATAATATACATTGACGTCCAACTGGCCACACAATGCTGCAGCTAAAGCCATCGTACAAGCGGAGTGTCCTATGTAACAAGTGGTAGTCAACGGTTTATCCAGAAAAACCCCAGCATCTGAAAATACTATAATGGAACAATAATGCTATAGGTCATATGACTAATGGAACGATAATACTAAAGGTCATATCACTAATGGAACGATAATACTATAGGTCATATTACTAATGGAACGATAATACTATAGGTCATATGGCTAATGGAACAATAATACTATAGGTCATATGGCTAATGTACACAGGTGCAGACACTGGCGAGACATACCAGACAAGCCAGAAAGCAGAAGAATGTTGAAACCCATCGTCTTATGATTGGCATGACTATTAGTATTTTGAGAACAATAACTTTTTCGTGGGAAAAACAAATTATACATACATACATACATACATTCATACATACATACATACATACGTACATAAATACATACATACATAGACAGACAGACAGACAGACATACAGACATAAATACTTACTTACTTATTTACTTCAAGTTACTTACTTACATGAAGGCAAAATTTATCGGAAAAGGGTAAAAAACAAATTCTTATCGGAGCAATAAACTGTTGGACTAATGATTCATCATACCAGTCAGTGAGCCATCAGGGTAATGACTCCTCGGACCAATATAGCTTCGGACCACCAAGAAGACACCCTTTTGAAAAGTTCTAAACTCTTTTAAGTAAGCCTTTTGTCAACCTTATATTTTTCACTTTTCAAGCAAGGCAGTTACGATACTTTAAAGTAGATACTACACCATCTTCACTACACTCTCTATCGTCCAGCGGGTGCTAATTAAAGTGTGACTGCAAAGTAGTTTCTGGTGGTACTATAAAATGCCCTGTCACTGTATTTTGATATTACGTAAGTAATAGAACATATACCTAGGTAGCCTTTATAAAGTTTTGCTGCTTTGGATATGATATGATGATTTATAAAGGCTACCTAGGTATATGTTCTATTACTTACATATATATATATAATTTCAAACGCTGTACGCGACTTCGACCATATTTCGAACGGTAGCCAAACTTTGAAGGTATATATCTCACTATTATTTTTAAACATGTTGGTACATGGTGCTGCCCTGAACGGTCTATCTAATGTCATACCTTATCCAATACCGCTACAAAGTGATTTGACAGGGTAGAAAATGTATGTCTAGTGATAAAAAGATGACTTCCTGCCATCACTGCAAGACTACTGCTACTTAGGTAAACAAATTGGAAAATGCAAGTGGTTTGTAACGGCACAAGAAGGGAACCGTTCTCATGTCAAAAACGTGTTAAACAGGGTAGGGTTCTTTCACCCATTCTGTTCAGAATTTACTGAATTATTAATAAGGTTCAAAAAATCTGTTCTCGGCTGCCATATCGGTCATACATTTCTCGATGCTTTATCCTTTGCTGCTGATTTAGTATTGTTAGCCCCCAAGTTTATTCAATGAAATTACTCGATGTTTGTTCTTTTTTGGCCTCAGTGTATAATGTGATATTTAATTCATCAAAAAGTACAATTTCATTTTATGCAATTTATGAATTGAAGCTTCACATAATTCTTAACGGTTCTCCCATAGAGTATGTCGATCAGTTAATACATTTAGGTAGCTTAAAATGCCCAATACCACATCAAAGTGTCTTGAAAAAGTGGCAATGAATTTTTTAGAAGCGAATATTCTGGTAGAAAAATTCAAACATACTTTTCGAGCCACTCGACATAAGTTATTTCCAACCTATTGTACTTCTTTTTATAGAAGTCAGGACTTATCTAACAAGGCCACTGACAAAATATTCGTTGCATGGCGAAAGGTAGTAAGGTTATTTGGCAGTTACCAACAAATACCCATTCTTCATCACCATATGTATGTATATATAAATAAATATATATATATATATATATATATATATATATATATATACATATATATGCACATTTATTTGTATCTTCATAAAATACACGTAATATATCTACTAGTAATATAGATATATTATATACGATGTACATGTCCTAAGGCATCAGACAATGACGTGATATAAATGAAGTCACGACGAATTTTACGCTACATTATACATGTACAGATATTTCAGTGGATAGACATGATGTATAAATCACAAAGTTGACCAAGGCGACATGTATGTATGTATGTATGTATGTATGTATGTATGTATGTATGTATGTATGTATGTTTTACACACAGAAAAGGTTACTTTTCTGTGAAAGGTCGACGTCATTTTTCTTTTCCGTTTGCGGCAGGTAAAATATAGCAGGCCAAAATGATATATGATTTCACTCTGATATGCTATTTCTAAGCATAGTTTCGCTTCTACCTACTAGAAAGCTACTACTTCCAAATAATAGTCACATAGTTGTAAAAATGCCATCAAGAGAGACTCTTCTATTCATGTTGCTTATTCAAGCAAATGTTCTAGCCTTGTGGTCTCATTTTGGGTCATTTTGGGCTACATTTCCCGGCACTTAACAAACAATGGGCTGTTTTAAATCCCACAATAGGAACATACAATTATTGCATTTTGGGCCTGCGTTTAACAAAATTGGTATTAATTTCGGGGTCAATTTTTATTGTATGTTGGGTAAAACATGGGTTTGTATAAGAGTATATTCTACCACTCGATTGGCTATTTAGTACACGAATAATGGGAACTTGATTTTGCACGTTTTATGTTACCAATCTATCATTTGCATACACTTTTATCTTGTGTACTGAAATAAGTGTATCAATGTGATTTAATGTTGCAAGTAAATCACTTTTACACTATCTGAAAAGAAATTGCAATAACTAATTTGCCAGCGACAAGACATGCACATGTTGATAAGACGTAATATTAAGTGATGCATATACTTTAAGTTTCTGGATTTAAAAGCTGTGCGTGTACACACACACACATGTATGTATGTATGTATGTATGTATGTATGTATGTATGTATGTATGTATGTATGTAAGTATGTATGTATGTATGTATGCATGTATGCATGTATGTATGTATGTATGTATGTATGTATGCTTATTTGTTTGTACACATGTGGGGAACATCCAATGTAAATTTGGAAACCCACACATTATAATTATAGGAATTTGTATGTATACTATTATCTGTATCCTCTTCCCCCAAACCATATACTGTATTCTCACTCAGACTTGCTAATAATATAGCTTGAATCAATCAAAAGGGTACATTTAGTGGCGATGATATTTAATATTCTGAAATCGTGTGATCGCTGATAAAATGCATATTAGCATTTTCATATTGCAATACTAGTGTACATGTATGATTATTTAACTGCATAAAACGACTCGACCAGATACATTTCAAACCTTTTTTATTTTTACTTATATTTATACACCATCAGTTCGAAGTTAAGCTGGGCTCATCATTGCTCATTCTAGCTCACTTAAAGCTGCGCCTGAAGCCCAGCTCATTTCAGCTCGGATTGGAACTTATTTGGGATTGGTCAGCTGAGAACTGCTCACATGGCACTCTCGCTGCTACCATCATCATTATCATTGGTGAGTGGCTCTGGCATTATTTTGGGATACTGATTTCATTGTGTAATTTCTAAAATACAGTCTCTAAGTGTCCAGCAGACCGCATCCTGCAGATGTTCTCTCAAGAGAATGCCCAAAGACATGGTACATCACGGCAATTTTGAATAATTCTGCATCTTTATTGTCTGGATTCATGTAATTGACAACGATTTCCAGCGGTATCCACCCTGATCTCCATGTTGTGCAGGGCAGACCAGCCGCGGCAGATGTGTCATGTCACAGTGAAGCCTGAGACCAATTTGCTTGCCATGTGCTGGTTCCATTGTAAGTAATGGTATAGAGCAACAGACAATGGGTGGTCAGTAGTCCAAAATTATTCAAAATAGGAGATATGCATACATATATTATCAATTTCCCGCCACAACTGTATACCTGATTGCCTAGTCTCGCTTGGCGGGATATGGCGAGATACGGGTCGGTACCTGTGGGGACAAGCGGGATATTACTAATATTTTGGAAATAAAGAATACTTATTAAAGGCAGATGGAAATTTGTCTCTATGTATGGCTCGGGAAGTACTAGATGAATACCAGTTTGGCATTTGTGAATTTAAATTTCTCACCCCCCCCCGCCCCCGCTAATTTGTGAGAAATGAACATATGGCCCTGTCTGTGACAGGATGTGACCCGCACGTCCCCTGTGATCGCCTGAAGTCAAACCTGTGCATTGTGGCGGGAAATTATTATGCATACGGCGTACTGTCTACATCTTGCCTGCAGTCTATAGTGTTCCCACAAGACAAAACATCTGTAGTGGGAGTCAGCATAGTAGGAGTCAGCATAGCAGGATCACATCGACTAGAGACCTCGGAGCTGACTGCGGCTTTACCTGCATAGGCCAGCGTGCTTGAGGATCACGTTGCGACACAGATACCAGGTTACACGTCAACGAGTCCGAGCAGTGTAGGCTGTCCAGAATACTGAATATGCTCTCTGCATCCACTGTCACGTTTGCCATTTTTTAAAAAACGAACCCTTTTAATTGTCGTGTTGTATTGTTTCCCAAGAATGTAACTGAGTGCAATGTCACTGATGTTGATTTCTTTAATGTTAGTTACCACAAATAACTGGTGCATTTAAGGGCCTGTATTTGAGGAACAATAAAATGGAATATCCTTAATTTTAAAGTATATACTAAGGTGGTGGTCTGGTGAAACTTTATAAGTTTATTGCTTCAGACATGTTATCTTCAATATGCCTGGAAAAACTATAACATTATACCTTTCATGAAAGGGGAGAAGATGGGAAATACATAATGGCTATACCATTTAAGTTTGCAGGTAAAATATTTGAGTCGCCTAACGCAAATACATGTATAATTTTCAGTCACCTCGGAATGTTTGTTATATATTTATTATTTATGGAATGAAAATGTACCGGTAGATAATTTAGCCCTTCCCATATATATGTGTGTGTGTATATATATATATATATATATATATATATATATATATATATATATATATATATATATATATATATATATATATATATATGTATGTATGTATGTATGTATGTATGTATGTATATATATGTATGTATGTATGTATGTATGTATGTATATATATATATATATATATATATATATATATACATATATATATATATATATATATATATATATATATATATATATATATATATATATATATATATATATATATATATATATATTATCATGATGCCTTAACTTACATTTCCGTAGTGTCTCTGGCGTCTTCAAACAGTTGGTTTCAGTTGAGAACAGATCTGGAAATGGTATGTTTCGTGCACCCGGCATATGACCAGCATTAATCTTCTCTGCAGCAACAACCGGAACTTCGGCATCTTGTTGTGCCAATTGTGTGACTGAAAATAAATCAATATTCAAGAAGTCTCCTGAATGTAAGCTAATGTAATATCCTTTTACCCTATCAAAACACGAGTTTTCATGCAATCAAAGCCCGGGGCCTTTCAGGGTTTTATTTGGGGTTAAATAAACATAAGCAGATGTGCAAATATCATTTTTGGTGCCTAGAAAGTTGTATAAATTCTCAGCAGTGGTTTTTTGTCTTGCAAAACGTATTTGAGTTATCATTGACTTTAGGAGGTATTCGTATGGTTGACATGTTATGAAGGTGTCATTATTATTATTATTATTATTATTATTATTATTATTATTATTATTATTATTATTATTATTATTATTATTATTATTATTATTATTATTATTTGAATTATTATTATCATTATTATTATTATTATTAATAATAATAATAATAATAATAATAATAATAATAATAATAATAATAATAATAATAATAATAATAATAATAATAATAATAATTCACATACCATATAATAGTATGTTAATAAATTGTTTTTGCCTTGTTACACTTTGTCACAAAACCACATCAAAAAGTAATTGCTTTTGATGAAATACGTTGACGAAACTGAACAATTAAATCGACAGGTTGCATGGAGCAAGGCCTAGCAAGGTCATAACCTATCTGATGGGATTTTAATACACACATGGACATGGTTCCTCTTCTTGCCCGGAAAAGTTTGCATGGAGACGAGTATCAACGATTTGAGTACCACCTTCCTTTACAGATGCAATAACCTTTTCGTATGAGAATAATGACTCTTGCGAAAAACTGTGTTCAAAGTTTCCCTTTGCCTGCAAAAGGAGAACGAAGCCAGGTGAACAAAGGACCACTGGTCAAAGCAGACAGCAAGGAATAATTCTTACAATTTTAGAAAGAAAAATTAGTGGAAAAAAGTTCACGAGACCGTGCACATCAGGCTACAACATCTGTGAGTTTTCGTTGCGCTTTTCTTTTTTTCTTTTTCTTTTTTTTTCTTATTATGAAGTGCTGCCACACACCGCCCTTGTCGCTGTCAACAGGCTGCAGTCATGTCAAATCCGGCCAGACATTTGACGACTGGGAGTGCCGCGTGGAGGCGCGGCCCCATAATATTGGTGGAGATGGCGCCACTCGCCTGTCTTCGTGATGTGCGATTCAGCTTCCTGCATGTTTAACGTAAACCCAAGGCCAATCAGTAAATGGTTCACTCCATGCTGCCAACAAACCTGTTTAAAGCACCGGAAAGGATAAGCAGCAGCTCTTTCTCTGGACAAAGTCATGGAGCAATTGAACCACATTTAACAAGTGTCCAACGTGCTTGCATACTGCGTAAATGTAAATCTTGCATCCGATTTCCCGTCCCTTAAATCAAGCTTGCTAATGAAATTTAAAGGAATGCTGAAAATAGTGCACCGCCTGCCTGTAGAGCATTATTTATGACGCGCTGACTCGCTTGTTCGACTTTGAAACCTCTTTGAACTGGCAACAAAGTTTGAGACATGCTAGACTGAATAAGGGATTGTGTCGCCCTTTGTGAGAATTGTTGGGTTTTTTGACGAATCTGGGATTTTGTGCCGGCAAAATGCCAGGATTATTGGTGAACGGATTCTGTATAAAACAGAGAAATATGCCTAGGCCTATCATGTGGACTGACAAGACTGCACGAGTCACGTCATCATTTGCTTTATGTGACCATATCTGAACCTGCTTCAAGGCAACTGTTGGTTTTTCTAAGGAGGGCGAAATATTGTTTACACACAATAAAGCACCTCGCATCACTATTGTGTTGGGGAGGTAACTTGTCTATGTTTTCTTTACATGTATGGGCGATTTGTTTCATCCTGAACGCAGCTTTGCTGAATTTATTTGTGAACAGACATTGAAAAAATGATTCTCACATCCCCCTGCCTTGAAGCGTGCCCCCACAGACATCAACACCGTAAGCTACATAAACACATCAAGTGAAATAAAAAACAAAACAAAACAGTAGCAACTCGCGTGTGTAATTCGTAATTTGTAACGCACATGTAGCTGCAAACCTGAAATCCTTTGAATATTCATTAAAGACCAATGCATACTTAAGCCATTCATGCCAACTTATGATGAGTATGAAATTCCACATAGAATGTAACGATGTTTTGTTTTCGTCAACGGTAATAACTTTACACTGTATTGTTTGTTACTATAGCACATGAGATGACCGTTCGGCAGTGTCAATTGCTTTTGGGGTTGGGGGAGGGGGTAGCGTACATAATACCATAATACCGTCATCGTCGGAATATAATTGCATGGTAAGTTGTAAGGGTGAATGTTAGCCAGCAGCATGGTACCCTTGGACATTCAAAAACAGGACAAACAAGATGCGTTTCACATCCAGAAGTTCACAGCGACAATCAAGCTTGATGGCTTCCGCCTGAAAAAGGTGCGTGTGCGTGCCAACTTAAACTTCAATAAGATGGTTCGCTTTTCCAGGGCTTGTTATGGAAACGCTGGCCTGTAC
The DNA here is from genome assembly GCA_964020975.1 of Hermodice carunculata. Taxonomy (NCBI): domain Eukaryota; kingdom Metazoa; phylum Annelida; class Polychaeta; order Eunicida; family Amphinomidae; genus Hermodice; species Hermodice carunculata. Next base: position 94,931,095 of record OZ026612.1, on the reverse strand, counting down.
ATGCGACAGAAGATTTCTGTTCATGTCCGGGATGAGGACCAGCCAGTCTGACTTGGCCGAGCATTCGGCCCCAGGCCGCATTGCCTGCTGGACAGCAGGAATAAACCACACGTCCACTCGAGTTGAGAGAAGAAGACCAAAAGCTCAATCTGTTTATTGCTTGTACATCGTGTATATATATGTTTTCCTGTCCACACTGGCCTCGTCACCCATTGGTTGATCTCTCTGGCGTCTTTTACACCTTACATAAACGCTTATTGTGTGTTTATTAGCCTGCGTAAGATGTACAGGCATCTACGCACAACAAATAATTTCCCCGCAAGGCGTACACCTGGATATGTGGTCAAAGAGCATCCTGGATCTGCTTCACATTCCAGGACAAATTAACTTGTTTTGTTGGCTTCTTAATTTTGGGCCGCAAATGAGATTTTTCCAATTTTACAACTTCAATTTTGCTTCCACAAATTACTAACTGCATTCCTGGGGTCTTGGTTCACCACTAAATTGCCGCAATTAAATCATTAAAATGTCGAGTGTACATCTGTACAATTCAGCACAAATCAATGAATTCAGTTGCGGTTGCATAATGCAAAACTCTAACCAGTTGTTCTTTTCTTACTGAGGAAGCAAGGCCCCCCAGGCTGTTATCCTGAACACGAAAGTTATCTAACGCTGCATCTGACAATCGTTCGATCACATAAGGGTACATTTTGGTTCAGGGGTAAGTTAAATTGTTCTTATCTGAACCTGTACTATGAAAATTTGGTAATTATGGTTTGTTTGACAGGTATTCTTCTTTGATATGAAGCTCTGCATTTACAAGCAAAACTTCACATATTTAGCTAATTCATCAATTGCCACGTTCATATTTATTCATTATTATGTGGGTTGTCTTTGCTGAATATTTAGCTTAGACAAGGAGCCGCTACTCAGAGATACGTGTACGGGTAAAAGGCTCCGAAACACGTTGAGTAGTTACCCGCTGAAGACCCTTTAATTTAATTGGGCTGATACAGCCTATGTCAAAATTTTACAGAGGAACGTGTGCAATATAGACAATAGTAATTCCATATATATACAGGTTAGACAGGGACAGGTTAGCTTATGGAGAGTAAAGAGTTCGAACTGCGGAATAGGATATTGACTACTAGGAAGTGGTTCTGGGCAAAAAGACACAAATACAATAACCAGGGGCAACACAACAAAATACGCTACTGACTACGTGTCATCAAAGTGTCATCATTGCGTAAGTGTGCACGAGTGATTGCCACACAAGACCTGAAAAGGCATTGTGTGAGAAGATGGCCAAACACAAGCTTGCATAAAATTATTACCTGTTTGGTGAGATTGCTGCTGGCCGTTCTGGTCCCACCTCTGGCTTGTGCCAAGTTTTCGACCTCACCAGCTCACCTGCCTGTGCAGCTATCCCTACTTGCCTGCTGCACAGCCAGAGCAATCCCAGGCAGCCATCATTTACATATTAAACATTACAGAAAGGCCAGTGGCTTTTACACGCCGTTACGACAGGACACAGTAAAATGCATTTGTCACCACGTGAAGAGAGTTCTCTGTCAGCACCAACCTTCGATCGAATCAAATGTTTCTTTGGCGCACTTCGGGTGCATTGTGCCAAGTGCACCGAGGTGAGCTTCCGAGCTGGATCCGTCTTAGGGTCTCTGTAACTGTAGACATGCTGGTATCCGAATAATAGGTTGGTTTATAAAAAAATATTTACCTACAGTATCGTTATGTCAGTTCAGAGCACATTCTCTTTGTCGAAGTTAGCTACAAAAAAGTTAACGTCGATACAAAACACAATGTTTTTAAAAAGCTCACATTGCCGCGACAAGGAGCAAAACATTAATTCAATGTTAAACCATGACAAAAACAAACTAAATGTAAGTGTTGAGTCTGCAAATGCTACCATACATTTTAAACATGATATGTATGTTTCAAAATATAACATTCCTGCACAAACAGTGTGCTATCGTGGTGTGGGCATCTTTCCTTCACAATAGTGCCAGGATCAGATATATCTAGGCGTCTGGTATCTAAATATTTCATCATGTATTCAAAAAGAGTCCAGTACCTTAGGCAGCACCTCTTCCTCCGTTACGTCATAGCCGTCCTTTTGCCACTTGACGAATCCACCATCCATCACGGAAACCATCTGATGTCCCATGATCTGTTCAAATATGGCACATTTATCGCGGATTGGAAAAATGTTCTAGCCCAAATTTTATTGTCAGGTTATGTTTTCTTTATGTGTCTTACTTCAACTGATTCTTGGGGCCTGTGTTAGATATGAAGTTACGCGTTTTCATACATTCAGTCTCGCCGAGCGCGATAGCTATTTTCTTTTGTCAAAGGGAAAAGATGAAAACTAAACGGTGCAAATCTCACTGGTATTTTTGGTTCGCTTCTGTTGTTTATTTTTTGAAACTTAACTCAGGCTTGTAAAGAAAACATAACTTATTGAATCCTTGACTGAATTTCAGCAATGAGTAGAAATTTACAGAGTATGTCAAGCAACCTTTCAGGCAAAGGCTGCCATTGTGGTTTCATAGATATACACAGTATTTTCGCATTGGTTAATATCAAGAGAGGGGGATTAGTTATTTTATGCCAAAATGTTCATGTTTTTTCTCTTAAAATACTCTAAATGACTGTGGCCAGTAACTGAGCTCTTGCGAACAGAATCATTCTATCTTTTGAACACAATACTGAAGAATTTTAATTGTGACAATGATGAAATTTCGATTCCGCGCGACTATATTGAGATCAAAGGGTTACACCTGAACTTTGTACTATCTTTGCCTTTACAAACGGCGGAAATAGCGCCATAATTACGCGCCAATAAGTTTTAATTTAATTTGCATTTTGCATCGAAATATTAAACGCATTGGATGAGCATCAAGCCATACCAACATTAATAAAAAGGGTTCGGGCATTAAAGGTGGTCTAAAAAGATTGCACAACATACATTTTGGTATTCAATATAACAACATGGAAATTTGATATGTTTGGTAACGACAAGCTAATCACGTCCTCTGGGTCCATCAAAGGTATCTTGTCTTTGCTTTGCCACTATTTCAACTTTAAAAAAAAATGTTCCCCCCTCCCGCATCATAGGCAATAAAATCTAAGTTACTCTTTTTCAAATTTATTTATATTTTGTAGTTTATCATAAGTTTGATGTCAAATGAGCCTTTGAAACCTGGTGATACGTACGAAAAGTCAAGTAATTTGTACAATTTTATCATAACATTTGATAAAAATGAATTGAATTGAAATGAGTCATTACTACAGTAATGTCAGATGAATCTCAAGGTTTGTTAGTTTTCCAAAACTTCTATAACTTCCAGTACGTTTAGGAATTGAAAGACAGACAGATGATACCAATCATCACGAAGCCAACAGTAAATTGTTGTATATCCCGAGGGACCGTTCATCATTTTCATCGTCTTCACAAGGATACAGAAAGTACGCTAGGAGGGAGAGAATCAATGCTTGTGTACTCTGTGTTATTGCAGTGAAAGGGTAATTACGTATCTCAAACAAATATAGAGACTGCCATTGGACATGAACAAGAAGCCTGGAAATACTTGAACTTCAAGCCCACAAAATATATATAACGGATAGAGTTATGTTTCACATAAAAAAAAATCCACAAAAGTGCAGCGGGTTTTGCACTATTACTGTTTCACTATTGATCAATTGAACAGGAAAGTCATCATTTTTCACATGGACGAAAGTGTTCTTTTTTGTGTTCTGTGTATTCTCGTGAAGAAAGTTTTGAACTACCCCTTAGTTAATACGTTTGAAAAGATGGATGGTTTTGATTCATTGTTTACATACATTAGGATCTTACGGTGCTTGTTCCCTACATTTTAGCAACGAGGTCCTCGTACAACTCAAGGGGCATTTATCATTTATATTTATTACACTCCGACGTTGACGTTTAGATTTTCAAAAGGTAATGTCTCATGGAATCATAAAAAAATTAACCGTTGCTGTGAAAAAACCGCATCTTTCTGCTAAACGATACAATCGTTTTAAGTCTGAAACTTAAATTCGAAGCAAATGTTGCATACCCGAAATAGCCACCAGACACGTGCTGACGCTAGTGTGTATGACATCAAGTCGTTTGCATCATCCCTATCATACAAGATGACGTGACTGTCCTTGTTGATGCCCAAGGATTGTGCATAGTCTTGGAATGCTTGTGGCTCAGGCAGATTTCTTGGTATATGTTGCGTGCTAACCACATCCTTTTTGATGTCAAAATGGCCGGCCCCTGGTATATGCTTGGCCCTGTTCAAAGGAAACAATCAGGTACCGCAATTGAATTAGGGTTGATGATTGTTACAATTTGATGTACTGCACCTGACACAAAATACAAACTATTGTTACAAGAAACAATATCTTCACCACATCCGATTTGTATCTGACGTGCTTCGAGCTCACATTACCCATCAGCAAGACCGTGTAGGCGAAATTCTAGAGGTTTGCTCAGTACGCAAATACCTAGCCTGTATTGACTTTGTTTACTGACCCAACATAAATCAGTTTCGAATAATAATAATAATAATAATAATAATAATAATAATAATAATAATAATAATAATAATTATTATTATTATTATTATTATTATTATTATTATTATTATTATTATTATTATTATTATTATTATCATTATTATTATTATTATCAGCATCATTAAATAATAATAATAATAATAATAATAATAATAATGATAATAATAATAATAATAATAATAATAATAATAATAATAATAATAATAATAATAATAATAATAATAATAATTTATAAGCTGAAAAACTACCCCTTTACAGCGGGGCCACCAACGGTCGGTGATTGTCAGAGGTGCGTAAGACCAGATCAATTTAATTTAATCATATTTATTTCAACTGGATCGCCCTATAGTACATCGAGATCTCACTAATCGAGGGGTTCTCCAGAACATAGAGTGACACACAAAATGTACATTACAAAACACACAGGACAAAACAAGAACAAAGTTACCCAATTAACAGAGAAGCTGTGCACATGCTTCAGATTTGTACCCTGCATACAAAAATCACAGTAGTAGTGGTCATCAAAATGCAAAACAAAGCAAAATAGTAAACTGCAGGTAGAATGTACACATATACGTCCCTGTTCACAATAATACGGACTAGCGGTAGGAAATTTCATAAAGGACATTTGGGAAGTAAGAATTATCAGCGACTAACTCAATTGAAAATTACTGCTTATGCATAACAGAACTAAGATATGAAGCGTCTTGTATCTACGATGTAAATTTGTATGTTAAAGGGAATGGACAATTGGTCGCTACCAAAGAGAAGAATATGAGCTAGTCTGTCTCTCGCTGTGTGTATAATCAGATTTGGGTGGACGCCGGGAGCAATAATAGGGATGATGGAGTTGAGTAGTCTAATTCTATAAGTTGAATACTTTGGACAAAAGAACAGGTAATGTTGCAGATCTTCAGTGGGGTAGGAACACGCACATGTAGGTTGTGGGATGATGTTGACTTTAAAGAGATCATAATTAAGTCTCGAGAATCCAAGACGAAGCTGGGTATGACAAATTTTGGCAAATCTGTGTCCTTGGGTATAGTAAACAGGAACATGATCCACTGCTAGTAGTGTTGCTTTCAGCTTTGATTTGAATATTTGGAGGGAAATTGAGTCTCTTATATCGGAGGGAAGATTGTTCCACAGTTTGATAGTGTCAGGTAGGAAGGATTTGTCTAAGCGGTTAGTTTTGCAATTGATGGGACGTATGGAGCTAGTGTGGCGGAGGTTTCGAGCATTAAAAGTAGGAGGAGTTAATTGAGAGAGATAGGAGGGTGTTAAGTTGTGATACCTTTTGTAAGGAAGAAGTAACGTAGAATATTTCCTCCTGCTGGCGAGAGTTGTCCAACCAAGTTCACGTAAGAGATTGGCGCGTGATGTGTGCCTTAATGCACCTGTGCATATTTTGGCAGCTTAAAACTGTATGGATTCAATAAGATCGGAAAGTCCCTGACCGCAGTTGTCAAAGAGCACACAACCATATTCAAGAATTGGTCGAACCATAGTTAAATAAAGTTTAATCAGAGCTTTGCGGGAAAGGTTATATTTGAATCTACGCAGAAGGGCAATTCGCTGGTTCGCTTTGGTAGTAATACGAATAATGTGAGCATGCCAGGATAAATTGCTACTGAGAGTAATACCAAGGTGAATGTGTGAGTCTGCCGCAGGTATTTCAGAGTCTCCAAGACGAACGGGTGGATGGTGTGGTTTAACAAGTTTGGTTGAAAATATGACAGAAAAGACTTTAAAGCGTTAAAGGTAACACGCCACAACTTTCCCCAGTTATGTATAACAGAGAGATTAATATTCAAGTGATTAGAAGTTTCAATTGGGTCATTAACAACTTCAAGTAGACTGGTGTCGTCAGCAAAAAGTCTGACATCACATGTAATATTGTCAACTAGGTCATTAACATAGACAAGAAAGAGAAGTGGACCTAGGATGGAACCCTGGGGCACACCAGCTTCAATAGGTAGCCATGATGAAGATTGGCCATGAATAATCACTCGCTGGGATCGGTTTGAGAGATAACTATCAATCCATGCTACAAGATTATCGCAGATGCCGAGTTGTCGAAGTTTAAAAAGGAGACCGGGATGCCAAACCTTGTCAAACGCCTTGGATACGTCTAGAAACACCATTCTGGCTTCTTTGGACTGTTCTAGGCCGTTGTAGATATTGTGAAGGATGTACACAAGCTGATTGATAGTAGAGTCATTGGCCTTAAAGCCAGAATTTTTGGAAGTGAGTAGGTTATTTTGTGCCAGGTATTCATAGAGTGCATTAAAGACCAGTCGTTCAAACACCTTTGAAACATTACAGAGCAAAGAAATAGGACGATAATTATTTTTAATCTGTCTGTTGGCCTTTTTGAAAACAGGACATATGTTGGATCTCTTCCAAGCATTGTAAAGAAAGACTGAGAGAAAGTTGGAAGATTTTTGGAAGTGGTTTACATATCGAATCTGCTGTGTTCTTAAGTAGGATGTTCCCTATGTTATCTGGGCCTGATGCTGAGGATAGCCTCAGGGAAGGTAGTACTTTCTTGACACTGTCTTCATTAATGGTAATATTGCGTAGACGTGCCTCAGTTCGGAACGTGAAATCGGGCAGGGGTGGGGCATCAGCGTCAGGGCGTGTTTTGCACTGGCTGGCAAAGTAAGAGTTAAATATTTCACATTTTTCCGTGATGCATGATACGATTTTGATATCGTCAATGATTGGGGGTATATGTTGGTGAATTTTGCATCCCAGAACAGACTTGGACAGGCTCCACCATTGTTTAGGATTAATGTCTTTCTCATCAAGTCGAAGCTGGAGATTGGAAAAGTAAGAAGAGACAGATTTCCTCATTATGGTCATAACCTTGTTGCGATATTTTTTGTAAAATTGGTATAACCTGTCAATCTTGAAGTGAAGGTCGTAATTATGGGGGCGTGGTTGGTTGGATGCTCTCTTGAAGCGTTTCCATGCACGATTTCGACGTCTAATATGTTTTTAATGTCTGCAGTTATCCAAGGTTTGTCCTGAGGGCGAATGGTGACTTCCTTATAGGGAATAAAGTCCTTTGCAGTAGATAGGAAGAGATTAGACCAGTAGGATACGGCATCATCAATAGAATCGAAGACATCATGAGCAATGTTCCAAGGGGCTGTAGAAAGGGCAGCATTGAGGTCACAAAAATTTGCTTTATTGAAGTCCCATCCTGATCTTTTGAAGGGCTTGTCCTTGTGACGGGAAAGGGAGAAAGAACAAAAGATTACACAGTGGTCAGAATTTGAGATTGGAGCAAGGGTTCCAGAGTCCAGAACAAGACCTGGGGAATCAGTAATGATAAGGTCTAATAAATTATTCGAGTATTCACTTATCCTAGTGGGTTCATCTATAAGTTGAAAGAGATTGTATTGATTCACCAGGTTGACCAGAGATAAACCTAAATCGCTGTCCTCATGTTGAGAGTTCCAATTGGCGCACCTGTCGTTGAAATCGCCAGTTACAATTAAAAGGTGAGGGTTGCATTCAATGGCAGAGGAAATAGAAGATGCCAGAGACCCGAGAAACTCGTCACGGATTTCTGCAGACTGGCCAGGTGGACGATAATAGTTACCAAATCATACTTTCCCGCGCTGGGTCGAAATTTCAACCCAGACGTATTCACAATCTATACTTTCAAGATCCGGGCGTGTTACACACGGTAGAGAAGAGTGACTAAACGTCAGGACCCCACCGCCTCTTTCCGTTGTGCGGTCTGAACGATACGGAGGTTGGAAGTCCTCGAGGAGGAGGAGGTGATCGGGGTAATGTTCATCCAGCCAGGTTTCAGATAGAGCAATAATGTTAAAGTTACCTGATTGGGCCAAGAGATGAATTTCGTCAAGTGTGCCGGTACTTCGTATGCTGCGGACGTTAGAATGAAAGAACTTCAGGTGGTTGTTTGAGTTCAGTGTGGGACCGGGGTTCGCGTGAACGTCGATTGAAGACAGGAAGAACGTGCAAAGGAATACTATAAGTTGCTTTACACAGGAAAAAACGCAGAGAAGTGTGTGTAAGTGTAGAAAAGCCAATGAGGAGTATGAGCATATTATTTGGTTTTCGACACGTGGACCTGGATGGAAGTGTACCGTAAAACGGGTATAATTATAAGAGAAGAGACCTATGGCCATTCGGTATTGATCAATACTAATGCCCATTGTTTATAAACCAAGGAAATGTAAATACGGCAAAGATGCAGGCACTTATCAGTGTAATATTTCGCAGAATACCAACGAAGTCAACGGATGGTGTACAGAAGCACACAACACCAAATAATTGTTTCCAATGTGTCATTTGCATGTAAGCTTTGCATGGACTGACAAGAGTCAGGCGTTTTATGAATGTCGTTGAGGGTAACATGGTAACATGACATGTAACAAGAAAATGCACATAAAAAAAGAGAGACAAAGATGCAAAAGTAACTGAAAATAGGGTTGGCGCAATGTTTATGAGAGAAAAGAGCTGTATCTGGATTTAACTCAAAAATAGGAAACTCTGTAACAATAACAGAAGATATGACTTTTTCAGAAAACGAGATATTTTTAGTGTGTACGCTCCCCCCCCCCCCCGGAAAATTTACATAACAATCTATAACTATAAATAATAAGCAACAATGCATTATCCGAAGTACTATACATACGGTAAACATGCGTTTCATAACAACTGCACCGGAAAACCATTTTTAAAAAAACAAATCTTCAATTATGATTATATATGTAACACACAATTCATAATAATTGCACCGTGACCCATTTAGGCTCTTAAGTATCAGCTTAATACTTTATGCATGATATGAAATACTGCAAGATCTTAACACATTTTGTACCACCATTTTGCTAAATAAAACGGTTTCATCACACATGTTACCAGCATGTCACATTTCGTGACCAGCACACTGTCCTGCATCCCACAGGGGACGTGTGAGCTTGGGTGGCAAGGACGGGTAAATTATGCTCAGATCAAATATCTGGACAGCAGTGTACGGGAGAAAAGTAGGTTAGATCACACGGGGCAATAATGGAACTTGACTGCAGAATATTGGCAAAGAGGGAGACAAAAAAAAAAAAAAAAACTCTCACTGGAGGTCAGACACAAAACAGTCTGCTCCGCGTATTGGCACAACAGCTCAAAAATATATACGATACACACTTGGCGTCTTTCTTACAATTCTTGGGCAGCCATTTGATACTGCTTGAGGCGCCATGACCTTGCAGGGTAGCGTACACAAATGCAATAAAACGAAAACATGTATTGTATGTAAATCTATGCACGTTGAAAAACAAAGTCCAATCTAAACGTCACCATGGATCTACTATCTGAAAGTAGGCCCATGCTCACACTGTCATTTCAACAAACTTGTACCTGAAACAATAATAGAAATGGAAGTCACAAATCAAGGACTGATTGTGAAACGTCACATTGACACAGAGAGTCATTGAACTATAATGACGGATTAAGTATGCACGTCCAGATCCTCTTTGTCATGAATCTGGACAACACGACCCACTCTGTGGTTGACTCCCCAGCTGTTTAGTTCTCTTATAAACAGACGACCGTCTCTGGACCAACAAGATTCAATCTTCTTCTGACGCTTTAGAACACGAGCCAAATACATGATATGAGATCTCTTTTTGGTTAGGTCTTCTGTGATAAAGATATCATTACTGTTTTTTCTAGCATGAAATACCTGTTGCCTGACACGATACGACAGAAATCTCGCTATGATAGCTCTTAGTTTACCATTGGTATTCTGTTTGCCGACTCTGTGTGAACGCCCAATGTCGCTTGGTTCCAAATGAACACCCAGTTTATCTGCAAAACCTCGAACCATCGAATCAGTGTCCTCCTCTTGTCTTTCGGCTTCTTTTGGCCAAAACCGTAAAGGAATGAAATGAACATAAATTTTGCTACGGGTTTTCAATGAACTCAAACATAGCACAGTAATAGCATAAAGGTAGCACACCGGTCTACCTAGGTGGATTCCTAAGGAACTCATGCCTAAATTACCATGCCTCTATTAGGAAGATTTTTTGAAATTTGGTCGAATAGGTTCCCTGCAAAATCGCTATGGTCATAGGCACCTTCACCCAAAAACATGAATAGTTTGTTTACAACAGAGGAGCTGCAAAATTTGTGCCATATATCCGCCTCGTCATCAGGGGTTAGCTCGTTTTCCAATTTTTAAAAGCATTTCATACGGTTGGCATTTAGAGTTGGACGTAAGATCATCATCATCATCATCATCATCATCATCATCATCATCATCATCATCATCATCATCATCATCATCATCATACACTTTATTTCTCACACGAGGATTGGGAAAATAGCGTATGGCTAACACAAATCTCTCTCTTCCTGTGTACACAAACTACTTCTCGATATATGTGGGTCGAGTGCACACTATACGGCCAGGGAAGAAAGATGAAAAAATGAAATAGAATGAAACCAACCAGCAGATGAGCAAGAGTACCAAATATAGAACTAAGTGGTAATAGCCTTTTAACGAATTAATTTTCAAGTCATGTAGACGAACACCATTAGGATCATTATGTAATTTTCACAACAAGTCATCTATAAAAATATTGAATAGGGCAGGTGACAACACACTGCCTTGTTTCATTCCTTTGGTAAGCATAAAACTTGATCTTAGTTTGCCTTTCCATCTCACAACCGCTGAAAAAATTTGTACCACCCATACAAAATAACCAATGGTTCGGAGGTATGACTAATTTAAATAATTTATACTAAACATGTAGACAACCGTGTTAACACCTGTAGACGTGGTATGTATGGTTTGACGTCCATTGGCATGACTTATCCTGGGCTTGACTCAGATGTAAAGGCACGCTTGTGGAATACAATAGGAGCTCCTACACTGATTTATGGCTTAGAAAGCTTTAACTTAAGAAAGAAGGAAATTAATTATTGTAGCTCTTCTCAGGCGAGCATTATCAAAAGAATCACAGGTATGAGTAGTAGATCCCATCATTCAAATGTGATGCATGCCTTGAATATTCCCTTATTGAGCCATTTGCTACCAAGGAAAGCCGCTAGGTTATACCGCAGAATTTTTAAAGTTAAATCATCAGCTGGTGATCTCCAAGCGAGATTTTAGCCACGCATCCACTATCTGGATATTTTACCAAGGGATCTCTGCTGGAGCGTATTATCATATCAAACCCGGTACATGTTATATTTAATGACCAGTACTTCAGATATCCTTCATATAAGAACGGAGTCATAGACTCATTGCGGTATTTACTACATCACAAGAACTTTGTAAAACCATGGTCAAGTGAATACTTAATCCCTGGCCTTCTGACCAAGGCATTCTAGCACTTTTAATAATTGCAGAATTTTTTATACCTGCTTGCCGAAAAGACAGTTACTTTTATCGACCGTGTGCCCATAAATCGACTGGTGGCCGCCCGGTGGCCGCCCGGTCCCCGCTGCCGGTCTCTGGGCATAGCTTCTGCCCAGGTGGGGTGGCTCGTGAGAGTACCGATCAATCGATCGGGGCTCCCCCAGTCCTCCTGCCTGGGTCGCGGCCCTGCCCGCACGGGATGCGGGGGCCGGACAGGTTCTGATCTCGTCATTTTTATCTACTTTTTATCTACTTGCATTCATTTTATACCTTAATGTATTGATCAAGATGTATTTTTCCTCGTGCGCGGGGGTTTTAAATAATAATAATACTGATAATAATGATAAATAGAAGTTATTGTGAAAACCTGTTGGAGTTGCCAATGAATTGCATTGTGACTTTAACAAGTAAGCAATTATTGCCATATTATGTACCATACAATGAGAAGTTTACCTTTTCATCATTGGGCATTCTGTCAAAGTTGATTTCGAAATTACTGTTTAGGATAATATCTGAAATCTTTGCCTACAGAATATGTGTTGGCATGTGAAAAAGTGGACTCCACTGCAATGAAAATTGGATAATTGTCTCTAATGGAAATCTGAAAAAAAATCGGGTTTTCAATAAGCCGTCTTGTAAATCCGATGTCCATCGATTGAAATGTTTACGTCTTTCTGTCCGCGTCTTAACTGATCGAGCCTGACGGGAAATAAAGGACACTTTTGTGAGATGAACCTTGAATGTATTTACTGAAGGGCAATCTCTGATGTTTAGCGGTAGCGTGTTCCAGAGACGAGCAGAATAGGCTATTACATGAAGGAATTAAAAAATAATGAAGTTTTTGCATAAATGACGTAGCGTCCATCGATGTTACATAATGTACATATATGACAATAATTAAGACTGACTGGGTGTATTCATCGCACCCGAGACAAGTGACGATACCGTATAGTGCACGCTTTCCAGCGTAATCCTGCTGCGCCCGGGACAGTAATTAGTTACAGATGAAGCATACTCAAGAATAAGACCCATAAGACGTTCAGATATAGCCTATGGATTATCCCACTGCATGCTATTTGGGCATGTAATTAAATATGTGCAAGGAGACAGAATGCAGAGCATCGCTCTTTATAGAGCGATCTTCGATTTTAATGTAGTAAGTTGAGCAGTGTATTGGGGCATACAGCCTCAATGATTTAACCACAAAAACGATTGAAAATAGATTTGATATTGCACGATATTTTAACACTGGGCAGGTTGGGGCTTATGCTTGACTTGTGTAACCAGGGACGTGTTATAGCACGTCCCTGGTGTAACATAAGTCACTGCATATTATTATTATTATTATTATTATTATTATTATTATTATTATTATTATTATTATTATTATTATTATTATTATTATTATTGAACCCCCGTTCATGCACCAAAAGATTCGTCACAATCCATCTCTCTCGATCCCTGCCTAATAATTGAGTTGCCCACTTTGGGCACTTAATTCCTCGTGGAGCCTCTGGATTCCAAATGAGCCAATCTTCGTTGAACGGAAGTGACCCCGGCGTTTGGACAGGAATTTTTCGTTCACTCTGATTAGTCTTACCCTAACCCTAACCCTAAGGCGCATCCATTTTGGATACCGATAATTGCTGGGGAACAATCAGAGCATACACATTCTATATATCCTCCCCTGAGCCCCCCTCCCCGCAACGGTGCTGCGCAACTCTTGTTCAGGAGTTCAAGATATCAACCTGTTGCCGTATAAGTGACACCCACACAATCTCTAATTCATTAACAGTTTAAGGGGCATTTTTGCCAAAGTGCCACTGGAATGCGAAGAACGGTCAGGGCAAGGAAACATTCTCGTGTCGTCAGTGACCATACCTTTCGTTTTGTTGCGACCAAACGTAAAATTCCAAGTTTCTGTATTGTCATAGTAAATATCAAAAAGTGATACTACGCCAGGTGCACTGGTCGATATTTGAGTTATATCATGTGCCGTGCCATAACTTGTGAAAGGTTTTCTACGAAACTGGGCTCGAAACAAGCACTAAAAACTTATTAACCTTGAAATACGCGATAACACCATTTAAAATAAAACTACATAAGTCAGTCCATCTGTTTATTCTTAAACCGAATTGACTGTCAGAGGCAGTATCTGGAAAAATAATAACTCTACTAGTTTCGAATAAATGAAGCATACAGTGATAGGCCGGTAATAAGCCGGGTTATTTCGATTAAGGACCGGACTCTTTAAGGGCAGGGACAATGACTCCCAACTGAGGGATGGTAGGCACAACAGACATGGTAAACATGTTATTAGTAGGGCATACAGCCGAGAGATAGCACCGTAAAATTTCACAGTTACCGTGTACAAGGTGTTCAGCTGTATTACCGTTACCAAAGGGGGGGGGGGAGAGAAAAGAAAAAAAAAGAAGAAAAAGTTATGCCCGTTATATACGTTATACGAAAAAAAAGTCATGCCCAGTTTACTCGTAAATAACAAATCAGGACATGGTTGACAAAAGGTTTGTGTTCACTTCATCGCCCCTGCAATGCGAAACATGCAGATTAATTTCCCGCCACAAAGCACGCGGCTCATCCCTGTCAATGATAATCACTGAGGACACACCGGCATACTACTGTCACAGACAGGGCCAGATACCCCTTTCTCACAAAATTAGTATCTTTTAAGAGATATTTAAGTGTACATATACCAAAGTCACATTCATTTCGTGCTTCTTAAAAGGGTCACAAGAAGAAATTTCCATCTGCCTGTTCGAAGTATTCTTTATTTCCAAAATTTTAGTAATATCCCCCTTGCCCGCACAAGCAGCGGCCCATATCTTGCCAGGCGAGATATGGTTACTAAGGCTACCAGGTATGCAGTTGTGGCGGGAAATTAATATGCATGTCTCGTATTGTGTCCCCAGGCCACTTTCTCTGACACAAACCCAGTGCACCTGTCTTCGGTGTGTATTCCCAACAAACGTGGTACGTGTTTCATTTGTAATTTGGTCCAGCATGTAAATTGTAATTGGTTCAGCACATCTGTGTGACCAAACCTTTATTTTTCTTCCATATTTAAACATGAATGACAGGTCAATGATGTAAATTTTACAAGTTCACGCTAACTTGTAAATTGAATGAAATAGTGGCCTTTTATATCTTAGCTTATTTCTCATTAAAATTTGGAGAGATCATCGTATACTCCCACATAGGCATACGATATTATCATGTCATCATATGCATAAGCAGCTGTCAGGCAAATATGCTATCTGGAATGAACCAACAATACATTCATAGCATCAAAAATTCCTTCGATGCTGAAAAAGGTTTCCATGAACCTGGAAACTACCGAGACTCTGAAATTAAACGAATTATTCCGGCAAATAAAAATCGGGTCTTCCTTAAATGAAATCAGTTTCAAAGTTACTGAAGGCAAAATTATAAGAGCAATATTTTAAATGAAACTTAATAAATCAGCTGGGTATGGCGGAATTAAAAGTGCGGCGATAATGGTATAAAAGATTTACATGTCTCTATTTTGTTCCAAATTACTCAATAAAATACTCACCACTAGGTTGTGAAAGCATGCTTCGGTATAACCGAGAGTATCTCATCCAACTTTGGTATTTAGCAAGCATTGTCTGTAAGTCCAAGTTAATTATGTCTGTGTGCCAACACCGACATACTGTTTTTCTAGGAATTCTTTGTTTCTTTCTTTCTTTGTTTCTTTCTTTCTTTCTTTCTTTCTTTCTTTCTTTCTTTCTTTCTTTCTTTCTTTCGTTCTTTACAGGCAAATTTGTCCGACATTTCATTTGAAAAGTATTTTACATAGAAACTCCAAACTTGGCATGATTATACTTCCATGCATGAAGCCTGGTCTTTTTGTAAAGAGATTCAACGGTTTTGAAAATTATGCAAATTAGGGCCATTTGAAAATTTAAATCTTGAATATCTCCAAAAATATTATAGGTACAGGTAATCAATCCAACTTCGATTAATATGTTGGTTAGACTGCACATTTTTGTAATTTACATGTGACCTCTAAAGGTCAAAGGTCAATGTCATTTTCACATTTGAAATTTTCATCTAGCCATAACTCAGTCAATTTTCAACCAATTTTAACCATGTTGGACCCAACCTGTAGGTATTGTAACACTGCATATTTTTGTAATTTACATGCAATGCCTAAAGATTAAAGGTCAAGCTCATTCAGGCCTTTTTGTTAAAACTAGCCATAAGCGTAGTGGAATGTGAAGTACCAAAGGCTTCAAAGATGGTATCAGTCAAGATTCTGGGGTCCGCTTTGGTAATTGATACTTTTAGCCCAGATAAGAGAGCCTGGGTTTGATATCAGGCTACGGGCAGCATGCTTGTCTGTATGTGTGCCCCTGAGTAGCACACAGAATGCCGTGTGTGACTGCTTTTGTCATGTTTACACAAGACATAATTAATTAATTGGGTAAGACATAACAGATTCAACTGAAAGCCACAGGAAGCTGTAGCTTTCCTTGCAGTGAGGTTGCAAGGTTAGGATATCGTACAAGCCACGGGTAGCCAGGTCAGTGTTCAATGTAAACAAAGCATGCACAAGTATGAATAGACTGACGTCTACAAGTTGTATCATGCTTAGAAGACTACTTGGTTCATGAGAATGAAATGGAAAAGAATGATGACACAGTCTGTGGTAGTTTATATATCAGTTCATACTATCAAAAATGTTGTCTTTCTTTCTTTCCTTTTTTGTTTTTTATGGATGTGTGCCAACAGACATATTGTTTTTCTAGGAATTCTTTCTTTCTTTCTTTCTTTCTTTCTTTCTTTCTTTCTTTCTTTCTTTCTTTCTTTCTCACTTTCTTTCTTTCTTAATGTCTGTGTGCCAACACAGACATATTGTTTTTCTTTCTTTCTTTCTTTCTTTCTTTCTTTCTTTCTTTCTTTCTTTCTTTCTTTCCTTCCTTCCTTCCTTCTTTCCTTCCTTCTTTCTTTCTTTCTTTCTTTCTTTCTTTCCTTCCAGACCAGTTTGTCCGACATTTTATTTAAAAAGTATTACACATAGAAACTCCAAACTTGGCAAAATTATACTTCTATAGATGAAGTCTGGCCTTTTTGTAATGAGAGGTCATGCTTTTCAAAATTATGCAAATGAGGGCTAATTAAAGTTTTAAATCATCAATATTTTATATACTATAGTAGATGTGGTTCCGAGTGTATAGGAGTTTGATCATAGCAAGGTAAAGGCCATCTCAAATGTCAAGGTCATGCCAAGGTCAAAGGTCAGTTTTAGGCCAAGGTGTCATTTTTGAGGTGAAGGTTCACTTCAGGTAGAGGTCATCTCAAGGTCAAAGGTCATTTCAAGGTCAAAGGCCACTTTCGACGGCGGCTTTCTTCTAGCCATAACTTGGTCAATTTTTACCCAATTTTGATCATGTTTGGTTCACATTGTAGCCATTGCAACACTTCACATTTTGAAAATTACATGTGACCCCAAAAGGTCAAAGGTCAATGTCATCTGGATCTTTGAAAGTTTCACCCAGCCATAACGCGGCCAATTTCCATCCAATTCTAATCATGTTGGACTTAAATTGTGGGTATTGTAACACTGTACATTTTTGCAATTTACACGTGACCTATAAAAGTTAAAGGTAAAAGGTCAAGTTATTTGAACTTGGAAATATCATCCAGCCATAAGCTTAATGCAATGTGAAGTACCTAATCACAAAAGTTGTACCATTTAATATTTACAGCTTTTGAAGGCACACAGACAGATTTGCTTTAAAGCAAATCTTCCTTTCTAGTTTCATTTGTTTTCGATGACTTACCAAGCATTTTGATGATTGGTGTGATCCAGTTGAAAGTTTTAGATTGCAAAATTAATTGCTTGATGTATGTAGATTTGCTGCTCTTATCTGACACAAATGAGGGTCTTCAGAAGGATCTACATAAGTTACAAAATAGCCGTGACGAATGAAAACTGACTGCCGATTTAGATAAACTAATGGTGTGCTTTTTAAAGGAACGATATGATAAAAAGTGTCCCATTTCAGTGCAATAACTGTAAAATTACAGGGTATTTTTACACATTCAGGTAGCTTCAACATTGCAATAGACACAAATTAAAATCGTTTAGAACCTTTTACAATGTAAAATACGGTCTTATTAATGGAATGTGAATGGAGCACACCACTTAGTGTAATCACTCGTGCCACGTATCACCATGCATGAATGTAAAATTTAGGCACAACTCATCATACATAGTTTGGACGGTAATAGTTTTATGAGCAAATAAATGTGAAGCTTTTTATATGGAGCATCCTCTTAAAGTTTTGTTCATTTATTGTAGGTGTTCACCCCAGGTGATCCACAGCTGCAGTGACAGTGAACTCGGAAGTCATGCAATTTTGATTTATGCCTTATGTCATAGCGTGAAGAAATAGACAAACCTATACACACGTGACATTATGCTAATTAAAATAATTCCTGCTGGCTTTTATTTTTGAAAATCCATTTTATTAATGCTGGAATGTCTTCTTCCGAGGAAAACATTGGTGAAACCATTTTGCAGAGAAGCATAAAACACTCACTCTAAAATTGTGTTCTATGTATGAGAGTCAATGGTCATTATTTACTCCATTAGAAAAGAAGAAATCAAACAATTTAGGATCATATCAAGGTCAGAGGTTAATACCAAGGTCAGAGGTCGACACCAAAGTCAGAGGTCGCTGTCAAGGTCAGAGCCACTGTCAAAGCCACAGGTCCATTTCAAAGTCAGAGGTCACTCTGAAGATCAAAAGTCAATATCTAAATCAGAGGTGAATGTGCAGGTCAGAGGTCACTGTCAACATCACAGGTTAATATCAAGGGTATCCAATGTCAGAAGTCAATGTCCACGTCACAGGTCGAAGTTGAGGTCATAAGTCAAAAATAAGGCCACAGGCCAGACCAGAGCTCATTGCCAAAGTCGGAGGTCAGGACAATATCAAGGTCAGAGATGAATCTTAGGGTCTGAAGTCACTCTCAAACACACAGTCCAATATCTAGGTCACAGGTTAATACGAAGGTCACACCTCAAGGTCAGAGGTCAATATCAAGGCCAGAGGCCAATGTCAAATATCGTGGGTCAATGTTCAGGTCAGAGGTCAATACCAAGTTGAGAGGTCAATGTTAAAATCATAGGTCACTTTCGTGGTCAGAGGTCAATGCCAAGGTCGTATTTCAATATCAAACTCACAGGTCAATGTCGTGGCCAGAGCTCAATCTCAAGGTTAGTGGTCAATGTCAGAATCACAGGTCAAGGTAAGAAGTCAATTTCTTGATTCGAATTCTATTCTGGACAACAGATCAATGTAAGGCTCTCCAACTTCAATCCACAGGATTTCGCTGTAAGTGCATCCAATAAACCAGAGACAAAGCAGTGGAATTTTAATGGATGCTAAATAGGGATACTTGAAAAACTTATCAGACAAGCTTAAAAAATATTTTGTTACAGATAGCCCCCACTCGTGGCCATAAAGGCTTAAGATTTTGATGGCCAAAAAAATAATGCTCTCTCATTTATTTTGTGAAATTACTGGCTCAGTCAATCATATTTTTGTACTAAGCATGGTTGAACCTTTGAGTAATTGTGGATATTTTCATTAGCTTAGCTTTTCCAACTTGTGGGCTGTCGTTTCGGAAAATGTGAAAAAGTTCCCATGAATCTTTTCCTCTGGACATTTTGACCTCAAAAAAGAAAAAAAGAAAAAATTTGGCTCCTCCTTAGTGATCATACTTTTGCCATGCTATTCGCGATATATATATATATATATATATATATATATTAAGGCTGACCTCAATTTAGTTTAATTTAACTAGGACTTATAAACATTCCAGGGGTGTCAGTTATTCACGCGTACCAGCCTGCTTCTCCCCAATCAACAACAAAGCTTTCCTCAGAAAAATTGCCATGGCCTTTTTACCCAATTCTGTGTGTGTGTGTGTGTGTGTGTGTGTGTGTGTGTGTGTGTGTGGGTGGGTGGGTGGGTGGGTGGGTGGGTGGGTGGGGTTGGGGTTATGATGCTATATATATATATGTATATATATATAAGGGAAAGTGCCAGTCCTGTCAATTAATATGACACAATGCACTGTGGATCCCATCCCACTGCAAATCAAAACACAACTTAGCCGTCTGACTGCTTAACAAGGGGTTGATCAGAGGACTTCTTCATTTGGTGATAACTCAGAACTGCAAACCTGATCCTACACAACTTAGTAAAAGTGGTAAAAACATCATTTATCTTATCAATATTTAAATTTTTACAGACTATACTAATGCAGCGGTGTGATAGTGCAATCATGTACTTAGAAGTACAAACAATGCCAAGAACATTAAGGGTACCCTATCATATAGTATAAACTATATCATGTATGCTGAAAAGTGTAAAACTGCAGTACCATGCCTATTTTCTTAGGTTTTTTTTTAGCTATACCCATCATACTATCTCAAGCTTACCATATACCATATCGTACAATGAACCTGGAAAAGGAAACCTTGGGAGTACTGTAAAGTGAAACTATCTGTGAGAATCAAGACAGCGCCTATTGCAGCGAATTAACAGAACAGTATAACCACAGTATCATACTGTTGCTGTTCTACCATACGATTCCTATCTTACTGGGGCTTGAAAGTACCAAACTAGACTTTACAAGTGAAAAAGAGCCAATACCAAGTTTGCTTATTCTGTCCACTATGGCAATGAAAAGGGAGACTGTCAACAGCTATAAATATTGCATCCAGCAACAGAGACAGGGACTATTATTTTCTGGAAAATTGACAAAACTTGAAATGTTGGAGCAATTTCAAAACCTAATACAGAAAGAAATGCTACTGGATGTTTAATTGGTTAGGCACAACAATGGTTGCACCATTGAAAGCACACATGGATTTCCTATGAAGCAAATTTTTTCTAGTTTTTTATTTTCGTACTTTTTTTCTCGGGGGGGGGGGAGGGTCGATCAATGTTAAGAAAACTGACCAGTCTGTCACTAGCATTTGTAAAATGCTGTATTTAGTTCGCATTTTCATTGTAACTTCGAAAATATTAAAATTACACATTCACATATACACATAAATGTTGGGAGGCCTAATATAAACTGCAACAACTAACTGAACGGGCCTGATCGGCAACATCCATCCGGCCTTCACGACAACAAAACGGGCATATTCAGATGACACATTTCTAGTACATGAATATAGCTGAGCTTACGTTTTGTACTTTTTGTACGAATCTCCTAGAGGCACCCAAAGTGTATCCAACACAACGAGGTTGTTTGGTGCCTCCGACAACTTCTTCCTCAGCCAGTGGGTGGTCACAAGGAGTGGCACACCTTTCGCAGACATTGTGGCATCCGTCTATGCAGCAGCTGCCTTTTTTGCCCCCTACTCAAACCTGGCTACACAACTCACCGAGCTCAGGCAAACACAATCTGTTAGCCTTATTATAAACAAGTGCCTTTTTGCACCCCACTCAAACCTAGCCACACAGCTGACCGCGTTCGGGCAAACACAACCTGTTAGCCTTATTTTTATAACCAGCTTGCCCTACTTGTGTCTCCCTCCTTGCACTTTCTCCAGACATTGTGTTCTCTTGTCCTTGCAATGTGTTTTGCATTGAGCAGAGTTGGAGTATTGGATCCGGGTCTTGAACTTTAGCTGGGACAACTAGTGTTCCATTATCACTGGCCTGAAATGACACGGAACTCATGCACCACTTGACTGAATTTTATCTGGGTCAACCAGATGAGTTGTACGTTGGCATGAAGGGCGGTCGGGTGATATTTACAAATATGAGCGGTGAAAGGTCATATCATGACAGTAAGAGCAACGGAGAGCCAACTAAAAAGATTCGCTTTAAAGCAAATCTGTCTGTGTGCTTACAAGGTAATGGTGTTGCCTTGTGAACTCAAATGTAAATTTAAAAAGCTGCATGAGAGGAAACATGAATTTAAGAAAAAAACTTGCAGCAAAGTACGGCTTTTGGTATGAAAACGAATTTGTAGGTAAAAAGGAAATGCAAGACAGAAAGAAAGAATTCTTGATAAAACAGAGTGTCAAGTGTCATCAAACGAACAATATTTGGTCATGTGGTGAGAAACTCTTGGTATTTCTAGTACGCTTATTGTTGCAACTTTGATTCATTTATGGACCACGCAGCACAGCATAGGCAGTCAGACTAGACTACAGTGTTTAAAGATTGCCAGGAAGTGTAATGTCAGGTCTGTATGAGCGCTGGGTGACAGAAGTGCAGCATGTTTAATGTCATAAAAATTCTCCAGCCAGTCACACTGTGATTCCAAGTGCCGTAATGTTTTCCCTGATTTAATTGAAAATTGCAGTTGGTTCTTGACTATATGTTCTGTGGTCAGTATGCTTGAAAAAAAGTCAATCATAGCTTCAAGTGTCAATTTTTTCATTAAAAGGTAATACTTTGTCTCAAAATTCCACCTGTCTATTTTTGGCATAAATTGTTCATTTTTTATTTAGAAATCTTATTAGTTAGAAGTTAGGGGCATAACGCGTGCCCCATTGCACCTGCTATAATTATCTTTACGTAAAGAAAATTAGGTCTCTGAAGACTTGGACTTTCATTTTAGAGCCCATGCAGGAGTAATTTCATATTATTCAGTCACAAGGGAGCGTGGAGACAGGAACGGAGTCTGGGTTGTGTGTATGGGGGGGGGGGGTGGTAAAGGTTTTTTTTGTGGGGGGGGGGGGTTACATCTGCAATAAACTTAAATCATCTATGATTGTGCGATTCTTCGTCACTTGAACTGCTCATTCTCCAATGCATTTTACGGGAAGACATGTTTGAAAGTGTGTGTACTTGAAAGGAAAATTGCATCCCTTCAAAACAATAATAGAAACGTAATTTTTATCGTTCAGAACAACTGTGTCTTAACGGGTGACTATGGATATAGTATCTCTGTAAAGTGCGTTGGCAAAGACATAGCAAGGCACCCTTAACATAATATTTTATCCATCAAGGTAGTGACCACCTGATATTAACATGATGATGATGATGATGATGATGATGATGATGATGATGATGATGATGATGATGATGATGATGATGATGATGATGATGATGATGATGATGAAGGCGGCTAATTGTGTCAAGAAACTGTCATTTGGGCACGAGGTACTACTTATAATAATTGCATGCAAAAACTATCCGTTGGACACAGGAGCTAAGATATGCGGTGCTTCAACTAGAGATTGAACTAAAGAGATATCAAACTTTGTTAACTGGTAGATTCATTCCTGTATGGAATGATGATATATTAACCAGGTAAACAGTATCCTCACACTCTTGGGGAGAGAAACTGACTGGAGCCATATTGGAGAAAATGCTACCCTATATTGTTATATATCTGGACGTTAATATTTTATTTGTTGATTCCTGTCATGTTTTACAAGTATTGCGTAATATATGTGCTCTAGATACTATACATGTAATTCGATGGAGACTGTTAAAGGAATCGCTTTACACTTCACGATCAACATATCATCGGCATCAGATGCATCAAACGATCAATAACCTTACACGGTGCCGGACTAACCGAAATCGTGCTCTCTGACGGCCATTCGCGGTAGTAAACTACAACAAATAAACAAGATAATATATGAAAAATTTAGTACAGATGCACCCACATGATCTACATACAAGTGCAGTGAAGCAAGCTGTGCTGGGTTCAGTCTCACCATGTATTAATTGGCAAATAACCACTTGGCCATGTGTCATACTTGTGTTTTGCTTGTCTGTTCAACCAGCCTATTTCTCTGCGCTGTTCACGCAATCATGTCGTAGTTGTATTCCAGTTCATTTTTACAGATCGTCACCAAAATATAAAGCTGTGTTCGTGTACATTTAGGTGGTCTAGAATCTATAAGTGAATCACTAATGAGAAAAATACACAAATGTTTTAGAGCTATGGTACCATCAGGTCAAGTGATTCATTCTATTCACAACTCAAAGCCATGTCTCGGACTGTGTCTTCCTTTCAGCTTCACCCATTACTACTTAAAGCTAATTTTTCGCATAGCTCTGGGTGAGATCCTTTTTACTGACCCAGAGCGTCCATGAAATGCTAACGTACAATGAATATGACCCAATAAGATTAGATTTTAGAGGACTGAGGTTAAGCTTGTGAGGATGGTCACCTTGCAGGCAATCATATCAATGGCAATTTAACATTTTACCAAATCCAAATCGAAGTGGTGTCATAAACTGCATGTAGTTTATTCTTTGATAGTAACCACGTGAAGTGAACAAGAAAAATTACGATTGAAAATTAACATATTAATATAATTTCGTGATGCAATGTGGAAAAGAAACATAAAAAGATGGACGTTTCTTAAGTATTTCACCAGCATAAACATGTGAAACTTGCTTTTTTTTCATCTGTAATAACACAATTTTATAGTTGGACCTCTAGGGTGTATGAACATAATATCTAAAATACCCAAAATATCTGGCAAGTTTGGATTATATATATATATATATATATATATATATATATATATATATATATATATGTGTGTGTGTGTGTGTGTGTGTGTGTGTGTGTGTGTGTGTGTGTGTGTGTTAGAGACAGACAGACAGACAGACAGACAGACAGACAGAGAGTTTTCCTTATGCTGAAGACTTTTGTTTCCAAGTCTCAAATCCTGAGCGATCATAGAATTTATGTGGAACATGTTGAACGCCAACTCACAAAAGAAAGAAGCCGTTCCCTGTGCCCCAAATGAAAAGGCTTCGCTAGTTGCGGCTCCACTTGCTTTAGCACCTGCTTGACATCAACATGATCATGGACATAATACAATGCTATTAACTTGCTATTACACAGTGACACCGGTGCACTGATTTGTAATGGGTATCTCTTTCACACAACACTGAGGAAAACCAATGTTAAAACTGTGTTTTCATATGTGGCACAAAGACGTACGAAATATATTCAATGATAACACCAGTTCACATCGAAGGTCAATATGTCACAAGTAAAGGTTTTGAACAGAAATTGCTTTGAAATTATCGGTATTTCAACCGCCATATGCCTGAATCAATCTGTCCCTGTGCAGAACTAATGTCCGGATTGCTATATTTGTAGCGCAAAAGACTGCACATTACAGCACAAGTCACTGTTTTGAAATTGTGTATCAGTCATTCATCTTTCATAAATTCAGGTATGATAGCAAAACTATGTATTACGTTTTATGTCACCGGATAACTGCAATAACAGACCCTCTTGTTCTTATTTTTCTTTTGCGAGGTGATGAATGCCACAATGTGCGCCGACACCGTGAATTCGTTCGGACGACGCTAGTCACTGTTCCCCATGTTAAGGAGATCCGCGAAGGGTGGGATTCACCTTCCTCTTTGTTTTCGTAAGTCCATGGGTAATATGCAGTTCAGTAAATAATTCAATTCTGGCTGTCAAGACATTTATTTTAGCTTTCTGTCAATGTGAGCAAGAGTTCTGCATCAGTATATCATTAGGAAACTGCAGTTTCCAGGCGTTTGTACAAGAAGTGTAAACCTGCCCGCATACCATACATGAGTAATGCCCGGTTGCACAAGTCAAGATCAGGTCGGGATTACGGTGACTCTGGAGTCAAGCCCTGTCAAATAGGTCTGTTCACATGCACATGTCTGGGTTAAACTGAAGCCCTACTGAATTTAACACCACAATTTAACTCAGGGTACAGCCAGGATTAAAAGCTAAAGTTACATCGATTTTCCAGTATATGTACACATCACTTTGCTGTAAGTGTGGATTTTATTGTACCATGGAAATTATATTGAATAGTTGCATAAATTTGATTTGGTTAATCGTTTGTTGGACACACACACACACACACACACAAAATTATATTGACCAGTTGCATAAATTTGATTTGGTTAATCGTCTGTTGGACACACACACACACACACACACACACACACACAAACACACACACGAGAGAGAGAGAGAGAGAGAGAGAGAGAGAGAGAGAGAGGGGGGGGAAAGAGTTGTTTCCTGGCATGGAACCACGGAGCCCACTGCCGAAGGCAAGGAGAAAGACGAAACAAGCAGATGCCACGAAACGATATTTTCATGCGTCACACAACAAATTCATCAACCATACATGGAATACATATGTTAAAAGTTTCATCAGTACCTACTTCATTCATCTGTACCAATATTCAGTATTTACCACCACGATAAATGGGATTGCACTTTTGCGCCCTAACACATTCAGAAGCGGGCTGAACAATTTCTTAGTTAAAGGAAATGGTGGCATTCATGGATTCGAAATTGCCCTCCATGTTTACTGGTCAAGGCAGAAGAAAATCATCTTTTTATTTTCTGAATTATTTTATAATAACAAATTCTATGCAACAAAAGAAGATAGGTAAAGCATAATATACAAGACAAAAAATATGCATAAAAGTCTTGAATGAAGAATGCCGATATTTTTTTTTAAAAACCGTCACATTGAAAAGTGGTTTGAATTGAGGGATGACTGAATTGACGGACACTGGCTTTTACTGTCTATTCACCTTGAAGCGGCACCTCCATCAGTTGTCTTCGGGGATCTTTTCTTCTGAGCAATTTTATCTTTCAAATTTTTTCATGCATTTTTGGTTGATTGCTATCCCTCATCTCTACATTGGCTTTGAAATTGTTACTAGTTCTTTTTGAGGCTTCTTCCCTCTTCTGGACCTTAGCCTTAACATTTTTTTGCTTTTTTTTTTTTTTTTTTTTTTTTTACATTCCACAATATTTATCCACATCTACTAATTTTAGAATTCGTTTGTTCAAATTAGAAATGAGCAGTTTTTTAGTCTTTGCTTTACGTTCTTCACCCGTTCTGATGGCGTGACCCTCTATTTGCCGTCACACACAACCATGTAGGGGAAGGAAAAAGAAGTGGGTAGATTGGAATAAAGCTACATCACAATAGAATCTATGCAAAACAGGCATACACGCTCAAGACACAACAGTATAACCTTGAGTCACCCGACCCTGACTTGATCTTGACAATTGCAAACTAATTTGAATCTGGATCTATGGCTTCATAACCCAGAGTCACGTAGCCCTAGATTATCAATTTAACTCCGGGTAACATGTGCAGATAAGGTCGGGATTACAGTGACTCTGGAGTCAAGCCCTGTCAAATAGGTATATTCACTTGCACATGTCTGGGTTAAACTGAAGCCCTACTTAACTTAACCCCACAATTTAACTCAGGGTACAGCCAGGATTAAAAGCTAAAGTTACACCAATTTTCCAGTGTATGTACACATCACTTTGCTGTAAGTGTGAGTTTTATTGTACCCTGAGTTAAATTGTGGTGTTAAATTCAGAGTCACCGTAATCCCGACCTGATCTGGACATCTGCAACCGGGCAAAAACTATCACCAAACGAGACTCTGTTTACAATTTAATGAGATACCAGAAAACTACACATGTATCCGTTCAGACGTGTAGCTTTTTTGTTTGACGTGCTGTTTCACGTGAACACTGTCAACAAGTGATTTATTAAAAAGTATTCCCAAATATTTATATTTATCATATTCTGTCAGTTGCCAAGTAACCAACGTTTATTTTTGTCTGTGCGTTTACCATTTGTCATGATTCTGGACATAATTTCATTAAATTTCATACTGCATTTAAAAGCAAAAGAGTGGGCTACACTTAGCATACATTCAAGCTTTTTCTCACATTCTGCAATAAAAAAAGTGTCATCTGCATACAGAAGAGAAGGTATGAGCTCCCTGCAAAAGGTATACCTAATTTTTGGCCATGGAGCATCTTTACTACGTCTGTCATCATAACAGAGAAGAGCGTCGGGGATATTATGCAACCTTTTTTCAAGCTATTATGTACCTCAAATCAATCACTTTCGAACGGATCTAAATATTACCTTGTTTTGAACATTTTCCTATTATTTTAGTATCAATCGCCAGGCTTTTCCCTGTACATCATTTTTCCACAACATACTAAACATGCGATAAATGTACAGAACGCAATGGACAATACAAAGCTATGTTTACGAAACAGGTGAAGATACTATACAATAAGATGCAATATCTGTATAACTGTACTTATATATTAGCACTATACAATTGATTCATGTTAGACACTAAAAAATAGATACACAAAGTATGGAGCTGTGAGTCAGACAGGCCAGTGGATAATGTGACTTACTACCCTGTTCTACAAATTAAGAAACAAAACTGACAAGATAAGTGTGTACTGCGTCAATAATAATGGTTTTTATGGCAACAAGTAAGCCTTTACTACCAAACAGAAGCATTTCAGCTAGCCTTACATGCGCAATATCATGAAATAAATTGGAATGCACATGTGCACCAGGTGCTGAAACTGTGGTAACAGTGTCAAATAAAATCTCTCTAAATTGACATTACAATAGGCAGAACAGAAGAATTGGCCAGTTGCACATGACTGTGTTAACAAAAAGTTAACAGCTTGTCAGAACAGCTAACCAGAGGTTGTGAAACCACAAGTTAACTCCATGTTGACACCAAGTTGAGAAACACGGAGTGAGTTTGCAGATGGTTTTGTCAATAATCTATACAACATGAGGTTGCAGTCACACTTCCTTCTGTTTTTTTCAATATTACGTTTGTGTCTTTTCATCCAAAAGACTTCATGGTTGACGTAACCCTATTCTGCAGTCCGAACTCTTTACACTCCATAAGCTAACTTGTCGTTGTCTAACCTATATAAATATGTAAGCACTATTGTCTATCTCACAAACGTTCTTGTGTAGAATTTTGACATATGATGCATTAGCCCAAATAAATTAAAAGGTCTGCAGCAGGTAACTACTCAGAACATGATTCTGAGCCTGCACCCG
The DNA here is from genome assembly GCA_964020975.1 of Hermodice carunculata. Classification (NCBI taxonomy): domain Eukaryota; kingdom Metazoa; phylum Annelida; class Polychaeta; order Eunicida; family Amphinomidae; genus Hermodice; species Hermodice carunculata. Next base: position 94,902,185 of record OZ026612.1, on the reverse strand, counting down.
TACATGTCTCTCTGAGTTGCGGCTCCTAGCTAAATATTCAGCAAAAACAACCCACATTGTTCGAGACATTTTGCTGGGGGCAAAGATCCGACACCAGAACATCCAGTGCCCACGTTATTTCCATATAACAACTGGACGATTGCAGAAAAACAACGCACAACAAACCGATGGCAGAACCGTGTGAGACGGCCGAGGATCGATTGACCAACCCAGAAACGGAGAAAGACCAGTTGCCAAGTAGAGAGCCGGGGTGCGATCGCTGCGTTGCAGCAGTAGCTCGCAGTACTAACTAATTTGGACCAAAGCTATTGAAAAATAAACAGTTACAGCTACCCCTTGACCCATGTTACTGTCTAAATTAAGCCTCTGTATTGAAATTAGTTACATTATCCAAGTTGATGGGGGCAGTTTGCGTGTTCTCAAGGTTATGCACATGCTGTAGGTGCGATCACCGTCAGAACGTAGCCTACATCACCAAAAGTGAAGGCATAATGACCAATGAGAGTATCAAAGTTAACTACACTTTGCTTGAAGTGGAGACCCTTGTTGAACTGGTGGAGTTGAATAAATCTGCATCAGTTCTCAAAAAAGTATTACCACCATAGAACTGTAGTGATATTAGAAGCTGAGCACATTAGAAGCTGGGCACAGGGGTCACCGAAGATTCCTTATTCTACGGTTGCTTTAGTCTGTCCTGCACCAAGTCCAGTATGTCAAGGACCATATTCTTGGGAAAGCGGAAACGATGTATGAATTCATCATTATCATCAAATCTCTCGAATGGATTATTTAAATCTTGAATTGCGTGCTGCAGGCCTCAGTAAAACTCGTTCAGTAAGTTCAATGATATCAAGGTATTCCATCAGAAATGCAGCCATACAGCTGTTTCCCTACCTTCTCAAGTTTTTGGTGCACAATTACATGTACAAAGCAAATACCGCCTATACGTAACAAAGGGGTCAAGAAAACAGGTTTTATTTGATGTAAAACGAAGGATGCAAATTCTTAACGTGGTATTAACACAGCCCCCTTGGCTCTGTCACAGTTGTTTACATGTTAACCTGAGGCTGACAGTAATAGCAGGATGTGCTAACCAACTTCCAAGTTAACAACAGGTCAACTTCTCGCTGACACAACGAGAAGTTTACTGGGACGTGTGCAACTGGCCATCAGTACTCCAGTGCAAATTTTGAGGGCCTGAAATTCTTTGGATTCCAGGATATGTGATAAGCCCTGACCACAGTTATCAAAGAGGGCACAGCCATAATCGAGGATAGTCGAACTAAAGGGAGATACAGTCTAGCTAGTTTTACGTGAGGGTCTATATTTGAACCTACGGAGGAGAGTAATTCTCTGACTAGCTCTTTTGGTAATACGAATAACGTGGGCACGCCAAGATAGATAAATGCTCAAGATGAGTATGAGCATCTCCTTCAGATGTTGCTGATTCACCAAGAAAAAAAAGCGATGATGGTTTGGTATTTACCATTTAGCAGAGAACACAACTGATAAATATTTCAGAGCATTAAAGATTACACACCACAACTTTCCCCCTTTCCACATTGAATAGAGATTTGTATTTAGGTGATGAGAAGACTGAGCTGGCGTGTCACCGAGTTAAAGTAGACCGATGTCATCGGCGAAGAGTCCGACTTCACAAATTAGTCAAAGTCACTCACAAAAACAAAATTACAAAGAAATAACATTGGGCCCAAAAAGGATTCACTGGGGGTACACTAGTCGTGCCACACCAGTTACACACCGAAACAAAATTGGTTTAAACGTATGTTTCATCAAATAGAAGGCAATTGGGGAGAATGGCCAGGGCCTATATTAACCTCTCTTTGCAAAAAAAAAAAATGACAATAACACAGGACAGACAGAACAATACAAAGTTTCCAGCAGTGCTCCACCAAGACGACAGAGGTGTTGGTCCCTGCAACAAGTAAAACGAATTTAAGAAGTACACCACATTTGCACCATAGACAGATAGTGGGGCGTATATATGCATGCAATAATTTGTAGAAATAATGTACCAAGTTGGTTTACTTCACTAGAACTCAAAAAGCAGGAATAAGTTTATGTGATTTAGTTGAGTATGTAACGGCACTGAGCTGAAAACGTTTGGTATTGATGATGCGTTTTTGGACAGCCAGAAAAAATTTTGTAACTTTCAAAAGTGTAAATTGAAGCGCCAAATAGAACAGTCTCTACGCTGAAGAGAGCGTATTAAGTTACTGAAGTATGCAAATGACCCCTTGGATCTGCATAAGCAGGACATCTTCAAACGCTTGTTGGCAATGACATTCAGGAGAATCAACTTCACCAATCTTATAAAGTTGGCGCCTCAACTTGTTGCAACCAACTCTTAATCTTGCATGGAGAATAGAACAGTATCTTTTTGCAACATAATATAACTTCTCATGCTTAACTGGGCGGGGAATATTGACTGCAATATGATTGTTAAATATACCTAGAAAGTTTGAATTTCGGACGGTAAGAGGCATTATTTCAAAGTTTGGTTGCACTGGGATAAAAATATTTGTTGAATAGTTCGCTAGTTTGGATTCTGTTGAGGCGTAATTATACTGCTGAAATAATCAGGGACTAGATTGTGAGCTATCTTATACATTTGAATTAATTTACGGGGTTCTCTGTGTTTAGCCAAGATTAATTGACCTGTTTCCTCATACTCTTTGTCACTTGCATGGTGTAGTACCCATAGCTCCAAAAATGACATGGGCAGCAGCCAGCTGAATGTTTTCAAGTCGTTCAGCATCAGCCTCTGTGCAGCCATCTCAAATTATACTAGCATATTCCATTAAAAAGCCGAATAAAGGATGTATAAATCATTTTGAATGTAGCCCTGTTAAGAGAGTGTTGTAAAGATTTTCATGATGTTGAGCTGCTTGGTGGCTCTTGCCTCGATCAGGTCAATATGGTCTTTCCATCGTAGATCGGACCTAAACATGAGCCCCAAGTTTTTATAGGGATTAACATTTTGCAACATGATGGTTTTGACAAGAGAAGCGTGATTTACTGGGTCTATTTTTAGAGATATCAACATTTCATCAGTTTTGACAGCATTGAAAGTCACCAGCCAGCTAGAGGGAACCACGATTCAAAAAGAGAAATCTTCGTTAAGACTGTTGGCGGCTAATAGAGGGTTCTGCGCAGAAATATATAATGACTTATCGTCAAATTTGCATGGACAATGTCTACAATATCATTGATAAAGGTCAAGAAGATGAGTGGTTCCAACACAGAGCCCTGTGGCACGCCGGCACTAAGACTGATGTTTGGCCATTTGCGGCTACTCGCTGCTGACGATTGTAGAAATAATTTCTAAGCCAATTTAACAAGAAGTTGGATACCCCACTACTTTCAAGTTTATATGAATTAAACTTAAAGTATATATTTCAGTAATATTGTAATGCAATTTCTAGAAACTGTGAAATAAATTGCTTTTAGAGTGTTACCAATTTTTCTGAGTTTGTATCTAAAATCAAAGATTTCTAAGCAAAAAAGTATCTAATGTTTTGATATTTCTACAATGTACTTAAATCTACCCATAGATAAGGTCAAAAGTTGACTTTCAGAATTAATGGCCAAGCAATTTAGGAACGTGGATACAAGAGATCTTGTTCAAAATTTACTACAGGCTTTCTCTCATGGCATCGTTCAATTACATATGATGAGCTGCTTGGTGGCCCTTATCTCGATCAGGTCAATCTGGTCTTTCCATCGTAGATCGGACCTAAACATGACCCCAAGTTTTTATAGTGATTCGCATTGTTACAAGCTTTTATTGCATTCTCTTGACTTAAAATACAAGTGACTTTCATTCTTTTCTGACTTGCCCTATAATTTTGCTGTTAATATCCAAAGATTATTAGAAAGTTTGGCTACAATAATTTACAGTTTTTAGACTTGTCTGTTTTGCTACTTAACTTTATCTTTTGGCATTATTCTGTTTTAACGTTCACCTTTCAGACATTTTAGGCTAGCTTGTTTTCTGTTAGGTCAACCCACCAGAAGCAGGAGGTAGCAAGCAGCTACTGACGACAGTTACAAGCTTGCCAAATTGTACTTAGAATCCTGTTAAGAAAAATGACTTTCATTCTTTTCTGACATGCCAATATGCACATTTACTCAATTTTTTAAAAATTACTCAAAATTGACAGTATTTTCTCAAATGTCGCAAACCTGACACATTCCATCGATACATTGACTGAGGGTTGGCAGTTAGATAGAGCTTAATTGTTTGAAGGGTAGGTGTCATCATAGAGTTCGTTTTACATTTCTGGCGCAGGATGTCCATTGTTGCAGTCCTTGTTAGGATTTTCCTTGGTTTGTACAGGTGGTCTAGCTGCAACTGTTTATTTTACTATCACTGGGACTGAATATAATGCCCCAGCTTGTTTCCACTTCAGTTATACACTGGCGGGTGGTTTAACAATGACAAGCGGTCGAGCTAGAAAGGGTAATGTATTTACAGGTAATCTGGATATAATACAAAATTCAGCTTTAAAAGAATTGATAAAAAAACACCATTCGGATGTATCTTTAGTTGACATTGAGAGTATTTTTCAGAATACATGTGATGTGTTTGATTCCTACTCTAAAAACACAGGCGCAAATAAAAAAACTGGCATGTAGCACAGTAACTGTAGAAATGAGAATTTTACACAAAAGAAAAAAAAATTATTTTCAAAAATAGATATGTAAGCACATCTTAGTCTGTACGAAAAGATTGTTTCTTAATTCTAAATGGTTTTTTTTTTATATATTTTGAGTTGATCTTTAATACCACCCTTTGTTCTGCAGTCTATTTTGTGTTTTCCATTTTACTTAAAGGTAGAAAAGAAAGCTTTTTCCAGTTAAGCTTTGATAAACCTATTTGCGTCCGTCCGTCACACTTTTTACATTTTCCACTTCTAAAAAACCTTTGCAGAATGTTTTGAGTTTGAAAATGGATCTTCTGTAGGTGGTTCTCTGCCAAGTTTGAGCAGGAGATGATGATGCAATATTTTCTTATTTTTGATGAATATTTTAACTTAATTTGATCTTTAAAAAACGACATTTCTTCTCAAAAATACTAAGCCAGTTGCTTTGATATTGCATACAGTGTCACCCAAGGTTATGTAGTTAACATTTTGAACACCATGTGGCGCTGTGTCTTTCCTATTTTGTGTGGTGAGGCCATTTTTGTCTTTATCTCCAGAACGCCTAAATAGAACTGTTCGGACTGTTATCATGATGTAATCTGACTAAAGATGACGCAAGTTGTCGAAAACTATGAGGATATATTAATGTATGATGAAACTGTGGGACATAGACTTTGGGACAATGTGTGCATGTAGCAATAGTGTGCATGAATTGTAATGTTGTCAAAATGGTTTTGTGGAATGCTTTCACTTTGAGACAGTTGTTTTCTAGATGGGCCTGTACCATCTACGCGAAAAAGATGATGATGCAATATTTTTTCTATTTCATTTTGCACGTGGATGTTCCCCGGTTGGTTCCGTACAAAATAATACTGCAATAATCTATTTGTATTTCATAATTTTTAGGTATTTTTGCAATGTAATGGCCTTTCCGGGATCTTCTCATCAAAATCTACGTCAAGTGACTGCTTAAGTGGTGACTCAACTTGACATTCAGCGATAACATGTGGTGGAGAATGCGGGTAAGGCCATAAAATTGATTATGAGTTTCAAAGAGATCATTAAATAAAATTTTATGGTTTGATTATAAATAAATGCAATACAAATCATGAGTGATATCAGTTTTCATTTAAAATGCCAAAAACAGAATATAAAAGGTGTGGATAATTTAGAAAATTAAAAGTGAATACTTTAGGGGCCAAATAACCAAACAAAACAAAACCAATCAGAAAGAAGAGCAAACATAAGGTTGTAAAATAATAACATCTTGTATTGACGAGCTTTACAATACAATCTTTTCTCCGCTATACAACTCTAGGCTGGCTGAAGAAGAGCAAGCCCCTTCAGGTATTTATATTAGCCATACTTGGTCATATGACCACCTGCATCCAGTTTCTCTAATAGGAAATAAAGAAGAAAATATTTTAATGTCCGAACTCTGAATTTTTTAAATATGCATATGAAAAATTTAATTGACCAAATTCTGACTTTTCAGATGTGCATAAGAAAGGACGTTAATATGACTTTGTGTGTGCTTGCCAAAAAGTTTTACACGTTAGCCTAAGACATGAACTTGTCTTATGACTTGTATCACATTCGGAAAGTTTGTCATCCAACTGTGAAGAACAGATGTTCTGTTAAACGGGTACATGTTGTAGAACTGGTTTACAACGTTTTTAAATGAAAATTTTTGTTTCCTTTTATTTCCCATTTAATCTTCTATTTCTTGAAATAATATTGTTCTTTTTTTTGATCATGACATTAAACATTTTTATTCCTTATTACTCCGCATTTAATCCTCTATTTCTTGAACAAGATTATTTATTATTTTCAATCATAACAAAAGATTTTTGACAATTTGAGATCAATCAGCTTGTGTAGTGTCGGCACATGTATAGTTTATTGTGCTTGACAAACAGCTTGCCTAGAGTTGGAATATATATATTCATTGAACTTGGTGTCATGTCATGGTCAAGGTCACCTCAGGAATAAAAACTTAAATGGTTCCCTCATACCCAATGTTGTAGTTTTGTAGTCCGTGGTGAGGGTATACATGGTTGTCTACCGCAAGCTTACATTATCTTCTGTTGTTATTTTTTTTTCAAAATGTAACGGGGGGGGGGGGGTAAACCAATCAAAATATCAAAATGCTCAAGGGTGAGAGGATGTCACTCGGCATTTTTCGGAATTATATGTGAAGGTTTCTCAATAAAAAATATAGACAACAAATGCAAGTTCAGCCCAAATCTTGCATTACCTGCCGAACTTAAAATATAATATATCATTTTGATAAAATGTGCCGCTCCAACGTTATAAGAGCACATCAAATAATCGTACTTTTACTACGTTTTTGTTTATCTTTCGGTCTTCTAGATTCAGACTCTTTGAATTGCTTAATAGACCCTTCTCTTCGTCGAAACCCTTGGGCCAAACTTGCTTTTATATGGACAAGAATATATTTTTCTTCTTAACTTATGTCACGCTGTATGATAGATACGGACTCTATATTGTTCAATTTGAGCTATGTTTCGATACTCTAGTCGGTCCTTTTTCAGGCAGGCTTTATGAGTTAAGCTTAAGCTTTGTTTGGGTGTGGGTCCTTGGGTTTCGACTCTCCTAGTGGGTTCTGTGCAGTTGAAAAGACCCATGTCTGCAATTTCTTCGGATACCTTGTTCTATCAACAAATAACAACATCAGTTAATAAATCCTTTAGGCACAGAAAATGGTCCTGCTGGACGGTACGTCTTTATAAGGCATATAAAATTGATAAAATTGTCAGGAATAGAATCATAAGTGGTTGCCATTCATACCCCTTCCCCTTCCCGCGGGTCCTGTTTTATAATTATTCAGTACTAAACTCACCTCCAAGCCACAAGGAAGTGCAGAATAGTGTACAATGCATTTCACCAAGAACTGCAAGGGAAAGTGCACCAGATGTTCACGCGCTTCTATCGAGTGCAAACTGTAAGCTGTATATGTTTTTATAGGGAAGTGCACTCGAAGTGCGGGTGCAGATATCTAAGTGAGGCTGGGAGTGCTCTGCGCTTCCTGGATGTAGCTGGTAATGCACTTATGTATACTGCACTTATATTGAAATCCATTTACATGAAGTAATATGTATGTTCTGTGCCAAATCGCTAACAACTGGCCTTACATCGTTGTAGTTTGACTACGCATTTGTACCTTGCAAATAAGGACACTTCTCTATCGTCATTTATCAAATATTACCACACTCCTTACAGCTACCATAGTTACTTATTGCATGATATTACGAGGAACAGAACTAATTTTTTCTTTGCGATTAACAACTTACGTGACAACAAACTAAATAAAACAACACTACCTTCCAAATGTAATCTTTCTCCTCTGAGCGACATAATTATACATTGTATGTTTTACTTGCATTGTTGAAATTCACAAAAAATCATTCACAAAATAAGTGAGATAGTGTTTCTTCACCGGTACAGAGTACTTGGTATATTTGAACATTTTGATCTTATACAACCAGGATTTAACGGGCAAGATACGAATTGTCGGAGCCTCAGGCGGTCGCACGGGTGAAGACTGAAGAAGAGTGCCCTGAGGATACGATTCTTGGCTCTGGTGAGGATGTTGAGGATTGTCCTACTGACGAGGACATCCTCGACCGTGACGGCTCAGAATTCGGCAGCGAGGATTCTGAGGTGGAAGACGAAAGCATCCAATTTTCCTGTTTGGCAGTGGAGCCGAAGGCGGCCGAGTCTCGGCCCGATGAGTTATTTTCCATCTAACATTCCTGCCGTCCGAAGAAGAGAACTTATTTGACACAGAGGATCATACTTCAGTGAAATCTATCATCGGAGACTCCAGCTCAACACGTATCTTTCTAGCAGACGCCAGCCTTTAATGCTTGATATAAACTCTTAGTTGTGGCAATTCGTTAACAAAACCGGGGCTGAGCTGTTGATAGCTTGTCCAGGCTTTGAATGGCTTAATCATAGAACTCGGTTCTCCATTGAATGCGGGCTTAGATTAGAAGCTAATTCAGGTTTAAAATTGGCGAACGCTATGACCAATCCAATAAGCCGTGAAATACCCCTGACGTTTATGAGTTCCATACAAAAATTCTTTCGAATCAGTTTGCAAATCCGTCTCATTTCAATGTTAAAGTCGTAAATTCCATATTTTCTCGAAGTAGATAAATGGGTAAGTTCACAGTTTCCACATGCTCGAAAGCGTTGTTTTAAAACTATGGTCTAGAATACCAAGTTTTATATTTATTATTTGTCTCCCTGTGGGACCCCTAAATTACTGATGCGCAGTTAAACTAAAGATGCAGTTTATCTGAACATTGTATTTTAATTGTATCCAGATGCACCACAACGCCTGCCCTGCCCCTGACAGGGACTATGCTTGTCAGAATAATTAGCCAACGTAAACCATAGGAAATGTTATCAAGACCCGAGTTGGCCTTTAAGGTACTCCTAGTACAAGTGGTGGGATTTTTAAAGATGTTTCACCAACATGCGTGTTTTCTGCCACAAAAAGTCAACATTTCCATGTTGTTTTCATGTAAGTCGCAAATTTTATATTTTCTCCATGCGAAAAAGTCTTAATTCACCGTTCCATGTTTTTTCCATATAATTTCCATACAAGTTAGATTCAGATTCATATTCAGATTTGTTTTATTGTACTTCAGTGAGCCACAGACTCTTTGCACATAATATGGAGCCACAGACTCTTTCTACATAATAAGGACAATAAAGTTGACATAATAATATGTGAGAGAAAGACATCAGTATATTCATTTGCCATGGTTATTATGCAGTGAAGAACTGTTTGCATACCAAAAAAATACAATATATATGTGAGCTGCCAGTTCATTAAGAATTATAACATTTTGTACACTCATCAATGCATCAAACTTTTCATATGACGGATATAAAAATACTTTATAAGAATTTTAGCCTTAAAGATTGATACAAATTACAAATTATCACTACGTGATACTCATCTTCTGTTTTTCATACCATGTTTTAAACAAAATTCACATTAACGGTCTTAAGCTTCTAAGTTTGGTCCACGACAGATCTATATTTTTAAATCATGAGTGCAATAAAAAAAAAAATCTGTCAACCCCTCCAGGGTGAGGACACATGACTACAGCTTACCATACATGGATTGTAATATTTTCAAAAATATTCCGTGAATTCCATTTTTAATAAGTTGAAACCATAAATAACCACGTGTTATGCTCTCAAAGGCTTTTGAAAAATCGATAAAAGCACAGTAAAGCGCCCTTCCTGTTTTGACGAATATTTCTCAAACGTGGCATACAAAGTAAAAATATTATCAACAGTGCTTCTCACTGTTCTATAAGCACATTGCCCTTCATCTAACTTATTCTCATTTTCTGCCCATTTTATAAATGTTTCCACAAATTTTAGTGAAAATGTTTCCCACATTGCATAACAAAGATATATCCCTATAATTATTTTCATCACGTTTTGAACTTTTTTTTGAACAAAGAGCTAATGAAAGCCACCCACCATGCATCAGGGAAAAATTCAACACTTAAAATACAGTTGAACAGGGCATATAGGTGAGGAACAATTATATCTATACTATTCTTAAAGATTTCATATTGCGAGGCCATCTGGCCCACAAGCCTTTTTGTTTGGTAAAATAGATATGACATTCCTAATTTCTTCCATCCTATTATTATTGTTTAAACCCTCTGGGGTGTTTTGGTTGCACTCTTCACAATAAGAATTATGAATGTTTAGAAACTGAGCAATATGATCTTGAAATTCTTCATCAGACTGTACATCCACATTCAAAAGTTTTCTAAAATAATTAATCACCTTTCATTGGATATATAAATATCATGCTTTCCACTTCGTGTGAATTGCTTTATGAATTTCCACAATTCATTAATATATGACAAACACTCTTGGTATTTTTAGTTAACTAATTTTCATACAGTTTCTGTTCATCTTCGAGTAATTTCTTAAAATACTTTTTGCCATCTAAATATAGTGTTAATTCATATTGTTCTCTATTCTTACAAAAATCCTGTAAACACCTGTTTGTACCGGTCTTTGCTTCCTTACATTCGTTATCCCACCATTTTGGGTATACATAATGATTAAACTTGCTGGTACCATTCACACACTTCGCAAGTACTTCAATGTCATTTCCAGCCCTTTGGAAACAGTCTACGAAGTTTGATACTGCATTGTTAATCTTATTTAAAGATAGCAGATTGTGAAATGTATGCCAGTTCAACTTTTCCAAAAACATTTCCTGTTCATAAGTATCCCAACTATACACTATAAGTTGGTGTAATGTCACCCCACCATGCATATCAACCTTACATTTCAAGATATAGTGAAGTGGTAGGTGATCAGAGTTACACTCGTATGTTAAAACTTCATAGTCACTAATAACCATACAAGTTAATGGTCTGTTTAGTCTCCATGGTACAAATAAGAAAAAATATATTGAATTCCTTTTCTGATATGGTAATATGAAGTACGGGTGGAGTGCATAATGCTCAGACATACGAGGCAATGTACGTTAAAGCAGAGCACATCTTCATGTTAGGTTCCACAGGTCAAATTTAATTGGAGATGTGCATGACACAAGTTTCCTGTCTGGTATGGGTTTGATGCTGTATTATTCTGCAAGGTGCTTTGTTTACCATTCACTGATGGTGATTCTTCATAAGAGATTGTAATACATCACTGTTATGACCATATAACATGTAGAAGGATACAAACAGGCTCTGTTATAAAGAATCAGAGAGTTTTTAATGGTTCATCGGCAGGTGCCCGCACAATAATATGTTCTGTCTGTAAAAGATCCATGTCCTGGAAGTGCACAATAGCGCATGATCGTTTCCGTCATTTTCAACTGGCTAGCTTTAAAAAGTGCATTGGAAATGAGCTCCTGAAAATTATTGGTTTAAACATATGTTATTTCTTTGTCATACAGCTTAAAACTGCACCAATACAAAATGGCGATTGGGGCAACGGTCTGTGCCATATTCAGTCCCTCTCGCAAAGAAAACAGAAAGACAGGATATAACAAGACATCACAAATAACATGCTTAAGGATGACAGGAACCAATAGAAGGCAGAAATTGTGCAGTCCAAGATGTGCACACATTTTTTAATATAGCTTCGAAAAGCGCACAGGAAGTGCGCTTACCAGGAGTGCAGTGTATTTGGAGAGCTTTCCCTTCACTTCCACAGACGCCTGCTGGGCACAAATGAAGTGAGTAAAAATACTCACTTCTTTGCACTTCCTTTTACATTTGTAGGCAGGGATACCATGCAAAGTGACCTGTCGTCTATATCCCATATTGAGGTGACAATGTTATCAAACAATGGACGCCAAAGGGCAAGCTTTTGAGCATAAAAAATTTCAGAATGCCTTTGTATGCTTGCATATTTCACAGCTGAAATGCCGCCGGTCATTCTTTTCTTTTTCTCTTTTAAAATGCTACAGATGGACGTGTCCGTGAAGTATTTTGTTCGTAAACATCAGAGGTACAAAAGCCACAAATTTTATAATTCACAAACTATTATCTTTTGAGTGTTTGCCATAGGATTAGGGGAGATGTATACGTATTGTGTGGTTCTGTGTTCATCAAGGCAGAAAATCGCCAGATGCTGACCCGTATTGTGCAGTTGGCATTACATTGTTACCGGTTTACAAAAAAGCTGGGGAAAATTCACGGTGCAGAGTGGTTCAGCGCATCGACCCAGCAGACGGTGTGACCAATAGAGATTATAGAATAATGCATTTTCTTTATCACTCCCATTCAAATTACTTGTATATATTGTCAATACAAATGCTACACAGAAGGTAATTGAAAGTGAGAAACTTACCATATTTTGGATATCTTAGCTTTTTTAGTAGGACAGAGAAATAAAATGATGCAAAGCGACTGTTTGTATGATCATGGTACTACAAGGGAAGAAATCTGCATATTGTATCTGTCAAATACAAACTAGTGAAAGGGCAAATTCTTGCCAGACCAGTAGCTACTCCGTGGACGATAATGCATAAGGTGAATTTTCGGTCATCGAGACAAATTGTCCTCAGTATTATAATAAAAGAGATACACATGCATATCCAACCTATCTGGCTGTTGCTTGATTTTATATTAGAAATACCTTGATTTAAAAATTACCATGCATATTTTTAAAACAAGGACACAACCTGCACAAATATGTTTAACTGTTGTCACGAATCTTAAATCTCTTCCTATTGAATACTGCCCAAAGAAAATATTGGAGCCTTATACGTTGCTTCTAGACGAAACAAAATATAAGCTAATTCAAAATTGGCATAGAATGAACCTAGCCCACTTTTAAGTAGAAGTCAAATACACAGTCGGTCTCACAGTTGAAACCGCACATGTACTGATTCACAATAATGTTAGAGAATGGCAATTTAGTTTTATTTTGTGTTTACATGCATATTCAAAGAGTTCTGATCCACCAGTGAACAATGACAGGGTAAGACTAGAACAGTTTTATGCATTCACCAAAGTCAATGTAAGCCGTAGTTAAACATGAAAGGTAAAAATGAATGCCAATATGTATTAACGCCATAGCACAACGGCCACTGCGTAGCCTTGAGGTAATGACAATGGATGGATGGGTGATGAAATACGTAAAAATAATAAACATCTGATCTTTACGAAGAAGCAGTCCTTTTGTCATTTTAAGGACCCAGGAGAGTCACAGAATAATGTGTGCTAAATGCGCAAAACAAGAGCTACATTCCTCACGATGCTCAAATTAAAATTACGACTGACTCAACAGGGCTGAAATTTGATATATGAAAAAACTTGGCCTGTGATAAACAAGGCTTGATAGTGTACTATCAAACCAGTCACATGGACAAAATAAAATAGTCCCTTTGACTTTCACCCTGTACGCTTAGCTCTGGGCAAAACCGATTATGGAAAAACCTCGGACAGAATGGCATATGTAGGTAATAGTTTTAAATTAAGATATTTAACATTTAAAACTTTCAAGTCCCCCCCCCCCCTTCCAGGCATAGATCTAAATTTTACAGCTTTTGCTCATATTTTAGTGGATACGACTACAATGCAAACATATGAATTGAAGTTAGAAAGGCAACTATACCTATGATCGTGGAGATATTCAACATTTTAACTTTTCAAGTGCCCTAAGTAACAAATTACAATTTCATAACTTTTATTTGTGGTTCATTGGATGCACCTGTGGCGCAAACATAGAAATTAAAGTTGGCATGACTCATACTCAGAGTCATTTTATTTGACACAAGTGTAAAATTATGTTAATAAGTATATGTGATATCTGTGGCAAGAAACCATTTCATACAGCTACATTTTCGTATGATACATAAATCGCAATGATGTCACTGAATCATATGAGAAGTCAGCATAACTCCCACTAAGGATTTAAAATCCGCTACAGTCGGGGCTGCCTACAGACAAACGACTAGATAGTGTAGACCACGGGTAAGAAACACAACTTAAGACTACATCAAGTATACGGACATTAAACAGAGACAGACAAATAGGTTTATAAATCCAGCTATTACAAATGCAACAGTCTGGAATAGAACAGGTTTCAAAATATTTACCAACAAGAAACAACTTTATATATTTCGAAAGAAAGACAGAATAATAGTGTATGTTATTTTTTTTCGTTATATTTGCTGGTGTTTCGTTAATTAATAATAGAATAAAATATCAAATGTAATTTTGAATGTTGTATCTTGAAGGGAATGAGTGGCGAGGTAAGTCTCAATATCTTGTACGGTATAAACGAGTGACTAAAAATTCAGCAAACATATTATGTAAGTATCTAGTCCGTCCTTATCTAGAGCTTTTTTATGAAGCAAGTCATTGATTTACAAACACTTTCATTGGTTGAATAAAGGCTCAATGTGTGCATTAAAAATAATTGCTACTGAGGCGGATAGCTTTTTTTCTGTAGTTTTTGGACTCGATCACAGCTATGACCCCAGGATGGTATAGAAGGAGTTATATGAGGTGAAAAAATCAGTTGTATATAGGCAATAGACCCTTTACACGCATTAATTTTTGTTATCGTTTTAAAATACAAATAATGCAGGAAACCTTGTTAGGTATTGTATTAATGTGGGCACTCCAATTTTCATTCTCATGAGTCACTAATCCTAAGATCTCAAATTCAATTGCTCTTTCTATGGGTGTATCATTAATTTTGATATCTAGATTTAAATTAACTTTGCATTTTGGGAAGTGGAAAAACCCATATACTTAGTTTCTGAAATATTTAAAGATAATTTGTTTGCTGTGAGCCAGTTATGAACTTAATTCTAGATTTATGATATCTGATAAATTACCATTTTCAGTGGCAGGATGAGACTATAATTACATGAGGATCAGAAATTTATAAGTGCCGTTTCATCAGCATGCAGAAAAGCGCCAAACTTAGGAGAGGCAAGATTAATACCATCCGCTATAATATATAATGAACAGAATTGGGACAAGTATAGATCCTTGGGGCACGACGGTAGTAATGGGTAATGGCTCTGAGCATTCACTGTCAAATTCCACAAATTGTCGTCTATTCGTTAGATAACTTTTGAACTACCATGTAAGTTAGAGCATTACCCCGTATGCCATAATATTTCAGTTTATAAAGTAAAGTTTCATGATCCAGACTACCGTGGGCTTGGGATAAGTCCAGGTATATACTAATTGGTATTTCTCCTGAATAAAGTGTGCTTGATAAATAATATAAATGCATTCCATTGCTGAAGTTTCAGAAGAATGTATCAGCTTAAATTTATGCTAGCAGTTATAGAAGAAATCATTCATTGCGAAAAAATGTAATGTAACTAATGGTAATCTACTTTTTCGAACACTTTAGCAGCATGTCAGCAAAGAAATAGACTTGTAATTATTAAGTATGGTTCTCTCTTTCTCTTTTTACGCGTGGGTTGTACTTTTTCTAATTTTACTTTCTCTGGAAATATACCTGTATCCAGTGATTGGTTGATGATCACACCCAAAGACGTACAAGAAAGAAAGAATTGAATGACAGTTCTACCTGTGATACTTTTGAGGATATTCAACATTAAATCTTTACAGGTGCCCTAATCCACATAAATTATAATTTGACAACTTTGTGGTTCATTTGATGCACCTAAAGCAGAAACCTATGAAGTAAATTGGGAATGGCACGTCTAGCTGTAATACCTTTAAAATTGTTTTCAAATAGCTCTTATTTCCGCAATTTTCAAAATACTTACTCCTCTTGATAAAAAGGCAAGGCTCTATGTATGGAGGTATAGTCATCTCCAATTTGGAATTTCTATATGTAATAGTTTCCGAGAAAATGTCTTACAAAATTACTGATGAAGAATTCACAGGGAAAAGAATTTTTCTGTTGGAAATAGACATAAAAAAGACTGAAATGCCAATCCTTTTTATAGATTTTATCGCAAATTGTCTAGAGGAATTTAGACCACTAGGACTTCACATGCATGGTCAATCTTATATTTTTTGAACAGTTTATGTACTCCGTGAATCGCATTTAAATTTACTGTATTGCATACATTAATTCCAATAAATTGTAGGTTTGTCCTGAACAAACTGTGTACATGCTCAGTCTGACTTAACTATGGGGTCTATTGTGACAAAAAAATCATACAAAGTATAAACATATGTCTCTTTGATAAACGTGACACTATTGTCAATATATGTTTGTTTGAATGTCCACCTCTGTACAGTTCATCTTGTTTGCAAACCAAAGAGAACAAAAATACTGGAATCGTTAAAAAAAATCGTTGAACAGCATGGCCTGATGTCAGGATACAGCAATGATGTACTCAGAGAACATCTGTTACATATAAAAGACATATTAATATTTGATTCTCCTGTGATTAGAATTAGTATAACCTGGGAGAGCTAGCTCCAGCCATGAGACTTTCCATGGGTGTTTTGCTGTTGGCAGCGCTTGCTGCTGGAGGCAAAGCCTCAGCTGTTGTGAGTACACTTTTTCTAAAGTACACACTGTGGTCTACCAGTGTATATGTCACAGGAGTATATTTTTTCCTTTCAGATCCGTCCGAATTTTTCATCATTTTCTTGTGTGTCTGTTTGTTCTTTTTCGGTAATTTTGGACACAAAAGTACCAAATTCTCTTGAACGTGTGTAGAAATATATTTTGACGTTTGTAACGAGTATGATCTATTAGTAGCCCTAGTTTTTCTGAATTTTTCAACACTTTAAGAAATTACGTAATGGTATATAACTGTACATGACAGCATGGTTAGTACATGGTTACTATTGCAAATGTATTTTGTGTGTAGTTTGTCTAAAACCGTTGACGAGATCCTTTTGGAGCTCGGTCAGAATATGCCTTGCGTTTCCCTCTACCAAATTTGTTCTATAGGGCATGCCTCAGTGACTCTTTTGTTGTTAAATAATTCATTCAATTTTTATTCCTAATTAATTGCTTAATACTGATTTAAAGAGTAAGTGATCTCAATTAATGCATTGCAACATTTTACCAATATCTCTATATACTGAATTTCTTCGAGAATTATATTTAGATGGCTTAATGATTATAATGATAATATAGAATATTATGATATGTGAACTAAAAATAATATGACACAGAATTGCATAAATGAGAGTCTAATTGTTGCTAAACAACAGTTACAAATTAACCCAAAATTGTATTCACGTATCTTTAGATGATAAAGATAACCAAGAACAGGACCTCATAATATATCAACAAATAATCATTATTTTTGTTCTATTTAAGCCTAGAGACGATCAACAAAGGTGAACCTATTTACTTGCAAAAGAAGCTGGCAAACCACATGTAGATTGCTACGGAAATTAAAGAACGAATTTTGCCAAAACGGTTGCTAAGAATATTGCTTGTAAGCCCGGCGGGATCGCGAGCCTCAAATGTGTGTACACAGAAAGTAAAGATCCCAGATAAATAGTCATTGAAATAAGGGTGATTGTAACTTCTCATGGCACATATTAAACGATTATGCTAATAGTTTTGGCGTTTTATTGTCAAATGTCCCATCCTTATTTGAAAGAAGCTTAAATATGAAATACATGTATGTTCAAACTCGGTAACACAAATATACATAAACACGCACTAAGTAGAGTTCCCTTAGCACATCCGAAGTGGCACATCTTGCTACATTTCAAGATTTCAAGTTAATTCTTCGTCCTGGAAGGTACATAGTGTCATATATTATACCTATTAACCCATTCAGGATACAAATAATGATAAACAGTGAAACGCATTGCTCCCGTTTATGGTACTTTGAGCACAGGTCAGGTAATGTTGATATTTCTTAGCAAGGCAAAAGTTGAATGTCAACAACGTTTAATGTTTTTTATTTCTTGTGGATAATGCAAATTTAGGTGCAAATGTGATGATAGGACAGGAGGATTACATGGATCCACGAGATACAGTAAAAAACTTACTTCCTTGCTTGTTGTCTATTCTAGTTTGGTATCATTTGACAGAATGGTATAGACTTGCAACTGCATCAAAAAAGCCATTGCATGATGTCCTTTAACCCTTTCAGTGCCAAGCGCGACTAAAGTCGATCTACTTTAGTCAAACTAGTCTGAATTAGTGTAAGGATCTCAGATTTGTATTCCTCATAAAGAGCCTTTCACTCAAGTACCAGCCTGCCTATAGTTCCAGAGAGAATAACGCTCAGTACGAATCAGGTTCCCCATGTAGCTGCCCGATGATTGGGTGTTGACATGCCGGTGTAGTCATATACTTGACCACGTCACATGACTAAATGCAAAAGGCCAGATTGTTCAAGTGCATTGTTTCTACAAAATAGACTTGACTATACCAATGCCTACATTCCATGAGGTACAGACGATGTGTCTAACCATTTCCAAAACCTTTGGGTTTTTTTTTTCTCACGTCAATACCGCATTTAATTTAGCCATGGCAATATAGGGCAGGCATCTAAAATGCCAACAAATTGATATAGTTGGCGACGCAATTTAAGTATGATACATTGCACCAAAACGTTAGTTTCCTCTCACAATGTTTCATTTCATGTGCACAAGAGGTACACCGTCCATTGTGCTAAGAATTAAAAGAAAACGGACAGCTATGACATGTCGCCTGTTCAGATCTCATTTCGTACAAGGTAAAAAGGGTGTTTGATAAATCAAACGGCGAGTCTCAGATATTAGGTAAAGTTGTATCATCCCCATCTAAATAGGCAATATCCAAAAAACTTTACAAAACGTACTGTGCATATTGTAGACGTCCTTAAAGTATCAAGCTTCTGCAGGTGCAAAGAAGACGGTATCCAGTGGCAGCAGTGCTACGAATGGTAAGTCACACGCATTTCTGACTTGCCTTAAATTTGCACGACTGTGTAGAACTTCATTAAGGTCATATGTGTTTATAATGTTATTTGAAATCAGCACTGCTTCACAGAATTGTGGATGTAACTGACACAGACTATTATGCAGTCTTTTTTGCCAATTGAGCATCGAGTATTTATGAGATAAGTTTACAAAAGGAAAGTCTGGTTACAATAAAGTTACTGCTGATGTAAGGTTCACCAAGAAAAGCTACAGAAGGAAACTTATCACTGCAATTAATGAATCAAGAGCAAACAATGCGAAGGCATGATGAAAAATATTCAAGGAATTACAAAAAGAAAATGGTGAAAAGTCGGAAAAACAACCATCCATGTTAATTGGAGATAAAATTTTACCGGATAGAGAAAGGGCAGCTGCCTGAACTTGTTTCTTCAACCCATTCTCGTATTTCGGATGTAGGTATAACTGAAACCTCTGTATATGATGCACTGAAATCCCCAGATCTAAGTTAAGCATCAGGTCCAGACCAGATTGGCCTAAGACTTCTGGAGATCACGGCCGACGCAATAACATACCCTCTTATTCTATATATTTTCCGAAACTCCTTGCACCAGTCATCTTTTCCAGCAACCTGAAAAGAGGTTAACCTCACTCCAATGCACAAAGACAATATTGCAAAAACTTTCGACCGATATCTCTTCCCAGCAGAGTTGGTGAAGTTTTTGACAGATGCATATTGAAGGGATGTTTTCAATTATTGTAATCAACAGGAAGTTTTATCAGGCTGGCAATCTGCTTCTTTTCCTGGACACCCACCAGTTTGCCAACTATCCGAAATATACGACATTGTAACTATTAGCATTTGATGAAAACAATGACGTAACTTTTCTTTTCCTTGGTGTCAGCTGTACTTTTGATTGAGTATGGCACGCAGGACCTTGACACAATTACAGACAGTAGGAGTCACGGGACCCATTCCGGGATGGTTTTAAAGACAACCTGGTTGGGAAAAGGCATAGGGTTGTCATAAATGGTAACACATTATCATGGAGAAGCATTGACTCTGGAGTTCCGCAAGGGTCCATTTTGGGCCCTCTTCGGTTTTTAATACATGACTCCACAGAGATTGTTGGACCCAATAGTTGACTCTTTGTCCACGACACATCGTTAATTGTAATAACGGAACCTGATAATAACGATATAGCAGCATTACCACCGAATGGTGATTCAGCAACTATTTCAGCATGGACCAAAATGTGGTTTATAACACTAAATGAATCCAAAAAATTCAAAATGTGAATTAGTAACAGAAATTCTCAATAGTACCCAGTGTTCTTAAATGGGCAATTAATTTCAGAATTTCTTTTCATTAAGGACTAGAAGTAGTGAGCAACTTCGAACAAAAATGGAACATGGACTGATCTTATTGAAACAATTTTATCAAAACCATGAAAGGAGTTGATTGTTTGAGGAGCGTTTCATTCGCTTTTAATAGACAGACACTTGAGAAGCTTTACGTTACGTATATAAGGCCGTCACTAGAATATGCAGATATACTATGGCCCAATTGTTCATTGAGCTGCTCTGAAAAACTAGAAAAAAAATGCATATTTCGCAGCTAGAGTAGTTACAGCAGCCACTAAGCATAGTTCGAGCCGACTTATTATGCAGCAAGTCAGATGGAAACCCTGAGTTCTCAACGTGAAAAGCATGAACTCATCCAAATGTGCAAAATTGCAAATGGTCTCTCATCTCAGTATTTGGATGATCGACTGCCAACCAAGGCAGAGATCTACGACAATCTTCAACATGTAGCTGCTATATCCCCATCGAATTCTAAAACTATCCTCAGATAGATATCTTTCTTTCTCTCTACAAAATAGCCCTTTGGAATAACTTGAATATTGAAACATGAAACGCCAAAACATTGTCTGCAGTCAAAGCGCGACTAGGTTACCCTCTAGCGGTAACTCCCAAACATTATTTTACTGGTTGCCGAAAAGTGCAAATTCTGCATGCCCGTTTAAGATTACATTGTAGCTCACTGAATGATCACCTTTTAAGGCATGATCGTGTTGACAGCAATGCTCTTGCTTTTGGTTATCCACGCAAAACTACAGCTCATTTTCCCTTGCGTAGACACAGATTAGATTGATTTCAGTCAAATCCCTAGTCTTTCATACGAGAGGATTCTGAACACTATTTCCTCCGATCTTTCAGCCTGGATATCCTCTATTTCACCGAGCACAACTTTTTACCCTAGAAACATTCTTTTTTAAATGCAAAGAGTAATCTCTCAGAATTGGTAACTTGGTATTACAGTGATGAATATCTGAGTTCATTAAAGTAATATGTTAATATACATAGGAACTCCAAATTTTGTATGATTGTTCCTCCATACAAGGAGTTGGGCCTTTTTATGCAGAGGAACGAAGATGTTAAAAATTATGCAAATTAGGGGCTTTTGAAATTTTCAATCTTGAATATCTCCAAAAGTATAAAAGATACAGATGTCATTCCAGCTCTACTAGAGTGTTATCAACCATTGCACATCTAACAAATTTAAGACAAAAGTTCTGACAATTTAAATTATGCTAATTAGCAGCATTTGAAATTTTAAATCGTGAATATCTTCGAAACTATTATAGATAGAGATGCCATTTCAACTTCTACTAGGGTTATTGACCATTGCCCATGTAATGAATCTAAAACAAAAGTTGTAGCAATTCAAATTATGCTAATTAGCAGTATTCGAAATTATCAATCTTGAGTATCTTCAAAAGTATAACAGATAGAGTTGTCATTTCAACTTCTACTAGGGGTTATTGACCATTGCGCATCTAATGAATTTTAAATGAAAGTTGTGGCTATTTAAATTATGCTAAGTAGCACCATTGGAAATTTTAAATCTTGAATAAATTCACAGCTATAATAGATTGAGATGCCATTCCAACTTCTGCTCCTATGCCATGGATCAGACGCAGCAATAAGCTTTGAAGACACACACAATGATTTGCTATGTAGCAAATCATCTTTCCTTGTTCGTTCTTATTCTCTTTTAATGATAATGTGTTACGGGTTATCTATTAACTTATTGAACCGTCGTGTGTATTCAGTTGTCACTTATCATATATGTGTTTGTGCCGGAGAGGAGTTCAAATTAGCATCTATCGCTTTTCTCCAATCCTTTTTAAATTAAATACGTTTAAAGCGGGTCACATTTACTTCTAAATTTACCTTAATCAAGCGCTTCAACACAGAGCGAAAAGGCGTGTGTATTTCTCCCCTTACGTTAGCGCCACTGCACACAGCTGTAAACAATATGCACATGTACTTGTGACTTTACCTTAAATATCTCTATAGGTGGCAAAAAAGGAAGAATAACTAGCCTCAACAAGATTAAAAAGCATTTGTAATAATCACGATGAAAGTATAACGATGTATGACTAAACGTCCGTTCTTTGATCATACATGTATGCGTTATAATTTGCCTTTGATATAAAAATAAAGGCAAATCCTACGCAAGGTGTCTTGAAATAAAGCGTGAGTCTTTAATCTATGTGAATAGAGAAGGTACTGAAACCACTAAAAAAATCCAGACACATTATATACACGATCTGCTAAAGTATCTTTTATTGAGAACAGAATTTGATATTACTAATTCACAAAACTGCAATAAAGCCATAAGATTTGAAAATTAACTGTGAAGTTCTGGGGTTCTTTTTTTTCTCATATGGGCTTATTATTACGACGCAGTTTTCACGTCGGCATCTTCCACAGATGTGTACAGGTTTCCCTTGAAAAACAAGTACATGTACACTAATGGTGGGACATACGCTCTGAACGAGACCTGCGTGGCTCTGTGCAACATAACACTCCAGGGAGGCTCCACTGGCAAGTCCGACGCTCGCGTCAGTCTCTACAATAGGCAGGGCAAAGTGGTACTGGAATGTGGCGCGTGAGTTCAGACCCGTAATTTCTCGAAACTGCGGGGATATTAATGTCATCTCCATCAATGTTTTCTTCTTAAACGGTTCCGTGGTCACAAACATAATATATTTTCGGTGCTCTTTGGCTGGTGGACTTATATATATACAGTCCTCGATCTGGGACAATACCGTATTTAGTACTTGTAATAAACTGAGCCGTTTCGATCATGGCATTCTTGCATACCGGCCTCCATTGATCCATTCTTTTTTAAGAAAAGGGATTCGGTAGAGTTGGTATGTGCGTTTCCCATTTTCGGTTGGGGTGATTGGTGCCTAATATGGTTGCTGGCCGTTCCATGGTCACAAAACATAATTTAGATGCACCATTTTGAAAATAAATCCATTTGAAAATCATAAATGTTTGTATTAAATAACCAAACATGGTTTTATGCAAAAAAAATCACCATATTCCGAAACATGAGGCTTTCCATCTTCACAAATTTTATTCAAAAGGCAGACCACGATGTATTCCCAATAGGTTTTACAATCGCGGAAGAGGCAATGCCCTATGTACGTTTCTCTCATATATCTGAAACACAGACATAAACACACTTAGTGGTGCAGTATATATTCAACTCGTTGCTGGGGGGATGTGTTGAGCCACTGAGAATTCTTGAGTAATAATAGAGCGAATGCTTGAATCGTATTGATTATTTCTCATGCTGTTCGTTTTAATAATTTTAAAGCCACCCTTCCGCAAACGAGATCGTCAACTCAGTAGCTCGACCAATCCCAGAGACCGGTGTGAAGGTTACCAAAGCAAAGCTGACATCAAACTGGAATCCATCATTTCTGAAAGAATTGACATTGACAATTAACAAAAATGGTTGTAAAACGGGCAAGTGTGTTTATAGACATATATAAAAGATCTTACATACAAGTACCAATGGGGATGTACCTGTAAACATCCTAGTATTTTCATTAATGTACCCATCATGCCTCCCCCCCCCCAAAAAAAAGGGGGGGGGGGAAACGACAAACAATACAACCCAAAACGCGCTAAATCTGTGATTATAATCGATGACGGCTGTCATCATTGTTTTACTGCTGTAAGATTCATCAATGTTTATCTAATCAAATGGACTTAAGCATCAAAAGTTCGGGTCACCAATTCGCCGATGTTTACTGAATTTGAAGCCTATGATCTGTCCCAGGAAGCATGAGATGGAGACACGTTTTACGTCCCTCAGAATTTAAAGTCGAAGGCCCTGAAATGGTTAAAGCAGATTTTTGCAAGTATGTCCTAATGATTTTGTGTCTTAATAGTATGACAAAAAAATATTGTAATTGTAAAATAATAATCACCAGTTAAATACAAAAACAATATTAATTTCGAAACCCATATCTTTCAGTACTAAAGCAGAAGTACGCGGAGGATCACTGTTGACCTGACTTTTTTTTAATTTCATTTTTTTCTATCGTATCATATTCTTCTCTTACCTCATCTCGTCTGATCTCATTTCATCTTATCGTATTTGAGAAGAATTATAGGTATGTTGGAACTTGGTTGAAAAAAAGGTTAATGATGAATTTGAGTCCGGGATAATGATAATACTTCTGATGAGCACAGCTTTTGATGTGATTGCAATGAAAGAGCTTTACATAACCTTATGGGCCAAACAATATTTAGCCAACAATTTCCTTTGGTAAGCTATAGGCATTAAAGTTACCGTAGTTTGTTGGTGAAAGTCTGATGAATGATACTGTGACTTAACTTAAAATGTATTCCAGGGAATGTTCCTGGCAGCGAGATATTATTAAAGATGAGAGTAAACAAGAAGTTTGATCTTTACGTGGATGGTGTCAAGAAAGCTTCAGGAGATGACCCTAGGATCACGCATGCATACCTCCTGTCCGCCAAAGCCAAGGTTGTGGGTATCATGGCGGAAAACGCTGGTGACACTGGCGGTAAGAAAGTTATGTTTTGTTATCACATCTTGGTCTGTACAGTACTGGATAGTAACATTTTGCACGAAGTTTGTCGTTCCAAAAATTGTCTTAAAATGTTAGAAATTTATGGAAGCCTAGCCGTGGAATAACAGAAACGTATGTATTGTTAGTGTGAAGATAAAAACTCAAAAGGGTGTATTTTGGTGACTACTATCAGAGTATACCTGTTTTTCAGTTGAACAATCCCGTAAGTGAGTGCATGCACTAAATCTTTTTTTAATTCCATCATCTCATTTTTAGCCTCACTTGATTATACTTCCATCAATGTACATTGCCCACAAAGATTTTCCAGCCAACCTGATATGGCCATTTCGTCAGCAAAAGACCTGGAACAAGATTACAGTAGTACGTTTTAGACAATTAAATTTTTTGCTAGGTCTGTTACCCAGTTGCAAAACTTAACATTTAAAACACAGGAGTTCCAGCTATTTTTATATGCTGTCTGTTACTTGCTTTGGTTCATTGTACTGTTTTTTTCGTGTCCTTTGAAAAGTAATTTGAATGTAAACGTTCACTTTGCCATCTCTCGTCACCCACTTGTGACCACAATATATGCTCCTTCAACTGAACATTTTAGGTATTCTTGCTTCCATGAGCAATGGTATTATAAGTGATGGGTCCTGGAAGTGTAAGTCTGTCACCAGCTTTGAAACGGACTGGGCCTCGGATAACTTTGACGATAGTCACTGGCCCAGCGCCAAGGTCCACGGGACACGCAGTGCAGATTCATCGTTTTACGAAGTACGTCAAGTATCCCCACGTGCACACTGGATTTGGACAATTAACAACAAAAACGACCCAAAAGTATTCTGTAGAAAAGGTATAACTTCTTCTGGGTAGCTTTTATTAACTGTATGCCTTTTTTATGTTTATTTGTAGCTAATGTCCTCTCAAGCCACCCGCCGAAGAACTACTGAGGTACATTTGTGGAGCTTCTTTGTTGTGCAGAAAACGTTGTGTCCGACATCATATATCACAATGTTTTACCACGGAAGAGTTGATAGTGACATTTATATTTACTTGGTAACAAATGTCAGCACCTTTCATTTCAGTTTCTGTTCGATGCTTTTGTCTCTTTGTGGATAAATTCATCGTGACCAGCTATCTGGATGTTTCAGGCTCACATTGGTTTTGTTCCTCAGGTTTTTCTGTGTTTGTACCAGGGTTCATTGAATATTCAATCTCCATTAGGCTGTGTGTACTTATTTTGGGATATGCAGGCGCTGCATATCAGATACTTGGGCAGTATGTCAGATATGCGGACAAGCTGTGTGGAATATGCAGCCTCTGTATGTAAGATATCATGCCACTTTATACCAGACATAGAGATACATGTGTACAATATATGGTGCTACTTTATACTGGGCATGGGCACGTATGTGTGAACGATGTGTTACTGTATACCAGACATAGAGGCATGTTTAAAAGACATGTTGCAACTGTATGCTAGACATAGAGACGTGTTTCAAAGATGTGCTACTGATGTGTGCCAGATACAGAGACGTGCTTAAAAGGTATGCTACTACTGTATGCCATACATAGAGACGTGTTTAAAAGAATTGCTGGTACTGCATGCCAGGCATAGAGACGTGTTTAACTCTTTCATTGCTAAATTGCGAATTCACAACTTTCCTTGGCTCGCTTTGGGCGCAATACGCCCAGCGCGCTGAGGAAAGCTGTTGACCTGGGCTGTTATATACTGTGGGACTTTGGGCATGCTAGTACTTAAAATGAAAAGCCTGTTTACAAAGCATATTCATAGAGTATCCATGTGATAATTCGGAAATGTTCATCTTAAGTACTTCTACTTTAGTCGCAGTTGGCAGTAAAAGAGATAAAAGATATGTTACCAATGTATGGCAGACACAGAGGCGTGTTTTTAAAAGATACTCTAGAACTGTATGCGGGATACAGAGACGTGTTTAAAAGGTATGGTACTGCTGCATGTTAGGTATAAAGACGTGTTCAAAACATATGCTGCTGCAATATGCCAGACATAGCGAGGTGTTTTCAAAGATATGCTACCACGGTATGCCAGATAGAGAGACGTGTTTAAAAGATATGCTACTGCCGCACGTTAGAAATGGAGACGTGTTTCAAAGATATGCTACTAATGTATGCTAAACATAAGTAAAACCTGTCTGTTGACGAAATGCCGTTCCTGTATATCAGACATAGAGACGTATATAAACGATATGTTACCACTGGTTATCAGTGTCAGAAACGCTTTATTTTAAACCTAACCGCGCTATGTCTATACCCACACCAGATATGTAAGAAGCATGTGACGGCAAAATGTAAATACTGAAGATGCTTGCCGACAATGATTATTTGTAGTGTCAATCAAATCTACATTAGATGATGATGACATAGTTACGTTTATAAGACCATGGTTTTTAATCGTTCTATCAATCTTTAATATCTCTTGTAACAATGCAAGGGGGTATCGGCTTTGAATGTCCCTTCTACTTGCCTAAATAAGTCCTCAAAAAAAAAAAAAAAGACTAGTACGTTGATTCAGTTTTGGACCCCTTAACTATAACAGATTTATTTTCGTATACTGTGTACACAGCTTACCCCTTATTTCTTTTTATCATTTAGCCTTGAAGGAGGACCTCTCCGCCTACCACTTCCCACACAAAAACGTATATATGTCAACACAAGGAAAGAAGTACGACATAAATGAACTGTGTGTGACCAGATGTGACGCCTCCATCAAGGCAGCCACAAACAATGCGTCGCACGCGATCGTGTATCTGCTCAGCGGAAGTGGCCGCATTGAAATAGCCTGCACTGGGTACGCCTTTGTCAAATAATCTTACTTTGGACTTTTCTAAATTTTTGGCCCCACATCAGGTGAAATCCATTCTGTTTTGCAGATAGCAGAAAATTGGAGCATTCAAGACAGACACAGAGAAAGAAATATGGATAGATGGATGGAGAGAGAGAGAGAGAGAGAGAGAGAGAGAGGCAGGTGGATGCATGGAAATATATATATATTTAAGTAAAGAATGAAATCCTTGAGTTCCTACATAATTATGACTATTGAGATGTTTTACAATGTACCAAATAGATTCATAAATTTAATAGAGTGTGATGATTCATGTTAGTGTCAAGTCTAAGAAAAAGAAAAATTCTGATTCATTTCATGGTTTGACAAGAATCTACCCCTAAAGTATTTATATATCAAGTATAGATCTCAATGTTAAAGCATGAAAGAATTAATAACTAAAAAACTAATTTTTTTCTTGGTCAAATTCGTAAAGGCATGTCTGTAATATTACAAAATGACCAATCTTAATTTCGTGTCACAAGCAACATTGACATGCACAAATCAAAATAATCCGTTCAACATAAGACCATTGACTGCAAAAGTAAATGGTAGTTCAATCGGCCGCGCATGAACTATTGGTGCAGATGGTTTATTTTCAGAGTTACAATCCTGATTTACAGCTAATAGAGAGTAAAAATTGATGTTACAATTCAGAGTCGGTAAAATGGATTGGAACAGAGTTTTGTAACACAACATGTAGTAATGCTTTGCGACTGTCTAGTTGGTACGAGGGCTGGCTGAAAGGTTTTAAGCCTAGCAGTGGATGACCCGTACAAAATCAATGGTTTTCATTTATTGCTCTATATAGCCACTTTTGCCCGCGATGCGAAGAAATTTTCTTCAATAACTCCCCCACCCCACCCCCCAAAAAGGGTCATTCACAGCGGTAATGACGTCATCCTTACTAGGAAAATGGTGACTGGCTTGTTCCTTTTTCGTTGTGGGAAACAGCTGGACGTCCGACGGGGCTAAATTGAGTGAATAAGGGGATGGTCAATGAATTCGAAGCCACAATCATGGATCGCTGACATGGCAACCACCGATCTGTGAACAGGAGCATTGTCTTGATGGAGCAGGACTCCTTTAGTGATCATTCGCCGTCGCTTAACTTTGGTAGCTTCACGTAACTAACCCCATCTTTCCCAATCCTACAAGGTATTCGACAAGACGAAATTCTCAGTCCGCTACTGTTCACAATGTATATCAGTGACTTGCCAAAAGACCTAGCTAAGGGTGACACACACCCTGTCCATATAGGCATGGATAAACTCCAGTGCCTGTAGTGCGCAGATGACATTGTTCTTCTGTCTGAAACCAAAGAAGGATTGCAAACAAATTTAGAAAATTTAAAGAAATACTGCAAACAATGGAAATTAGACGTTAATCTGTCAAAGACAAAAGTTATAATATTGAACAAGACTGGACGACTGGTGCGAGAAAATTTTACATTTGGAGAAACACTTTGGAATGTGTCAAATCATGTAAATATCTGGGGATTGATTTTACAAATTCTGGTTCATCTACTCTTGCAAAGGAAAATCTGAGACTTAAAGCTCTCAAAGCATCTTTCAAATTAAAAAGTATGATACAAGATGGTCATCTGTCACCCATAACTGCAATAAATCGTTTCAACTCCGTAGTAAGAACTATAGCACTATATGGGAGTGAAATTTTGGGTACTTCCCTCCCCACTAATACATTACAGAGCACATTGAAGAAATTTGATGGCCTTCCTGCAGAGAAAGTTCATCTAAGTTTTGCGAGGTTCACTCTTCGCGCACACAAAAACACAACTACGGCAGCGATTAGGGGAGAACTTGTCTATATCCTTTAGCAATCCCTACAGTGAAGAGCATATTAAAATTTAGAGACAGAATACTAAAAGAGCCTAACCACTCCCTCCTGGGAATGATGATAAGAAATCCTAATGGGGAAACAAATATGGACCTATTATGGATGAACACTGTATCACAGCAATTAAATCTCCAGTACAAATCACAAGACTAAAAATTCATTGAACTTGATCAAATGTAAGTACAGACATGGACTGGAAAAAATACTCCAGAAAGAGCATAATAATAAACTTAGACTTTACTCCACCTTCAAAAGAAATTTTGGCTACGAAAATTATCTGCAAGATGTAAAAATTCCTGATCATAGGAAAGCCCTAACCAGACTCCGAACTAGCAGCCACACCTTAGCTATTGAGCCGGGCAGATACTCAAGACCTAAAGTCCCACCAGAGAGAAGGCTATGCAAATTATGTAATGTAATGTCCAAACTTTACAGCACAGAACAGTAAAAAAAATTGACTTTCTTATAATCTCCGAGGGAAGCATAATTAAATAAACTGCTCAATTCTGTTATAAAGCATTTGAAAAAAGAAAGCTCGACATGCAATCATATCCAGGAATGCCTTAACACACTTTACAATGCTTTGCAGTAAGACAATGGGAAGACACCCTGACTGAATACTAGTATTTTGTGTTTAAGTTTTTTTCTCTTCCTCTTTTACTCTCTTTTATTGTGGTGCAGTAATGACAATAGTTGTCATTTTATGGATTAGTAGGATATAACTTACAGTGACAATGGTGCTGTGAACGGACATAGACCAAAACTTATATGGACATTACTTGTGTATATACCTGTAGTGTTTTAGTAAAATTACTTCTTTCTCTATTGGAACTAAAGAGCCACTGAGGCTATAATTCAGCAAGTAACTTGCCATCACTTCCATATCAGCAGTTACCATGACTATGGATCACGGACTCTAAATCTTGTCATGGGACTAGTGATAGCTCAACATGGACTTTAGTTGAAGTAAAAAAAAAACAGATGGCAGCACATTGACAGATTGACTGATTTTTTTCTATTATTGTTTCATTTATATACATGTACCACTTAAAATAATTTATGCTTTGCATGTGGCCCCAGAGAGGGCACTAGATACAATAAAGTTTCATCGTAACTGTCTCAGTAGGTCAGCTTAATATCTTCCGTTGATAGTCTGGCCTTTTTTTTCAAGATAGTCAATCAGCACAATACCCTTGGAATCCCCAAAGTTTGAAGCCATGACCTTTCCAGCAGAAGGAACCGACTGGGCTTTTTGGAAGACTGGGGATCACGGATGCTTCCATTGTTTAGGCTGAATTTTTGTTTCTGGTTTAAAGTGGTGAATCTAGGTCTCATCGATGGTTACAAATCGGGCCAAATAATCATCGGGATCTGCTTCAAAACAGCATCAATTGTCGCGAGATGCCAGGAATCTGATATGTTTCTGATCCGCTGTCAAGGGTTTCAGCACCGATCTTGCAAAAACTTTGTCATTCCCAACTCCTTAGTGATAATGTGCTCAATCCTCTCATGAGAGATGCCCACAACATTGGTAATATGTCGAGTGGTTAATCATCGATCAGCCATCATCCTGTCATGCAGTCGGGTAATATTTTCGGGAATGGTTGCTGTTGAAGGCTTTCCTGGATGTGCGTCATCGTCAAGGCTCTCTCTGCCACGCTGTAATTCCACAGTCCACTTCTTAACAGTGGAAAAAGGAAAGGGCATCATCCCCTAAAGTGAAGACCATGTTGGCATGTATCTGTGTTGGAATAAAACTTTTCAGTTGCAGATACTTGATGACTGTCCATTTTTGGTGATTTCAACGGGTAGGCTCACAAGATATTCTGGTACAGAGACATTAATCACACTACAGTTGCAGTTCATATGCCTATGACTCATTCAATGATTATACTTGTTGGTGGCAAAAGTTTGTTTCAATCCGATTGAGATATTCAAATTAGGCTAAGAACTTTTCTGTCAGCCCTCGCATGGTTCATATTTTACTCTCTTTCACCATACCTATTTTGTCGTTTGTCTACAGAAAATATGAGATTTTTGACAGTCTCTGCGTGATAATTCGTTCTTATCATATTGGAATATTTTAGAATTCCATACAACAAAAAGACCGTGGAAGCAAGTAAAGTTTCCAAACACCCAGGAGGTGTAAAAATATCCAAGATACACCTCTATTCGTGGTGGAATCCTGCCTACCTGGAGTGGCTAAGACTTACCATCAACATGAAGGGATGCCAACATGGTATGCTTTTGGTCACTAAAGACAGTTGAAAAATACTGTGCAGGATATGTGATGACGCTTTGCCATCTCACCAAGTCATACCATTTCTATGCAGCAATAAATGAAAATGTTCCAGATAAGTTATAATACTAAATAGCAGTCTTCGTGTTGATTCAATAAGACTAATCGAAAAAATGAGCTCAAGTAAACCAAGGAGAATGAATACGTTTCCACTGTCATTACTTTGTATTTTTTGACAATTTCAAACATATCTTTAAAATACAAACATACGTTTTTGTACCATTCTGGCATCAGCTACATCTAGAGAATATTTACAATGCTACATCTTTGTCATTTATGTAAATGGACCGAACATAAAAAATCTTTCTAGAAAAATAAGACACAAACAAAATTTTTATAACTTATAGCAGAAAATTCTGCAGGGTGTCTACAATATAAAAGGTAACGATTCTCGTTTAATATGTGGGACGGAGCATACGGTATGACAGAATATATGGTTGATTATAATCTACATTATTCTGGCTATGATTACACAGTAGTCTGTGTCTTATTGTTGTGTTCAGCAGTTGTGTTTTTGTTATCATTACCGTATCCTACCATGTAATAGAATCATTATCATATTCTACTATGGTATAGATGGCGATCACCTATACTTGTACTCGGGCAAAAAGTATTCCGGCGTCATGGTTGATATCACCCAGACTACCAACTGGCTCGGTAATTTTAACGATCAAACTTCATCTGTAAGAATATCGGGTGAGAAGAAATCAGTTTTTCCTCTGGTTAATAAATGTTAATGAAATAGTTTGGGGTTTTTTCCAGATATTGCCTAAATTTATGGTGCAAAGTGCTAAGTATACATACCGATACCTCACACAAATATCCCAATGCATGTTAAAACTTCGAGCAACAAGGAAATATATTTATTTTCAATATTTGCAAAGAACACGTGATCTGAGCTGAAACTCTTGTGTCAATAGATTATGGCAAAACAAGCTTAAGTAATCTTTTTTGCAATAATGATTCAATGTTTAACCTCAGCATTGGTATATTTTACTGTCTGAACTGTGGTAATATTTATTAGGTAGGTTGCATAAAAATTCTGTGCATGCCATTCCAGCAAAGAACACAAATTTAGAAGAGTTCAGAAAGAGAGCAGTGCAATTAACGACAGAGTGACTGTCAAACTGTATCATGATTTTTTACTGGTCTCTGTATCTCATTATTATTTATTTGTATAACGATCCAACATCATACACCACAAGAGACTGTTGAACCTCGGATAAAACGCAGAGTTATCCGAGTTATTAATCTGTCAAGCCATACCGCCTCAGTTGTTTACCTGACTGTTTGCCGCACCATCTAAGTGTTAATACAGGACGCAGGCAGGTAAACAACTCAGGTATGATTTATGACAAGGGTCATTACGATTAGTTTCACACAATCCCTTGATAAATGATATAAAAGCACACGCGACGCTTTTTAACCAAGTTTATGTCCAGACGTTGTGGTGGTACATGCAACACATACATGAGCTCGCCTCATGAATAAATCCAAATTAACAAGTGAATACGGTTGACCGCAATGGAGGACGCTGAGAAAACCGGATTGCTTCATGATTAACAAGGACTGGAAATGCTGCTGAAATGCCAAACAGGGTACGATTATCTTTGGCCTGAAAGCATTTGAACCACTACATCTGCAAACAGACCGAACGACGACGACGACGACGACGACGACGACGATGATGATGATTATGATGATGATGATGATGATGATGATGATGATGATGATGATGATGATGATGATGATGATGATGATGATGATGATGATGATGATGATGACAACCACAACACTAATATTAACAATAATAATTACTTTATTGAAACCCCCGATGTCGGGGAAATAAAGAGTGTATTGACATGACACAAATAAAGATAATAAGTAGCCAACACAGCAGGACTATACACAATGCAGAAAAAACTAGAAAAGAAGATGTGCTCCAAAAGCAAATCAGTTTGGGTGAGTCCAAAGCTTGAATATGTTAAAATCCAACAATCTTGACTAATGTGTCCATAGGCTCCATTGTAGCAAAACATATGAGAATGTGAGAATGCCACCAGTGATCTTTTAAATGTTGAAATCATACACTTAACTCCACTTGCAATAAAAAATTAATTGTCCATTGCTCAATAAATTAATGCAAGTAAGTACTCAGCGGGCATTCAAAATACAAGTATGACTAAAACTGTAGCGCAAACCTGAGAATAGAACAATGACGGGACTTCTAACCCATTTAAATTGTTCAAGTGTCAATTATTAGCATAAATTTAAATTCAACAACTTTTCTCCGTGGTCGATTGTACACCCCTATAACACAAAACTAATGAGTCTAATTTTTTGGAGAATAAAAAATTCTTCCGAGTGTGTATCTAAAATCAAAGATTAAACAGCAAAAAATATCAAACGTTTTGATTTTTCTACACTGTCACCAAATCTACCCATAGATGAAGTCAAAAGTCCTCATTCAGAATTAATCAGCAAAATGTTTAAACATAATGATAAACCATACACAAATGTTGACTCATATTCAAAGAAAGCATGTTGGCCGCATAATAAATATTCAAAAAGTAACGTTTAATCTTACACTGTTGAAACTTTGATAAATGCAATAAAATTTCTTTTGGATAATACTTTTGTTCAATGCGGACTATTGGTATTTCAACAAATGAAAGGCATCCCCACGGGTAGCACCTGATCCCCGTTACTTGTTGATTTATATTTAACCTGGCTTGAATCTAAGTATATGGATAAATTGCCAACAAAGGACTTTCGGATGGCTACAAAATTTCAGTGAAATTGACAGAAAAATTAATCCAAAAGATATCCCTTTGGAAGGTAACTATTCGGATGGTACCATAGATGTGTTTCTGGACTTAAGTATTCGGGTCACTAATGCCAGGTTTTGCATTAAAGTCTATCATAGAATTGATAAGTTTTATTTTTTAAGTGGTTAACTATCCTCTCCCTGACAGTAATATTTCGGAACCTTTTGCATATGACACATGTTTGTCACAAGTTTTGCAATTTAGTCGTATTTGTTCTAAATTTCGGGACTTTGCATCTAGAACCAAATTTATTGAAAATAAACTCGAGTCAAAAGGATTCAAAGATGTACTTCTGATCAAATATTTCTACAAATTTTGCTGCAAATGCCCAGAGATAGTTAGAAAGTTCGGCTACTTTTAGATATTTTAAACTTGCCTGTTTTGTCACTTAATTTTATCTTTTGGCATGATTCTGCTTTAATATTCACCTTTTAGACATTTTAGGCGTACTGGGCTTCTGTCAGGTTAAACCCCCAGGGGCTATCGGTATCCAGCAGCGGCGTACGACAGTTACAAGTTTGCCGAATTGTACTTAATCTGCTTAAGAAAGATAAATATTTGATAATATGTTCTTGACTTAAATGCTAATGACTTTCATTCTTTTCTGATATGCCTAAATACACATTTATTTAATGTCAAAAATAACACAAATCTAACAGTATTTACTTGAATGTCACAAACTAGACCCATTATGTTGAAAAATTAACTCACGGTTGGCAGCGAAATAGAGCTTTATTTGTTTGGAGACTTTCAAAGTGAGGCGTAGGTGTCGTCATGGGGTTTGTTTTACATTTCTGGTGCAGGATGCCCATTGTTGCAGTACTTGTTAAGATTTCCCTCCGTTTATACAGGTGGTCTAGCTGAAACTGTTTATCTTATAGTCACTGGTACTGAATATAATGTCCCAGTTTGTTTCTACTTCAGTTATACACTGGCAGGTGGTTTAACTAAGGTAAGCTATCCAGGTGGAAAGGGTACATACTGGTGAATGGGCAAATCAAATTATTGTTATCCTTGTACTGTACAGTAATTATGTTTGGTTTGACAGGTATTCTTTATCCATATCAAAGCTCTGCATTTATACGCAAAGCTTCTTATTCAGCTAATGCATTGACACGCTCATATTTTTTCATTATTAAGTGGGTTGTCTTTGCTGAATATGTAGCTTAGACAAAGAGCCGTTGCTCATAGAGACATGTACGGGTGCTGGCTCCGAAACATGTTCCGAGTAGTTATCCGCTGAAGAGCCTTCAATTTTATTTTTTTTAATTTATTTATTTATTTATTGTTTATTGGGGGGGGGGGGGCTAAAACAGCCTATGTCAAAATTCTACAGAAGAAGGTGACAATAGTACTTCCATATGTATATGGGTTAGACAGTGACATGTTAGCTTATGGAGTGCAGAGAGTCCGGACCACGGAATAGGGTATTGATTACCAGGATGTGGTTCTGGATAAAGAGACCCAAACTCAATACCAGCAGTGGCTGCGAGTACAATTGTACGTCGGGCAGAGGCAATTCAATTATCAAAATATTGGGTATATTTTCCATCGGACTGATCGCGAACTCATGGAATGTCTAAATCACTTAATGTTCTCAGGCCATATCGCCAGCTGCAGATTAGACAATTCACTGGGACGAGACAGCCCAGAGCGCTGGGACACCCTTGTAAACAAACTTAGATTCAGCCTGGCCGAAAGTGAATCATCACTTGTTCGCATAGTGGTAACAACTATGAAAGAGCTTTAGCCAAAACTTAACTTATATGGGCGTAATATTGTCAGCATAGGCATAGCTGATGACGCAGGGGAGCAGTGTGATGATTGACCCCAAGGCATGTCACAACGACGTAACGCTCTGATGGAGCCCACGGAGTAAGGGCATGACGGACGAAGCGCGCGCAGGTCCAGCTGCGCTCCTCAGAAGAATTAAAATTCGTGACAGGGGTGACATGAAGCATATTCTGATCTTCCCTTAAGAGTGTTGTACATTAATTGCTGTGTTTTGGACCAGCTGCAGCATACTTATTTATGTACTGCAAGTTTTTGTACCCGCTAAGTTGCTGCGTCACCGTGGGAAGTGCATCAGCATGCAGCAAGCTGCTGTACATGCTACATCTGACGGAATGGTTGGTCTCTTCACCAAATGAACATCTTTATTTCCAAACTGCTTAATTTGCTATGGCTGACATCAAAGCTCCCAGTTTACAGAAATTCCAACATTAAAAAATCCATTTCAGAGACAACCAGGGAGAGATAATAAACAAGAACATAAAAAAGTATAAATTCAGATGCGTCAAATGTAGGAAATGTTCAAATTTTCAGCTAATTTCCGGGATTGTCCATGATGATGATGATGATGATGATGATGATGATGATGGACAGCCGGCATCACTAAGTTCAATTTACACTTAGGCTGGGATTTGTATCAAGGGCCACCTGCCTTTATCCACCATGGTTCATGCTTGAATGATATGGTGCATCAGGATCAAGCTCTGAAACAGAATTGTTTAAATCATGCGCGTTCAATATTTGGAAAATGTTCGAGAGTAACAAAGACCAACAGCGGTTACCTCAAAATTAGCTTTCATCTTCTCTAGATGTTTCCAGGCTTTTGAAGATAATATGGTGTAAAGTTGGGGATGGGGGTACACTAAAGGATATCGGAGCCCCGAAATACACATTACAGAACATCGGAACTTCAGAGCATACGAGTAGAATACTGGCCCTGTCCATTACCTGGCAGTGACAAGTAATATTCGCGTTGCCTCTGCAATACGACCTTTTCCAAATTTTCCAGGCCTTATTATGGGAAAATATGTATTTGCAAGTAGCTGTTCTCCCCTTGTACCCGGGGTTTCGTCTTTAAAGAGGTAATTATGTATTTCAGGTACGGGCAGATGGCAGCTGTATGAGCATGGAAACTTTAATGGGAAGAGTGTCGTCTTGGATCCAGGCGACTATGAGGATATTTCACATTTGCCGGGAGATAATATACTGTCTTCGATAAAGAAACTACCAACAAAAGTTAGCATTGTCACCGAGGGACCACGTACGTCACTTTGAGTGTTTAAACTGCCAGTTTCTGTTTAATTAATAGCTTTTGCAAACTTTCTTTTTTTGTTTGGTGCGATTAAGAACAGTTATCTCTCAAAGAAAATTGCAAACTGGGGTAACATTCCAAGAAAATCATCTTTAATAAGTGCAGATCGTTATTGCTGTGAGAGTTATACTCGGTCGTAGAACATAATTATTGATATCAGGGATTCGTGTCACCATAGTCGCGGTCTAGTTATTATGTTGAACTTACTCTTTGCATAATAGATCCGTTCTTCCAGTGTTTGCTGAATTTTGTTACGTTTTGAAACTAAATGGCTACCCTGGTTTCTTAACAACTGAATTTTATTACGTTTTGAAGCATACTGGCTACTCTGGTTTCTTCGACTGGTGCATGCCATTTGTGCCAGTAACGCTGCACTTTTAACTTAGTGTAATCCAGATGGGCTTGCAACAGTGTTTTAGCCTGTGCATTCTGCAAACCCGCTATTCCAATGAATTGCCATGTAGTTCAGTGTGGTACCAGTTGAGTGCAATGGGGGGGGGGGGGGGGCTTTGGGGGAGGAGACATCAATGTCCGCCGCAAATACTATTCAAGTCCGGAGTTCAGCAAAATCAACTTCTTACTATGAACAACATGCTTCATAATTTTAAACTTTTCCTTGGTTTTCAAATAATATCTCTTGTGTAATTGACATGTGGTCTAATCTTACAGTATCAGCAGAAAAGATCCATCAAAGTTTCTATGAAGACGATCCGTGTAACCGTCATAATTAGTATATCAGACATTACCATATAGTATCAGAATTTTTTATTGTTTTTGTTTACAAATTAAAATGTGGCAGAATGTACAATATATTCACCATCTGCGTGTATGAATCATCATGGTACAAGATGTCATAAGACACCGCTATTAACTTTCATTTCTCAGGATGTTTCAAACGTTCACAAAATTACAATACGATTTGGGGCCTTGTACGCTATCCTGCCCAGGAGGACCAGCCCAATACGTTTTACCTCGGCAACTTCCCAAATGACGTCACCAAATGCGAGGATGCGTGTCGGATTATTAAAGAATGTGTCAGTTATACGTTGTTCCAGTCCAGCCACACAAAGAGGGAGTGGCATGGCATGTGCTACGGTCGTAGTAACTATCAGAACAAGAGGGTTCGTGAAGAAGGCACCACCAGTGGTATTGTTACTCGATGCGATGAAGGTGGGTGAAACAAAAAAACACGCATGGGGGTACCATTTCATGCAGATACTTTTCACCTCCCGGCGTGTGAAACAAGATGTCTTGTTTGTTTCTATGCGTATATATTCTGCAGCCGTGCGGATTTCTTAAAAAAAAAACAAAAAACAAAAAAACAAAAAAACAGATCATCGTATATTTCTTGTCGAAACTAACATCATTTCCCATATCGTTGCGTGTTAACCATATAGTAGAAGCAATAGACTCTTACCAACAAATAGGTAAATATTTCAAGATGAAACGATGATTGTAAATTTTAAATGATATAATTGGCAAAACCTTACGACAGATCTAGCGTTGTGAACATGAAATTTGCAATGAAAATGGTTATTGACGTCTACCAATTAATATTTCCCAGTCTATCATTAAGCCTATTCGATGAATGCATTTTGTCCAAAACCTTGTTTATGATACGAATGTGACAGGGTTTCTTTTTTAAAACTGTTTTAGTGGATGCAATCATTTTGTATGAAAATGAAAACTTTGGTGGGAAGAGCAAAGTTTTGACCAACAATACAGAGGATCTTGGAGCATTCGATCACATAGCCTCATCCATAAACATTACAGGTAGGCTTTTGTCTCCTGCTAGATCATAGCAAACACCACCATCGATACACCGTAGGTGAACCTTCCGGGTTTGTAAGAAAACAGAAATATATGATTATATATATATATGTATATATATATATATATATATATATATATATATATATATATATATATATATATATATATATATATATATATAGATGATTAAAGGACACGTGTTTTTCATATTTTTGTTAATTGTCATTAATATGTATATTCTGAGGAACTTGATAACGCTATGGTGTTGGATCTATGGCGTGGTATGTTGCGTCATTGTTTAAAATGCTCTCGGTGATTAATATGAGATTAAAAATCCTAAAATTATGTTCTGTATCTACATACTTAAGGAAAGAAAAGCTGGCAAGTATTTACAAACAAGAATTACAGTGGTCTCAGTACGGTACTGGCCCCAGGGCAATACAGAGACCTCGCTGCCCGGCCTGTCGTTAAGGCTGTCTCGTCTGTCAAGTTCTACGTCCGTCCACCTCCAAAAATGTCGGGTAAGATACTTTTTTACTCTTCGTAAATCTTACCCACCGTACATACCATTCTTTTTAAAGTTTCATTGTTAAAATACATATGATACATCATGTCTCTCTTTTGTTCTGGCAAATATGGATTTTTGCTCCTCTTTTACGACCCCTTTCCCTTCACATACCGTTTCAAATTTTATACAGTACACTCCGGTTTTTAACTCAGCGAAACTACTTTCATAACAGAGAATGGTAATCTGTGATCTTTCTTCTCGGATTCAGTCCTAAAGATCTGATCTTCTTTGGCAGATGTTTTTATTTATCGAAAAACATTGAAGCAGGTAGCATTGACCATGTCGACTGATTGTGAAAAGGAACTGGTTATCTTTAGCCACTCTATATACCATGGTGTTTTGACTAGTATCTTGAAACAGGACAAACCATCTCAAACAAGGACTCCTTCGACAGCAGAAATCCCCAACAGTCATTGGAGCCTGAGTACATAGAAAACCCAATGACATACTACCATGAACCGTAATTATCTATTTTTGTCATACATGTTGCAGCACCTGCTCCAAAGGAAAAAGAATGTAAAACTGTTCAAAGGGCGGAAGTTATCTTTCTGGTAGACGCCAGTGGCAGTGTGGGTCAAACCAACTTCAAAACTATCCTCACATTTGTGAAAGATATGATAGATCAGTTGGATATACGGACGGATAGGGTGCGAGTCGGTGTTATCCGCTTTGCATATCGTGCAGATGAATCTGTGCCGCTTGGTTCCATCAATCAGAAAAAATCACTGAAAGAGGCCATTCTTAAGGTAACTACTTTTCCATTTCAAACATATACTAGGGCATGCACAGGCACGTGTTTCCAAAATAACGAAATAAAAACTTATCCGCTTTATACATCATATATACATAGTACCACTTAATATATGCACACATGCATGTATGTATATATATATATATATATATATATATATATATATATATATATATATATATATATATATATATATATATATATATATATATATACATGTGTACATAAAGGCTAGCTTTATCGTACACACATAATATTTATAAATAAGTACTCAATAGCAGGGTAAAATTTATGTTAAGCCGCTACTGGTTTCAGAATTATGTGTGTGTTCCAACACAGACATTCTTTTTTTCAATATTCTTTTTTTCCGCCGCCTATGTCTCGTCCGCGACTTTTCTCGGTGACGGCTACTGCTAGAATTCTGAGCAGTTGCTTGCCCATACCCCTATTATTGAAATCCGTCGTCAGATTTAGAATAATTGAACGTGTTTTTTTTAACAAAATTAAAGGCAATTGAAAATTTAATTAAAATGTTCTATATCTTCAAAACTTGTCTAGATAGAGGTGTTATTTCCAGTTCAATATATAGGTTGTGTCATGGGCTACTCCTATGGTATGCAAACAAAAGTTGAGGAATTTTAATTTATGCGAAATTCATGGAAAACCTTCGCAGACTTAGCTCATTACACATGCAATATACATTTTCTCCACACACACACACACACACACAGACACACGACCGCATGTACAAGTTGGTTACCTCTGTATCCAACTCCCCGCTGTCTTGCAACCATTTTGCCTGCACAGTCAGAACCCGTCTCCTAGGGAACTTACTATCCATATAGTACGGTTGACTGCCTGCTTTGAAAGGCTTGATTTTGCAGCAAATGAGAAAACTTCCTAACAACTGTGTAATAACTTAGGTTCTCAACAAATCTCTAACTGTTCATACTGAAGCGATATCTAAAGCCCAAATACGTGTAACTAGGTGGCCTTATCACAATGCCACAGGCCATGTGGCTTCATGGGCAGAAGCATTGTGCCTGGCCTATCTCACTCACCCAGCCCTTGACCTCTAGAGGCCACTGCATCTCTGGGTAGGAGAAGCCCGTAATGCGATATCCCCATCTTAAATAGCTTAGGCGTATGAGAGCTGGTTTGACCATTTAAAGCATAACACTCCCCCAGTCCACAATCACTGCTTCATGTTTTACCACGTGTATGGATTCCATAGATACAGAACTGGTGTGTGAAACAATTAAAGGAGGAAGGCTGGGCATGAACACTGAACAAAGCTTGTAGCATTTTAATTATTTGAATAAGGCGAGCATGCAAAATTCAAATCTTCAATATCTTCTTAAGTATTTTAGATACAGTAGCCATTCCACCTCCCAATTTGTGGAATTGTGCTGTGAAGAAAGGGACTACTGACATTGTGGATAAAGTAAACTAGATACCATATACACGAGAATTACCATAGTATAGTTACGCTGAACAATACTGGTGAGAATGCTGCTTTATGTTGGTTTGCACTGTAACTGTTGGACTTGTGACACATCCACTAATTTCGATGGTAACGTTGTGTTCAAGCTTACAATGACAGAGGTCTCCAGCACAAAATGCCTTGATCCAGCACACGTTCCTGAACAATAATTTGAATAAAAAGGACGCATTTTGATCAAACACCCAGTACGCATTCTGAAACTGGTAGAATTGAAGGTTATCAACTGTAAACTTTCTAGAATGCTCTATTTTATTTGATAACATTGGAACTAGAAAGTTGAATCACACTTTTCTGTTTACGAATACCGCATCCAAACTTACAAATGATGCGTTCCCTATAAGAACATTATACTTCTAATTGTATTTGTGTATTTTTGTCCAGAACCACTCCCCAGTGGTCATTACCCTATTCCGCAGTCCGAACTCTTTACTCTCGACAAGCTAACCTGTCACTGTCTAACCTATATGATATATATAGTCAATGGATTGTTTTGGCGTTTTTATCTATGTTTTCAAATTCATATCTTTAAAATGTTAGATAATCATGATCAATCTTTTCGCAGATCACATATACAAGAGGTTCCACGAACACGCATAAGGCTCTAGATAATTTACAAAGAGTAATGACATCA
This sequence comes from Hermodice carunculata, assembly GCA_964020975.1. Taxonomy (NCBI): domain Eukaryota; kingdom Metazoa; phylum Annelida; class Polychaeta; order Eunicida; family Amphinomidae; genus Hermodice; species Hermodice carunculata. The sequence continues at coordinate 94,859,066 of OZ026612.1, read as the reverse complement.
CAAGACGTGAGAAGAGGTAAGTTGTCAACTTTCTAAATCCTACCAAATTTCTTGTCAGCTAATCAGACCAGGCTGACCTGTGAGCGATAAATCGACTCTCTTTAGTTTTTCTTGCTTCTTGATTGTTTAGTTTATTTTCCTTCCACAAAGCTTCCGAAGCTGTATCTCAGTGATGGTGGAAGCCCACCTTTTGAAGTTTGCTATCAGAATTGACTGCTATTTCCATTTAAATTTTGTAATTATGTATTTTTCATTGTATGGAAACTGTCTACTTTTAAGGTAATGATCTATCTGTACAAAGTTGTTTTTTTTTTGGGGGGGGGGGTCTGAGTAAGTTAAAAAGTTATAACAAAATCAAGGCAAAATTAGCAACAACAGACAGGCAATCTCATATTGCAAATTGATCTGATTTATGTAGAATGTGACCTCTCCAACTGAAGGTCAATGTTAAACGGCTACTCCAACCAGGACAACATATTTCCCTTGTTTTTCAAAGCTGCTTGGAACTCGATCGCAGCCACGGTTTAGGCCTCTGTTTTGAAAATTTATAATCGTATTGGGCTGATAACTTAGTTTTTTTGTTTACTAATTTGCGTGCTATCTTGGGCTGTGTATGACATAATACTGAAAACATTATATTTTACAATAACTCAAAAACTACTTATCCGATTTCAACAAAGTGTCCTTCGATAGATAACGTCACTCAAGATACAGATTCACTGAATTTACATATTAGCTCTCCAAGTTGGAAGTGAAGGGTCAAATGACTTCACTAATTAAAGCATGTGGTGTTTTGTGTGATATGTGGTTTTGTGTGATATAACATTGTGTGAAGCTATATCCCAACTATGGTCCGGGATACGTTTCGAAATTTTGATGTCAAAACTGGACTGGTTGGGATTTTGTATTTGCTCATCTATTTGTGATCTTGGCCTACTTTCCATAGCACCATTCTAGATTTTTTTTTATTTTTGCAGTGACCACAATTACTTTATGTTATTGAAATGAAACTGCCTCCAAGAGTTAGCTGGCTAGGAGCGCCCAGTTACATAATACATACGACCTGTTTGATGTCAAGTCAAATGGCTCTTCCAATCAGAATAGGTTACTTTAATGTGAGAAAAAAACTGCGTCTGATGGCTCTGCTGTCGGAGAAATTTGGAAATGCTTTCATTTATGATCATCATTGCCACAAACATCAGGACAAACTACACCCACAATTCCACGTATATCATTACTCATCGGGTTTGAAACTAAGCATAACAAACATGACACAAAAATACTGATTCTTCAAGATGAGTCCTTTTTTTCATGAAATATGTGCCACAGCGCAATACTTATCAAAGTTTGTTTGTCTTTTTATAAAAGGCGTTCCAAAGATAGCAATACTGATCACGGATGGCAAATCGAATAGCCCGTATTCAACGAAGGCGTCTGCTAAGAAGGCACGAGACGCAGGCATCAAGATCATGGCCGTGGGCATTAAGAATGCCAACATGGATGTATGTGTTGACTTCCTATTATCACTGACTTAATTTTCTTTCAATCTTGATGTATTACATAAATATTTATGCGATATATTTCTGTGTGTGTTTGTATATAAAAGGGATTTTTATATATACATTTACATAAACATTGAAGTAGCCGTTGATATAGCACACTATAAGGCAGTTAATCACACCAGCATTTATGCAGCTCGAATATCTATTAATCTTCTCATCTATCTATCTATCTATCTATCTATCTATCTATCTATCTATCTATCTATCTATCTATCTATCTATCTATCTATCTATCTATCTATCTATCTATCTATCTATCTATCTATCTATCTGTCCGTCTGTCTGTCTGTATCTCTCTCTCTCTCTCTCTCTCTCTCTCTCTCTCTCTCTCTCTCTCTCTCTCTCTCTCTTCGTTGCCGACCCGTGTGTCAATCATGATAAAATTAGATTTCATGTGACGGAAGCTTCATCTTATGCCCCATCGATGAGCAAAATGTTTTTCAGACGTCATTGTACAAAAATAACCGTGTGATACAGAATTTTTATCTTGATAACTTTCAATATGGAAAAAAATTTCCCCTGATCTCTTTGCGACAAAAAGTATTCAGTACGACGTCAAACCTTCATTTTGTCCTCTTACTGTACTGAACAAAATATTTCCATGAATTTCACCTGAGCAAAATCTGCTGTCCCAATCTTCAGTCTGTCCCATGTGAGAAACATCTTCATCCCTCGTCTTTAACAACTTACGATATCTTATCAACGTGGTCAACAAATAATGAAATTAAGATGCGGAAATGTATGAATTATTGGACAAAGGTTAGAGCGTTTGTCTAGAGCTTATAGATATCGGGTTTTGATGTCCAAAATTTATCCTGCTTTACCTCTGCAACAGTGCCTCTCAGTTTTAATATGTGTATGGTGTAAACTAATACATACTTAGTACCACGGTTGTTTGGTTTTGTGAGTTTATTATCTGTATGGTGTTAGGCATCACACACTTAGCACCATCAGTGTTTAGTTGTCAAGGTTTATATACCTAGTATCATGTCTGCTTAAGTTTCTCGTTTACTGAGTACATGGTGTTAACAATCACATACTCAGTATTATAGTTGTTTAATTTCTGTTATTTATATATAGAGTTTCTGATTTTCAGTAATAAAGTAATAACATTAGCAATGTTTTTAAAGGTTCCGGGTTCTGACTGAGACAGAGTATAGTTTATAATTTTCTTTGTCATTGCTGGCCTTATGCATCTTTGTAATGGCTAACATTTTATTAATTCTAGGAATTGAAAGCTGTTGCTGATCATAAAGATCAAGTATTCACCGTAACAGATTTCACAGGGCTATCTATACTGACGAGCACACTTTCCAAGATAACGTGCACAAGTGAGTCTAATACCATATAGAATTTCGTTGAAGAGACCTCTACAGTTTCGGAAATATATACGTTGAAAAAGTATTAGTGAATGTCGCTGATCCAAATTGATGGAGAAAGATGAGCCAGAGTGGATATACATACAGAGACTTGATACCCATGTGTGTCTGTCTGTCTGTCTGTCTGTCTGTCTCTGTCTGTATCTCTCTCTCTCTCTTCCAAATAAAAAGCGGATATGGTATATTATGTACGTAGATTTAATACGTAAATTCTCTTCAAGTAGAAATGTTTTGTTACATGCTTACCGTCATATCTTCTATACTTCGCGTGTTTTTTTTCTAACATGGAAAAGCTAACGATTTAAAGTTATCATTCACTTCAAGTTCCATCTTGCCAAACGAAATTCAAAGTGGGCCTACGTATTTCACCGAAAAAGGTATTTAATCTGAATAACACAAATGAAGCGTTATAACACAGAATAGCATAGTATTTTCCTAACTCAGTTGCCAGCTGTCTGTGTTCATACTGTGCCTTCATCTAACATGGGTGAAATGTACGTAAAGACGGACAGCTATAGTGTTACATCACTTTTGGTGATATTGACAAGTCCTGTATCCACATATCATCATCACTGTACAAACCTTGCAGCAGACAAGATAATCAATTGCGATGTTCACCTGATTAAAATACGGGCGAAACAAAAGGGCATTGCATGGTTTGGGTGGGGTTTTGTTTGCCTGTTTATGTTTGTTTCTTTTTTTTTAACAAAGCAGTAGTATCATAATGCATTGCTATATTTCTAACATAGCATTTTTCTTCTTCTTTCATTTTCAGTAATTAAAAAGGAAAACGAAAAGGAATTCTGTAAGTATTTCTGCGTGGAGGTTTTGTCTTTGCAATAACTGACTATTTTAGTTCATTTAATCAACATCAAGCCTTCTAAGTAAGGGATTTGTAGTTTACATTATAAATATCAAATTGTATTTTGCTTGTAATATACAGAAAAACTATAATCTTTGACAAGATCAACATCGTCCCATTCCCATTGGAGCTGTGATTGAAGCCCCACATTAGGAGGAGACCGTGCAAACATAACAGGAATATCCACGGCGATACGAAAGGGAAGGTTCAATCTTCACGTGGGTAGCATTGAAGACCTGGAATCATGTTGGTCTATTTGCGAAGATAAACAGCTGTGTGATCAAGAAAACGAATCCGAACTATAAAATTGGAGGAGCAAGAAGGAGTCAAATCGGCAGTCTCGCATGACTGCTGACTTTCCAGTCTTTTGTAAACAAGGGACAAAAGCAGATTCAATATGGATAACATCAGTGTTGTTAAATTAAGTCTCGTATTTTCTGTCCGCTACACCTAGTGACAACCCATGGTTGATTTGCGCCGTCGCGGTAGTCAATTTTTGTGTCTCCATTCGTTTTGCACGTGCAGACACGAATACACGTTAGGCAACTGCAAAAAAATTAAATATAATAATAATAATAATAATAATAATAATAATAATAATAATAATGATAATAATAATAATGATAATGATGATGATGATGATGATGATGATGATGATGATGATGATGATGATAATAATAATAATAATAATAATGGTAATGATAATAATAATAATTATTATTATTATTATTATTATTATTATTATTATTATTATTATTATTATTATTATCATTGTTATTATTATTCGGTTGGTTTGGTTTTAGTTTGGGGCTTGTGTATGTTTTTTGGTTTTGTTTTGCTTTTGGTGGTTTTTTGTGTTCGTTTGTTTTGCACTTGTATAGTAGACTCGTAGCAACGAGAAAGAACTATGTCTTTGTCCAACATGAAAGAAGAAAGAAAATATTCTTCAATGTAATGAATACCATTGGTGATTATGAGAACAATCTTAGGGTGTACATGAGAACTCCAACTGTACACTAATAACAATAATCCTAGCTCCAGCAATACAACCAGTGGAAGAAAATATAAATGTATTGTGTTGGTCCGCAGCTTGATCTGTTTGTTTAGATGGTTTATGTTAAGCATTGACCAATATATTTATCGTAAAGCAAAATGAGTTTCCCGCTCGCAATTTCGATCAGGCATTGAGTGTGGCCTCCGTATACAAAAAACAGCAGTTTTAGATCAGAACAGCGTAACGCAACATAAGAATTATTTGATTATATTACAATTTACGTTGTTCACTTTTATGGAGCCACATGCAGTTTCCTTTATTGGCGCACTAATACATTGCAGACTGCCCTCACACCCAGCGCGCGGAAGTGGCCTTTCTGATTGACGAAAGTGGCAGTGTGGGTTACAACAACTTCCAGGCAACTCTTCGGTTCATCGATAGAGTTATAAACAAACTCCAAGTGTCACCTTCAAACATAAGGATAGCAGCTCTGAAATTCGGCACGCGGTAATCTGATGTACAATTTGTTCTCTAGATGTAAGAGAAAATCTTGCATCTACCTTCAATAGGCAAGCCAGTTGAACAGTGCCAGGCTATTTTCCTTTACAATAAGAAAAACTCATTAGGTTTGATGTAGAATCCTGAGTTTTACCAAATGAAATATATCCATATTATATTAAAAGGCTAATATGTGTCAATTATCGATTCAGAAAAGGGCGCAAATTGCTATGGGCCCATTGTAGTTCGTGGATCAGTATTCCGGAAGCCTTCCTGCTGACTTTTTACATGTGATGTTGATACAGAGTTCTACGGAAGCCCAATGGTGTCAACCTAATCTCACTTTTTTTCTTGTTATAACAAGATTTCTTCTTGTTATAACAACTTTTTTTCTTGTTTTAACAATTTTTTTCTTGTTATAACAAGAAAAAATTGTTATAACAAGAACAAATCTTGTTATAACAAGGCATAATCTTGTTATAACAAGAAAAAAATGTTATAACAAGAAAAAAAGTGAGATTACGTTGATACCAATGGGCTTCCGTAGAGTTCAGATTCGCACACACAGAAACGAGTTGTATAGTTTGTGCAAAATGAACTGCGTAGAGTAACCATTTTCTGTTTTGTGTAATGCTTGCAGTTCCCATATTGAATTCGATCTGGCAACGTACAAAAATAAGACCGAGGTCATGAGCCACGTTAGCAAAATCCATTATGGAACGGGCATTACCAATACTCACCTGGCCCTGGCAGATCTGCGCACCAAGCTGTTCACCAGGGACAAAGCGCGACCAGACGTACCTTTGTAAGTTGAAATTGCCCTGTGATGGCTAAAGACAATCCACCAGGGTGGGGATGGTGTAACAGATTCGGGAATCGAACTGCAAATACTTATTTCTAGGTTGTTTAGTGTTTTGAAGATGCTTGTCCATTTCCTGGACTTTTTTGTTTTTTGTTTCCTAAATTGGCACTTTTTTCTTTTCTCTGGAGGTCACTTATACATATATCACATAGTATCTGATAGATGGACAAATAGACATAATTTCAAAATGTGGATACATGGTTGAGCGTAAGTCACACATTAAGGCCCAGCGAGAGCAAAAATATGATTAACGATATCCATATCACATTATTTCATTTCTGTTGAGATAACCCTGTTACACAGTACATGATGACTTGTAGGAAAGATCTGAAAATACATTGCAAATCAAATAATTTTATGAAAATTTGGAAAGTTGACAACAAAATTGCAATGCACAAACTCTTTACGGCTACTTGAATGAACCAAATACTCTTCAGAAAATGCTCTTTGTTTGTTAAATTGATCATTTCTATATCACATTAAAAATTCCGATCTGCTGATATGTCGTAATGACAGAAACATCTCATTGATGAATCCATCATTAAGAGGCTTCTATAGCTGAAAATATTTTGTTCAATGAAAAAGGGCACAGTGAGGATTCTATATCATGTAAAACCTTACTTTTCTATAATTGACACAGCACAGATGTTTCTTTGTGCTACCCATCCCCTTTAATGTGATCTAATGGTATGTAGCACGATAAAATATACGTTCATCCTGAATCTATGTGCAATGACCTTCTACGCTTTGTACGTATGTTTGTATTCTTTCAAATCGCATAGGTGATAACCTAAAACCCAAAAAATTCGTTGGTGTTGAGCAGCCGCGTTTCCGAGACCTCTCCCATGAAAGCGCCGCTGGTTTTACGGCTCTGACTCTTAAAAACGTGAAGAAACAGTCCGTTTCACTACCCTGTTTTGAGCCATATTCAAGACGTCTCTTTCCAGATGAACCACTAGCTGTGTTCTATGATGGAACAATTTCTCATTACACAGCCTTTTGTGCCTAGTATTTATGTTTATGACATCTGATGCCAATTGGAATCTGAGGACAACCAGAAGTGGTTCATCAAAACTCATTGCGTGACAGTGCGAGTCAAAACTACTGAAAGTTTCAGCCGACATTAAAAAAGCATTTTTGCAAAATAATTTTTCAAATATACCTAGGTTACATTTTAATACCTTGTGCATGTAACTGCATTCTGACAGGATGAAGTGTAGCTTAAGTTTTGACAATACATACGTTCGGTTGCTATTTTCCCGTGTGTACCAAGAGAAGAAAAAGGAGGGTCATAAAAAGTGACCACATGTTGTGGGCGGTTGGTCATGAACAGGACTGTCAGTATAACGTGTGGCCAAATCTAGTACTGTCTCAAAACAGTGCAATTTCATGACCTCCCTTTCGCAACTGGACTGCTATCTCAAAAGCGCCATCCGTTTCGCATATCCAGGCCGGTGAAAGACGTCGTCTGTTATGCTCGTGCGCAGTGGCAAAGTGTAGCTTCTGGTTTTTCAATCCCACTGATATCACTGCGACAGCATTTCCGCAAGTCCATAAAGTTAGAATATTTCGAAAAAGTCAAATCATTAAAAATCACATATAGGAAATATCAGGATCGAAAATACATTTTGTGATGCGCAAGTACTTGCACATCCACAGACATCAGTGAATAGTACACCAGAGTTTGGGGGGGGGGGTATCTAGTAACCATAAAAAGTGAGTGATATTGGAAGCAGTCCATGTATATGTGGGGTGTAACCAAGGCCATGACCCCAAAATCCTGTTCTGATCTATGTCAATGACATTGTTGACATCGTGAGATCTCATATTAAATTATACGCAGATGATGTTACATTATTTATCACAGTCGACGAACCCACCGACTCTGACTGTTCTGCTGCAATTTTTAACGACGATCTAAGTGCAATTTAAAAATGGGCCAAACAGTGGTTGGTTACATTTAATAGCACTAAAACCAAAACTATGCTTGTCAGTAGAAAGCGAAATCCTTCATACTCTCCAGTCCACTTTCAAGATAATACCCTTGAGAACGTCAATCAACAGAAATATCTTGGTCTGGTGATAAGCTCTGATTTATCGTGGTCTAACCATATTAATTATATAGCTTCTAAAGCTAAATGACTAATTGGTGTGATGAAAATGCTGCAATATAAACTTAGCAGGCGCTCTTTGGAAATAGTTTACTTCATGTATATCAGACCCATATTAGAATATGGAGATGTGGTCTGGGGAGGATGCACGGAGTCAAACGTCGAACTATTGAAGAGTATTCACTGGCTGCAGCCCGTGCTGTAACGGGAGCCACACGTTGCACTAGCCACTCAAAAATTTACGGTGAATCTGGATGGGAAACCCTTTCGAAGCGCCGGGGAAAACACAGATTAAAATTATTCTACAAAATGATCCATGGCCAGGCACCTTCATACCTGTGTAATTTAATTCCTGCAAATGTATCATCCAGGAATCAATACATTAGATCCAAAAGTAGCTTAACTGAACCCAAATGCAGACTCAATCTGTTTAAAAATTCCTTTATACCCTCCACTATTCGACAATGGAACATGCCTCCACGTGCTGTTCGCAATTCAGAAGACGTAGCACTATTTCAACGTAAACTTGACAGTGACATCCAAAAAAACAACGAATTATTTTACATAGGAGAGAGGAGATTAAACATTTTACATGCTCGAATCAGGATGGGTTGCAGCCAGTTGAACCACGACATGCACAAAATTGGTTTAATTAGTTCTCCTGCATGTACATGTGGTGCTCCTTCCGAAACTTCTTTCCATTTTTTCTTTGAATGTCCGAATATCACCGTACATAGGAATTCTCTACAGTCACTAGTAATACCCCTGGCTCCTTTCACTTTAAATACCTTACTATATGGAAGCAAAAGTTGTTCAAAAGCAAACAACAAAATTATCTTTGAATCGGTACAAAATTTTATCCTTCTGTCAGGCAGATTTATACCTCTGTAAATTAGATTACATTAAATTCATAAAAGACATTATTTTTATCTTTGTTTGCATGTGTATCTATGTACATATGCACATGTATATATATATATATATATATATATATATATGTATATATATATATATATATATATATATATATATATATATATATATATATATATATATATATATATACATTGATACAGATGTACATGTATCTGTATTAGGGTATATGTGCCCTAACCTGCACACGTATATATATATATATATATATATATATATATATATATATATATATATATATATATATATATATATATATATATTTTTCACCGAAGATTAGCTGGAAGTCCCCTATCTGTCCTGTAAATATCGTGGGGGTGGACCTTCCAAGTGTTGTGTCTGCGTCTTTGTACCGTCCTGTGTCTCGTAGTCTTTGTTTTTCCTTTTTTCTCTCTTTTTTTATATATATTATATAGTTTTACTTATCTACATATCTAGCCTAGTTGCATTTAATTCAACTATTCGTACTTGTTTACGTATTTTTCATTTTTATAACACGAGAATGATTAATATAGGCATTGCCTTTTTCCCAATTGTATTTTTTGAAATAAAATATGTTTAAACCAATCCTGTTATCTGCAATAATGACAACCAAGCGCAAACTGGTTATTGTGTGCTTCAGTACTCACGCCTACGGTCATCTTCTGCAGATGAACCGCTGTCACTGCAACTATTACTGTCACTATATAATGTATTATCACCTCAACAATCTCCTCTGTCAGCCTTTCACTTCCCAATTGTATTTTTCTAATTTTTCAGCATGTTCAAAGCTTTTCCCCAATCTCCCTTCGAAACATTTGCAAAGGCAAGTGGCCCTAGTTCTTTGGCATCTTCAAACTTAGTTTTATTTCTATCAGTATCAAATGCTTCAACTTGGCCCATATTGGTTCAATGGCATTGAATTTACACTGATGGACAGGAGTGCGGAGCACCACACGTCTGTGTTGTCGAGCAATGACATTTGTAACATACGCTATGGGAGACCTGTTTTTTTTTTTAAATTATTTAATAAAGTTCTGATTTTGTCGATTTTGAATTATGTTCAATATTCCGTGACTGAAGCTATTCCTAGATGGCAGCCTTTCAGTGCCTAATGTTGGGAGATATACTGTCTCCTGTTCGCCTCCTTTGATAAACTGTATTGTCAGGTGACAATCACTCTTGCCACTTTCAATTGAGAGATAAGTTTTTTTTTTCAAAACCGTTCTGTAAACGTTTTGGTTTTCATTTCACTATGGAAGGCTGCATCGTTATGTATGCCCACAAATACCAGGCCACATTTGGCCTTTAACGCTTCGTCTTTATACCGTGCATCTAGTATTATCAAGCGTTGTTCCTTACCAGAGGGTATATTTGATAGTTTTAACACATCAAGAAGAACGGGGTGTTCTTTGTCGGATGGCATTCCACACTTTTAAAGAACCGGCAGCCTTGTATAGCCCCGATAATGATTTTGATGTACCGAGGAAACCATTCCATAGGACATCTTCAAGTTTAAACAGGACTGGCTAATTGATCGGATTCTTTCTAATGTAATCTCAGAGAGGGAATGCGGGATATATACCCAGCATGGATTAGTTAATTAAGAATGCTATACATGGAATGCAATCACTGTTTGTCTTTTTCAGTTTGAAATCTGTGCATGTATCAGAATGCAAAATACACAATATGTTGATGGAGCATGATATTTAAGTTAGAGTGCCCCACATACTCATTCCACAAATACAGTGGAACATCATTAATATATATATATATATATATATATATATATATATATATATATATATATACATACGCGAGTAATCCGAATGCCTCATTATCTGAACACATATCACGGGAAACTTGCATCTTCATTTCAAGCTTAAGAAATCCGAACAGTTTATTAGGGAACAAAAGTGTTCTTATTAACGACGTTCAATTGTACTGCATCACGTCCTAAACCAACATGACACGTGATTAAAATATCGGTGTCCTACAAAATCCCTAAAAACGAGAATCCGTACACGACATGAACACGAAACGTATATGTAAACAGTGAAGCGACATATGCCTCAAAATGCATTTTATCAAGAAGCCAGAATCTCTGGATATATTCAATGTTAAGCCTATATTATGGAACGTTAGAGTACCATGTTATTACGACAAGTCTTGAAACTGCATTTTCAAGAACCTTGCCGCAAGATCGACTTCAATTTCGAGACAGCGCACTTGAAACGGCTCGAGGCAGGAGAGGGAGGGAGAGAGAGAGAGAGAGAGAGAGAGAGAGAGAGAGAGAGAGAGAGAGAGAGAGAGAGAGAGAGAGAGAGAGAGGGAGAGAGAGAGAGAGAGAGAGAGAGACAGACAGAGAGAGAGAGAGAGAGAGAGAGAGAGAGAGAGAGAGAGAGAGAGAGTTGTAAATGCTGCAGAACATGTGTACGTAAGTAAGGCGGGCAGTTTTTGTTTTCTTTCTTTTTTACTGAAATATCAGCACCCTATAATCGGGTGCCAGAAATATGCAGAATTTGCGAATAGGACATAAAAACTAGAAAATAGATTTGCTTCAAAAATCTATCTGTGTGCCTACAAAGGGAATTTGTTGCCTTTTGCATTTAAATTTGAAGTTACCTGACAGGAAACATGAAATTTAAGCGGGAAAAACCTGTCGCAAAATTGGATTCTTGGCATAAAAAAAAATCTGATAATTAAAAAGAAATGCCAGACAGAAAGAATGAATTATGAATAAATCAGAATATCAAGTGTCTGCAAACAAAGAAGATTTGGTCACGTGAGGAAGTCTGGCTATTTCTCCACAGTGCACTTTTTATTACAAATTTGATTCATTCATGGATCACTGTTGACACTACAGTGTGGAAAGATGACCAAATGGTCACCATGTTGTAGCTGAGCAGCAACATATGTGACTTTGAGTGCAAACAACAAATCCTGGTAATGTACATATACATGTAATTGACTGCTGATGACAGATCATGGCCTGTTGCATATGTGGTACACCATAAACATGTACGAGTCTGCTATTGTTGCTCCTCCTTTCCATGATTTCAATTATACTGATAGGGCCACACACTGTTCGGAGTTTCTAGCTTCAATTGTGTCGAAGTGCTTAGTTCTGGACAAAACTAATGATGGACAAACCTAGGGTGTGAAGCCGGAATGGCACATCTATGCAGAATAGTTTTGAAGATAGATATTCAACATTTAAATTTTTAGGTCCCCGTAATAGGTATAAATTAAAATTCTGCAACTTTTGCTTGTGCATTAGTGGACGTGCTTACAACATAAAACTATGAATTGATGTTCGACTGACACCTTTACTTATAATTAGTTTGAACCTATTTAACAATTATACTTCTTAAGTGCCCCTCATTAACATAAATTAAAAGTCTACAACTTTTGTTTGTGGTTTATTGGATGCGCTTAAACTTATGAATGGAAGCTGAAAAAGCACATCTACCAAAAATAGTTCTGAAGATATTCAAAGTTTGAATTTTTAAATGGCCCTAATTTGCCATAGATTTCAAAACTGTCACCCATCTGCATGAGAAAGTTATGCATGGAAGTATATTATGCCTTGTTTGGAGTTTCTGCATATAAATAGTCTTCTAATGGTATACCCATGGTACACAATAATTAGCCAATGAGTGCAAGTCAGGTTCACTCTGTCCCTCGGCAGACAAAGATACTTTCAGATGAGCAAAAAATATTTTACCACAAAATATTATAAAAATAAGTGGAAAACATGCTGTAGTTTACTGTAACAGTAATTGTGGGAAAAAAATCTAATCAAGTCGGCTGAAATAGCTGGCGTCCATATGTATATCTCCTCTGTGATGGTGCCAAACATACAACTGCACATTGAAAGTGCCCACAATTTTCGTAACTTTTATGCATGCTAATTCATCGGTTAGGGAACATTCTGAAACACAGATTTGTGATTGAGGTTGACCGTACCATAGTTATCACATTTGTTTTACCCCACCCAAACACTAAATTCCACAAAGCTGTAAAAACAAACAAACACTTTGAACTGCTTCCTCACATGAAGTAAAGGCAATAATTGTCTTTGTGTAACCTCCCTTTTGACCGGTGTGGCCCCTCCTTACTGGGGCTAAAGTGTGTGTGTGTGTGTGTGTGTGTGTGTATATGTGTGTGTGTGTGTGTGTGTGTGTGTGTGTGTGTGTGTGTGTGTGTCTGTGTCTGTGTCTGATAATTTGCTTAAATTAAAATTCTGGAACTTCTGCCTATGGGTCATTGGATACGCCAAAACATAAACATGTGCTTAGAAGTTAGAATGGCACCTCTACCTATGATAGTTTTCAAGCTATTCAACATTTTAACTTTGTATGTGCCCTAATTAGCATAAGTTAAATTTCTAGAACTTTTCTGTGGTTCCTTGGATGCACTTACAGCATAAACCTACAAGTTGAAGTTAGAATGGCATGTCTACCTATCATACCATTGAAGATAGTCAAGATTTAAAACTTCGAATGCCCCTAATTTGCATAATTTTGAATGAACTCAACCGTCTTTGTAAAAAGGCATGACTGCATATGGGGATCTATAATCATATCAACTTTGCATTTTCAAATGTAATAGCGTCCCAGGAAATTGTCGGACAAACTTGCTGGTAAAGAGAAAAAGAGAGAGAGATGAGAGAGAGAGAGAGAGAGAGAGAGAGAGAGAGAGAGAGAGAGAGAGACAGACAGACAGACAGACAGACAGACAGACAGGAACGAAAAAAGAAAGAAAGAAAGAAAGAAAGAAAGAAAGAAAGAAAGAAAGAAAGAAAGAAAGAAAGAAAGAAAGAAAGAAAGAAAGAACAGTATGTCTGTGTTGACACAGATATAATGAAGAACACAAGAACAAAATGCCACACAGACATAATTTGAGTTCCCCTCACACACACACACACACACACACAGATATGCACGACCTCCCGCTATTTCCGATATGCTGAGCAAAGTGGCCAGCATTTGCCCAATTTTATGGAAAATAAGGCCAATAGAAATTGAAAGGGGTGATAGTAACGACAGGGTGAATTCATAAAATATCACGTAGAAAAAAATCCAATTCTTTCAATATTTACATCTGAGGCGCTCAGTTCTTTGGTTATCCCAAACACAATAATAGCAAAATCACACTTTTATACCCTATCATAATTCCAATAGGCCCCATTTCAATTGCTGCAAAAATTGAAATTCGTCTTAAAGTCTAGTTCAACAATTTTTGTAACTTAAACACCTTCCTTTTTATGTGTTTTAAAACACTACCTGTATGAAATCTAATTTTCAACAGAAATATCACAAATTTGAAAGCAAGCTGAACAGAACTTTGTAATTTGGCACCAAAACAGAAAAGTTCAGTTTATCTGTGATTTTGTCCCGAATTTTATTGTACGAAACAAAAAGGAAATATTATGAACATCATCAACTTTGCAGACTATAAATTTGGTGAAAAAAATTAGCATGTGAGTGTTATTTGAGAAAGCTCTGACGAATTGTCGGAAGCCAGAACATATCGGAAATACATGAGTCGGCCATATATATATATATGTATATATATATATATATATATATATATATATATATATATATATATATATATATATATATGTGTGTGTATATATATATATGTAATATATATGTATATATATATACATATATAACTGTAAAACAATATGAGCAATACAAACCGAAAAATAATTGAATTACACTTATTTAGAAATAATATGCATTAATTAGTAAATCGACTAAGAAACGATATACATACATACATACATACATACATATATATATATATATATATATATATATATATATATATATATATCAGAGTGTTTATCGCTGGCCCCAAAATATGCTAACATTCCACGCAGTTTGTTTTGTCCGTATACAAGTAAGGGCGCGCGCGTGCGTGTGTGTGTGTGTGCGTGTGCGTGCGTGCGTGCGTGCGTGCGTGCGTGTGTGTGTATGTGTGTGTGTGTGTGTATGTGTGTGTGTGTGTGTGTGTGTGCGTGTATGCGTATGCGCGATATGTTGAAAAAATTTCTTTAAATTTCACCGGCGTGAATATAGGTGCTTATTCTTCATAGGTTAGCTGTCATTGTCACCGATGGAAAATCCACCAAATCAAAAGAAACGCAAGATGAAGCCAAAAAGGTACGGGCTCATGGAATAATGATATCAGCCCTTGGCGTCAAAAATGCCGACCGCACGGAACTGAAAGGAATCACAGACAATGAACATTTGGTATACATGGCGGCAGATTTCAACCAACTTCAGAAAATCGAGAATGAAATTGCAAACTCAACTTGCCAAGGTAAAGTTCATTTGTTTCAATAAAAAACATGCAAAAATGATAAACACAGTCTGTACATGTCCACCCACAGAGTGATCCAGAAACAATGATAAACATAGTCTGTGCATATCCACCCACAGAGTGATCCTGAAACAATGATAAACACAGTCTGTACATGTTCACCCACAGAGTGATCAAGAAACAATGATAAACACAGTCTGTACATGTCCACCCACAGAGTGATCCTGAAACAATGATAAACACAGTCTGTATATGTCACCCACAGAGTGATCCTGAAACAATAAAACGGGACGTGCCTCACCCGCAAAAACTTTCAGTGCAGCAAAATAAAAATGTATAATCCTATGGTCGACAGGGACAATTACATTAAGATTCAAAGAAAGTGGGATACTGAAAATTAAAACTTTTAGGGGTGTTTGTGTATAATACACAGGCCCCGAGTTATGTGAAAATTGCCTAAAACCTGAACGACGCAATATAAAGATTGTGGTTGAAAGTTGGTAATTGCATCAGATAGAACCGCTTTGTCACTGTGCAGGATATCAGTTTATGATACTAAAATTAATGCTGTATTCTTTACATTACAGCCATAACTGAAGCTGAGAAAGCCAAAGGTAAGAATAAGAACGTGATGTGAAGGAATATACAGAGTTTTCGTAATGAACATATTGAATATTGCATTCTTGAAAACATTCTTATCCCGCCCTTTTTTACGATGACATCGATGTGTTGACACCAAGTGGCAAGTAACTCAGGTAAATAAAATACATACATAGAGTGTAATGCGAAGTATCTTTTATTTGGAATCTAATTGCTAGGACACTTAATATGTGTATCAGCACCACAGCAAAAGGCATTTTCGCAAACTTAAGGTTACAAAATGACAACCTGGGTAGCATATTTACACATTTTGTGCTTGTATTCATTGTTGTATTTCCATGCATAAATTCTAAAAAGCTGACTGTTTGTTCATGGGCTTTGTAAACACTATGCATATTTAAACTTGAAAGTTTGTGGCACATGCGTCTTTTTTTCGCATCTTTATAACCGATAAGAGATGTTACAGTTATGATGCAGCCGGCGAGGGTTCGTAGTTTACTGACGGAGCCACCTGATAATAAACATTGATCTGGCAACAACACTATTACCTATATACAGCTACAATATCTCCCGACAGTGCAAAAAGATGTGATGCGTACTTTCCAATGTCAATAAACTCTGACCATTTGGGCCATGGTGAAAGTGATAGAAAATGTATTTAATTTGGCATATGTAAAACAAATTTTTCTGATCAAATATCAGCGAAAAGTTCATCAAATAATACACTTATAAAGACGGTGCTTTGATGAAATATCTAAGTTGCATGTTTTCTTATGACTTTAAGTCGGCTTGAGCCAACGCAACTTTCTCAGTTGGTCAGCCAGCCGAGAAATTTAGTGTCGGCACCCATCACTGCTAGTTACTGTTGTCACAAAATTACCTGGCTTAAATCTCTTAACAAGTCACGCTTTTTTCAGTGCTGTGATTGTAATTTCCTCTCTTTTGAAAAAAATATAGTACAGGCTAAATACTTTGCCATCAACAAACTATCGAAGCAGGAGGATGACTACTTTGTGCCAAAGTCCGTACCATTCAAGAGATTGCCACAGGGCCTTGGAATAGAATCGGGTAAGAAATATAGAACTATCAAGTTTTGTATTATCATGCTAGCAATTACATCAGAATATAACACGAAATCCAAGCTTTATAACTCTCAAAATTGTTGATGAATCTTGAGATAAATTCATCCAGATGTAATCTCGTATTTTCAAGAATATCATGCAAAACCTTTTTCTTTTCGTAATCAGACTTTAATCACTTTCATATCATATTAAGTTTCAAACCGGGGTTGTAACTATACTTTGCACCAGGTAGGATACCAGACAACAGGATTACAGCATCCTCCTACTTGGAAAAGCACGCTCCCTCCGAGGCCAGACCTAACAGGCCTGGTGGCTGGGTGGCATATGGCACTCGACCTGGCGAATACATTCAGGTGAACTACCAAAGTTACATGTGTGCACTTGTAGTACGCACTATTTGTCTCTGTTCTATTTCTTGAGGCATGCAGTGGCGCATGTATGGTACTATGGCACCAAATATTGATTTTAAAACCTTCCTTTGAGACGTTGACTCGACACCATTTGACCAGGGACGTACATAGAGATATACGTCGCTTGTTTAACGAAAGCTGCTACCTTGTTTAACGAAAGCTGCTATATCTGCGAAGAACCATGGACAGCATTATCTCCTTACGTTTTTCAAGTGTGTTTTGTCTCATAACAATATTTACGTTCATCCATTTCAATCCTTTGAAAATAAAGCAAATTCATAATTGAAATAGCAGAAGTGGTCCATTGTGAATGTTTTAGTGTCAGAAGGAACATTCTGGCATCCATCTGATTTCTTACAACGCAGGTTAACTTGGGCAGAGTGAGTGATATCCATGGCATCGGAACACAAAGTCACGGAGTGATGGACGCCTGGGTTAAAGCATACAAGCTGGCCGTCAGCCTGGATAACATCAACTTTGAAATTCTTCAAAACAAAAACAAAAGTGATTTGGTAGGTCAGGTTCTGGTTCATGAGATAATAGTGAAAATTTGTCTGTTTATATATATATATATATATATATATATATATATATATATATATATATATATGTGTGTGTGTGTGTGTGTGCGTGTGTGTGTGTGTGTGTGTGTGTGTGTGTGTGTGTGTGTGTGTGTGTGTGTGTGAGTGACAGATATGGGGGAAATGAGCTTTCTGTGTTCTGTGTAAATGAAATTGGTAAATATGACGTCAATTAATCCGTTTGCTCCATAATATATTGCTTCATGGAAATTACAAAAATTACATTCATAATGATAAGAGTAATGATAAGAAAAATTACAGCAACAGGGGTATATAGCGATCGTTATGATAATGAATGTGGGGTTACATGGTGAATTGTGGAAACAAATAACAGCTATCATTTTGAAACGTGCATGCATATTTCTTTTCTACTAAACCATTGGTTGCTAGACACTCAAAATATTACTCCACACACGAAAAGTCGCCAAGTAGGGCAGCGTATTTCAGTTTGTAAAGTCTCAAGTGTATTATTCGAACATGATTACGATACGCAATAATAAAAGATACGTGTAATAATAACGATGATAATGATAATAACAGTATCGCTGACAGTAATAATACTAAGATTCGAATATCTGTTGTGCATTACCATTTTGGTGAATGATTGAGTTAGTTTTTAGAATTCACTTTTGGTATCACGCCTTTGATAGCATCTAGATTCACCGATAGACCTATAGGTCCATGATTCACGTTACTTTGATCCAAGCCAATACTTGTACTTATTTGCATCTGTAGCCACATTCCATCAGATTATAAATACAAGACTTCAAAATTGTAACCTTGTGGATAAAATGTAGTCGGATCAGAAGTTATGTTTTCTATTAAACTGCGACTTAGTATTGAATTTCAGTGCATTAAATTTGTTCAAAATTAAGAAATATTAATGATGTACGTATTGATGTAAATATATTTCTAAAGAATAGTTATTTGATATTACAAAAATGACTGCTCAGGTCCAGTATACCTTAGTAAAAATATTATATCAGGCATATGCATGACAATAAAAGATAAAATCTCCGTTATATTTAGTTGCTTAGCCTTCAATTGGCATACAAAATATACAACATGTGCGGATAACAAACACACATCCAGGTATTAGAGAAATACTGTATCAGTAGAACTAGTTGTGATATTGTGCAGCCAAACAGGTAGTGTCACCTGCTTCTTACATGCAACGAAATTAATTTTTTGCACCAGTAAATTCTATACCTTCAGGTGTTCGAGGGAAACAAAGGAAGAAATACAATGAGACGTCATTGTCTGCACAAATTGTTTGGGAAACCAGTCACTGCTCTCAGTGTCAAGCTCATTCCGGTGCAGTTTCACAAGAAAATCGCACTGCGTTTTGAACTGTATGGTTTCACAGGTATGCAGCTGACATGCGGATTAATGGTGACGGTTTTCGTGTCATGGGAGACATCCCGTGATAATTTACGTATCATGTGAGATACCCCTTGATGATTTACGTGTTATATACATTCCGCGCTGTCCATTGCACAATCTTTATCGGGATGATAATTTTACCTCACCCCTGCAAAAAACAAAATCGAAGTGTATTACAAGCGGCATTTTCATTTATTGTGGTTTACTAACAATCAAATTTGAATTGTAATGGCTGTGTTAGGTTTTACCATACATGTTGCACAGCCTGTATAGTGAAAAAAAAATGTCTAAATCTGTACCAGGAACAGACTTTTCAGAATGCATTGCAGGAACATTTTCGCAGTAGAACAGTTATATGTCCTGATATTACCAAATATCGTAAATTCATATCTTTGACTGTGGTTTATGAGGCAGAACCAGCTCATTGGTCAACAAATAAATGCTCAATGAGGATATATATATATATATATATATATATATATATATATATATATATATATATATATATATATATATATATGTGTGTGTGTGTGTGTGTGTGTGCCTGTGTCTGTGCATGTTTTCTCAATTGCATATTGTAATTTTCCATCGTTACGGATCCGTATTGGTTCTTTTCGATTGCTCAGGACTCGCTAAACATTTTTCTCACTTTTCTTTGATAAAATGGAAAGTTTAAAAGCACAAACGTTTATACAAAAACCGTACATTATGAACAGATCCCGATGACCCAGAGTTAATAAAAGTTCTAAAGACGGACGTGTGGACGCGCAAAGTGACTGGTTGCAGGTGCTACTTTGATACTTCGAGAGAAGACTGCGCGTGCTGCGAGGAGGGCGGGTGCCAATGCTCTTCCAGCAACTACCACCAATGTGTGCAGTGTGGATCACCACACAAGTGTGGCAAGCGTGAGTTGTATCTTTGCTATACTGAACAAGTTGTCTGAATTTGAAACTTGTTTAATGATATGCCCTAACGATGCGTTATGTTTCAACAGTTTTCGATCTCAACTTCTAAGAAGCTTTTAATGATCGGACATTTTCTATTATATATTACTAAAATATGACCGAAGCGAATCAGAAGAAACCTTTTTTCAATAATTGGCAATGTCTGGCCGAGTTATATATGACAAGTGACTTTTGCAAACCCGATCTACTATTAAACATTCTATTATTCGTCTAGCGAACCCAAGGAACCAAAATGGTAACATAGACGGCTGGACCAAGTCATCGAAGGGCTGCCGATGTCACCATGATCCGACACTCACAAACTGCGCGTGCTGTCAGAATTATGGCTGCCAATGTGGAAGTAGGAACATGAACCAATGCGTGGTTTGTGGGCACCCTGACCACTGTGGCAAGAAGGAGCACATCTTTGGAACCAACAATTACTGCGTCCCAAAGACCTGCCCACAGGGCCCATAGTCACTGTTTGTGTATAAATACACATGCTCCTGAACTATTTGCATTGCTCTCCGCTTTTCTCCATGTACCTCAGTGGCCAAGTTGGAACCATTAAGAATCATTATGTCCTCGTTGGCATATAGAACTAAAAATGTAATACTTCTCCAGCCACAATAAAAAATCCCTTCAAAAGCTGGTGTGTAGTTATGGTTCTTTCATGGGGTTTTATCGCAGGGGTGTTTATATTGGTTGTATGTACTGTTACAATGTATCTATTTTATGTTGAGGATAGTTAATATCCATCCGATGTATGATATGTGTTTTCTGTGACGAATTCAATTGGATTGCGTAGTTTTGCACGCCACATTCAGCTATAGTGAAAATAAGATCAGTAGTTAAAACTTGTCCATAATTAAGTCTGTGTGTGAGCACAGACTTCTTGTTTTTCCTCAAATACTTGAAGTCTGTGCATGAACAAAGACTTTTTCCTCAAACACTTTATTCTTTCTTTGCTTATTTATTTGTTTCTTAATTAATTTATTTATTTATTTGTTTGTTCATTTAATGATTAAGTCAGTGTGTGAACAGAGACTTCTTGTTGTTCTTCAAATACTTTATTTGTTCATGTATGCCTTTATTCAATTTAATTAATTAATTGATTAATTTTTTTTTTTTTTTTTTTTTTTTTTATTTATTTATTTGCGAGTTTAGCGGTCAGTTTTTCTCGGGCACTATTGCTCCGAAAAGTACCGAACTTAAGATGATGATAGAACTGGCAGTGAAGTTGCGCGTATTTTTTGGAACAGTCATGATGTTAAAAATTATGCAAATTAGGGGCAATTAAATTTTTAAAAGCTCCATTTCTTCCAAACTATTACAGATAGACACAAAATATTAAGTAGTACATACAGGTTTGTGACATCTGCCAATCTAATGGGCAGTGAACAAATACTATGCTAATCAGGAGCACTTGAATCATTTAAAAGTTGAATATATCCAAATATAATATATCTATAATAAATAGAAGTGCCAATCCAACTTGGAATTATAGAATTGTGACATAGCCGTATCCAATGAATCATGAACCAAAGTTGTAGCATTTTGATTAATGCAAATTAGGTGAAGACACAAAATTTAAATCTTGCCTCAGTGCCTCTTAAGGTGTTATGCTACAAAATTTCAACCCGCAAAAATTAAAACAAACCAGGTTGCAGTCTGTAACTTCCAAAATGACTTATAATCCCAAACATGTCCTATGCCAAATTGTTCCTTACAATATTCTGAATCATCTGAGAACAAGAAAATCTCGCCATCATTGGGAAAATTTTAAGATATTACCGTATGCTACAGCCAAAGTACTGACAGCAGTCATGCAGCCTTGCACGTTGACTCGGAGTACTCACATTGTGGTCATGTGTATTCAGTCACTACGCTGGGTATATTGAGAGCTGACCTGTCAATAAATACTGAACATTATACCTGTCAGTTTCAGAAGAAAAAAAACATGTTACTATGGTCAGAATTATGTAACAAAGAGCCCCCTGTACCTATAAGGGTTATTTCTAATATGCACTCTTTAGTCCTTCTACCCGGAAGCCGACAGAACTACTCACGTACTACCCAAAGGGAGCAAGTCATCTCCATAATTATCAAACAAATGATCTTTTAAGATTGGAAATATTGTTTTGTGTACATATCATGTTAAAAAGTTTGAACTGGGGCCACTATCTTTCCCTAACAGCCATATGTAATGCAACAAACAAGAATGCATAGGAGCAAAAACTGAAAAAACTGTGTATACATGTTGCAGAGGTATGCTACCACAAATTTTTTCCAATGATGCCTTTAGAAAATTGCGGTTTTTATGAGGTAAATATTGTGAACCTTCATAAAAAAATGCATGTCATGTTGGCTTATAGACTTTGGAATTGAATACGGTGACTCTGACTAAACCTCCATACCCTCTCAGATACAGAATTTTGCCCATTGTTGAAATCGCCATCCATCTAAACTGAGCCCTCTGTTCTCTTTAACAGTGATATCCTATTTCTTTTTTAGTTTTCACAGTCATGACTATGCTCTCCATACTGAAATTATAACGCCAGAAACCCATGGGATCAGTTAAAATTGTGTGAGTACTCATTCATAGAATATAATATTTCAAGTAATTAAGTGAAATAATGACAGTATATACCTGATAATGTGTCTTTCTGCTGCCCCAAGTAGTCACCTGCAGTGCCCTTTAAGGGAACAAGTCATCTCCATAATTATCAAATAAATGATCTTTGAAGATTGAAAACATTGTTTTGTGTACAAATCATGTTAAAAAGTTTGAACTAGGGCCACTATCTTTCCCTAACAGCCATATGTAATGAAATAAACTAGAATGCATAGGAGCAAAAACTGAAAAAATGGATATGCATGCTGCAGAGGTATGCTTCCAAAAAATTTTCTCAATGATGTCTACAGAAAATTGCATTTTTTATGAGGTAAATATTATGAACTTCCATAAACAAAATACATGTCATATTGGCTTATAGACTTTGGAATTGAATACGGTGACTGTGACCGAACCTCCATACCCTCTCAGATACAGAATTTTGCCCATTGTTGAAATCGCCATCCATCTAAACTGAGCCCTCTGTTCTCGTTAACAGTAATATCCTATTTTTGAAGTTTTCATAGTCGTGAGTATGCTCTCCATAATGAAATTATGACACCAGAAACCCATGGCATAAGTTAAAATTGTGTGAGACAGGAATCACACAGCAAAATGTTTGCGGACATTCCTTGCTTTGTACAATTGAGTGCTAATTTTGAGCATAAATGTGATTAAAATTATTCAAATGCACTTTCATGTCTTTATTCATTCATAGAATTTAATATTTCAAGTAATTAAATGAAATAATGACAGTACAGACCTGATTATGGGTCTTTCTGCTGCTCAAAGTAGTCACATGTAGTGCCCCTTAAGGTGTTACGCTACTAATTCAACCCGCAAAAAGTTTAAAAAACAAACCAGGTTGCAGTCTGTACCTTCCGAAATAACTTATAATCCCAAACATGTCCTTTGCCAAATTGTTACTTACAATATTCTGAATTATCTGAGAGCAAGAAAGTTTAGTTATCATTTGGAAAATTTTAAGATATTACCGTTTGCTACAGCCAAAGTACTGACAGCAGCCATGCCGCCTTGCTAGGTGACTCAGAGTACTCACATTGTGGCCATGTGTATTCAGTCACTACGCTGGGTATATTGAAAGCTGACTTGTCAATAAATACTGCACACTGTACCTGTCAGTTTCAGAAAAAAAAATGTTACTATGGTCAGAATTATGTAAGAGACAGCCCCCTGTACCTGTAAGGGTCATTTCTAATATGCACTCTGTAATCCTTCCACCCGGAAGCCGGCAGAATTACTCAGGTAATACCATTTGCGTCAGGGTGGATCACCATTTTTGTGCCGCACTTCTTGTACGAAAAATGAAAGCCAGTAGTCCAGGCTACTTAGGTCCATTTGGGTAATATCGCAGCAAACGGAAGCGCGATGGTCTGATTCTGTCTCTGATCTGGAATTCCTCCATATAGCCCATTCGACAAAAACTAGAACGGCCCATCTATTGTTTGCTCTAGTGCCTTTTAGAACCCTATCATTCATTTTCTGTTCGAGCTCTTCTGGTGTGACAGGCTGACCAAATCTGTTATCTTGCGGAACTGGCAAACGAACGCATGTACCTCCGGGATTTAAAAATAGATTTTGAGTTGCAATGCTGTCTGAATCAGTAAATTTTGCAGTCATTGCCTACCCGTTGCGTCAATTCAGTATCTGTTCATGGTCTCCGTGTTGGTCGTGTTTCAGTTGATTATTTTCAAACCATGAAATTGAAGTGTGAAACGTGGCCATCAGAAACGCCTGATTCTATTTTAACATAATTTTTGACATGCCCAAATGCACATGTACTCAATATTAGAAAATTACTCAAAATTGACAGTATTTTCTCAAACGTCACAAACCTGACACATTACGTTGAAACATTGACTCATGGTTGGTAGTGTAATAGAGACTTTCAAAGTGAGGAGTAGGTGTCATTATGGGGTTTGTTTTACATTTCTGATGCAGGATGTCCCTCGTTGCAGCACTTGTTAGGATTTCCGTTGGTTTGTACAGGTGGTCTAGCTGCAACTGTTTATTTTACAATCACTGGGACTGAATATAAGGCCCCAGTTTGTGTCTACTTCAGTTATACACTAGCAGGTGATTTAACTAGGATAAGCTATCCATCTAGAAAGGGTACATACTGGTTCAGGGGTAATTCAGATTGTTCTTATCTGAACCTGTTCTATAAAAATTTAGTAATTATGTTTTGTTTGGCAGGTTTTCTTCTCTCATAATGAAGCTCTGCATTTAAAACCAAAACTTCACGTATTTAGCTAATCCATCAGTTGTCACGTTCATATCTATTCATTATTATGTGGGTTGTCTTTGCTGAATATTTAACTTAGACAAAGAGCCGCTACCCAGAGAGACATGTACGGGTATAGGCTCCGAAACATGTTCTGAGTAGTTACCCGCTGAAGACCCTCTAATTTATTTGGGCTAATATAGCTTATGTCAAAATTCTAAAGAAGAACGTGTGCAATATGGACAATAGCACTTCCATAATGTATATAGGTTAGACAGTGACATGTTAGCTTATGGAGAGTGAAAAGTTCCGACTGCAGAATGGGGTAATGACTACTTACCATTGGTTCTGGACAAAAAGACACAAATACAAATAAGCAAGTGATCATGTTTCCTGTATTTCAGGTGAGCAGTGTGCAGGTGTCTGCCTGAATGAAAAGGACCTTTCTCTCCAGTATTCTGTTATGGACGCGACAAAGTGTATGATCATGCTGAACTATGAATCACTTTATAAGCACAATAATACTTAACCAATGAGAGAATAGCATGTTTGACAGATCCATGTGATTGACTGATATACCATCTAAATAGTTTTGATGGCATGAAGAAAGTTCTGCATGGTTCTGAAGTGGGTGTCGCTTCGCTACCGCTACGCTACGCCCACTTTAGCTCAGTTCAGATATATTTGCAGGTGGTATTAGCTCGCGTTGTATTTCACACACATGTACAGATCGATGGTATTAACTTACCTTTTAATTTAGATCACACACACGCACAAGTGGTATAACTTGAGCTTTTACCAGACCCCAGCTACGTATTTTTTCTATTCCTCTGGGACAGAGACACATAACAGGGAACTTGGCCTGCTATGGAGGCAAGTGTGGCATATAAGAAAACACAAATTACATACGGGTGTTTATAATAACTTACGGCATAAACAGATGATAGTTTTTTACTTTCTAAGTACGATGGTACATGCAGAAACCTGTGAACACGGGTGGTATTGAAGGGAAAAAAAGGTAGAGATGAATCAACGGATGACAGCTATAAGTTTAACCGCTCTTTTGGCATCAAGTGTGCACATGATGCAATGAGTTTATGGCATGGAAGGCTGTCTGGTACAATGTGCCATCAAAGCAAAACCAAATTGAATGTAAATCCCTATGTAGTGACCCAGTTGTGTCTGGGGTTTACGAATTGGCTGAAAGTTTGTTGTATGTGACATGAACACATCTGATTTCCAAATTATGCAACTCACACCTGCATTTTTAGAGTTAGGTACTTACATGTGCTTTTGTTGTGGCTGTTCTATCATATGAACACATCCCATCGGTGCTTTTGCAGTGTTATGTTGCAGAGTAAAAAAAATCACAATTTAACATGTTTGTATGAAAGCAACCATTGTTTAATTCATTAATAATGTGAGAAATAATTAACAGTCCGATGCGGCAACAGCTAAAGTACAAAACAAGCTTGGTATTATGAGACAAAGGCTCATACAGCTATAGCTATGGGTTTTCAAGTGTCACATAGTCTAGCTTTATGGACTTAAGTTCACAGACATGTTCAAGTGATATAAACGGACACTTTCGCTTGATTAAAATGCATGTACAAGTGCCATCGTTTGACCCTTTTGCTAAGTTCACATAAATGTACAGGTTGTTTCGGCTGAAATTTGAGCTTAGTTCACTTAGGTGTACATGTCGTATTGCCTAGTCCTTTAGCTCAAGTGCCATACATCCACAGGATGTATTAACGCTTTACTTCGTGCACATTCATATACAAGTGGTATTGGCTGACCCTTTAGCTTCACATATACGTATAGGCCGGTATTATCTGAGCCTTTGGTTTTAATAGTTCAAACACATGTACCGGTAATATTAGCTAATCCTCAAGCTTTACTAGTTCATATAAATGCACCGGTAACATTAGCTGATCGTTTAGCCTAGTTCACATGCACGTGCAGGTGGATGTTACTACAAAATTATGAGCAACAATGTGTGCCGGTATGTAGAAAGGAGAGTTTAATGTAAATCGTTTTAAAGAAACAACTGAATATTACATTTTAGTTCCTGCATGGCATGGATCGAATGCGGAGGTAACACAGTATGATAAATTGATTTGCGGAATGGTACATTGGAGGCGTTATAGAAAGCTTCACTTTGTTGAATCAGTTGGTTCATTTATAAATGAAATACCTATAATCATATTAAAATCATGTCAGTGATTTTCATGTCATCGCCTGTCCCTCGCACGGGTAATCGTCCAGTTCACGTTTGCGGGACGTTGAGTGCTTCAACTATACTATAGGCCCAGTGAAAGTACCTTACGTCAGGTGAGGACGATTACCCGTGGTCTCTCGTGAAACATAAAATATATGCAACCGGTGCTAATAATTGTCCCCCGCCACCGAAGGTGGTATAAGGAGACATGGCGATAGGGGCTGTGTCCGTCCGTCCGTCCGTCACGTCCGTCGTGGCCGATAACTGTCCACGTTATTATTCAATTGC
This sequence comes from Hermodice carunculata, assembly GCA_964020975.1. Lineage (NCBI taxonomy): Eukaryota > Metazoa > Annelida > Polychaeta > Eunicida > Amphinomidae > Hermodice > Hermodice carunculata. The sequence continues at coordinate 94,831,182 of OZ026612.1, read as the reverse complement.
CTTCAAAGCTGGTCAGAGTATGTATCTAGATCAACCTTTGGCTAAGATTATGTGTGACCTTGACTTCAAGGTCATCCATGTATACATGCCTATTGATTACTATGTAAGTGAATGGGGACTGCTGTGGTAGGTCACATTTTGGACTTCTTCTCCAAAACCGTCAGCCAGATTCACTCCGAACTTAAAGGGGATTTACATTGGGTGGGTCTCTACCAAGTTTGTTCAAATGGTCACGATCCAGTGATTATTTTTTTAATTATGATTTTTTTTCTTTTTTTTTTTTTTTTCTTTTTTGGCGAATCTTCTCTTCTCCGAAACCACTTGGCGAATTGCTTCAAAATTGCATAAGGACACTTCTGGGTACCCCTACACCTCAATTTGTTCAACAGGTGGCGCTGAAATTCTTTTTTATTTTCTGATGAATTTTTGTGTTTTCGCTATTTTTGACTTCTCTCCAAAATCGGCACTCAGATTATGCTGAAACTTAATGTAAATATTCCTTGCAGACGGGTATCACAAATTTGTTCAGCGGTTGGCATTGCTGTGGATTCCTGAATTTTAACGGGTTTTTCCAAGTCTGGTACTTATCAGTCAATGGATTATCCTATATTCCTATTGATTGCTACATAAGTGAATGGGGATTTCTGTGGTAATTCACAATTTCAAATTCTTCTACAAAATCGGATACACCCCTTTAATTTTTCAAAAAGTGGCGCCGCAATTCTTTTGTTGTTTTTTTTTATATTTTTTTTTTGGGGGGGGGGGTTTCGCTAGTTTTGACTTCTCCAGAACCGTCAGTGAGGTTATGCTGAACCTTCGTGTAAATACACCTTGTGGAAGGGTCACACAATTTTTTCACCAGGTAGCGTCGCTATGTATCCCTGATTTTTAACGATGTTTTTAAAGTCTGGTGCTGATTAGTTAATGGATACATTCCTATTGATTACAATGTAAGGAAATGGGGATTGCTGTGGTAATTTAGATTTTCGACCTGCCCAAAACCGTATGTTTACAACCCATAATGTGGCGGGGGACATGGATCCTTTGGAGCATCTAGTCCTAGTTCAATTTGCAATTCTATAGACAGCAGTCATCTTTCTGTGTCTGTGTCCTGGTTGCTTGGATGCAGGAAAAGCACAAGTGACATGGTGCCCATTACTTTTAAAAAATACCAAAAATACCACCTGTTTTCCTCAGACCACCGAAGATTGTCTTTTCAATTTTGAGGTGATAATTGTTGCATTTATTTATCGTCACAGGATCATGCAGAATAATATATACAAATGATTACAAATAGATGTGACAGGGACTGAAACCCAAACGGGCTTATGTGGTTCCTTAATATTCAGAGAAAAAATTACAATGGGACTGGATAATAATTGATTCAATAAACGACAATGTGCAATATAACATGATAAACATGTTTACATTTAGTACTTGCTTACACGTCATACAACATAATTTGAAAATTAACCGAGATACGACCCTGTACAAAGAGCAATGTTATACATTTCTGACTGTTTGCTTAGTAAATGCTGTTTGAGAGCTATTTTGAATTTAACTTTAAAACTGCAACGATGTATTTCTAATGTTCTACAAATTGCTTCCTTTATAACGTAAAGAAAACGTACCCAAATTGGTTAGGTACAGTTATAAATAAATAATACGAGTTCGACTGTTTTGTATTGTAGTCATGAACAGAAAAGTTGATGTGAATCATCCCTGAAAAGCTGGAAGGGACATATCCATATAATATTTGTACACAAAAATACCTTTCACGATATCATGCCTACTTGCAAATTGCAATAATTCTAATATAACAAAAATAGTGCATGTCCATTCGGAAGAGAGAATGTAATGATTCTTACAATTTTATTTTGCAAAATTTCTAAATAATTAACTTTGTTGCATAATTTGAGGTCCATAGAACGTTGCAGTAGATCAAATACCGAAAAACGAAAGCGTAATTTACATTTTTGACTTGTATCTGGGTAAATGTTTTCGAACTTTCAAACTGACAAAATGATAGACCAGTTTCAACAGTTTAGATGATATATCAGCAATATGATGTTTTCCAGATGATTTTAAGTTTAAGTTTCCTTTGAAATAATTATTGAAAAAGTGTTGTAAAATCCTATTGGTTAAAGAGGGTCCATTTGTATTTTATGTTCGGACCGAGTGGGCCTCGAGCCTGCAACCTTTGGCACCAATCGCCCAGCTGAAATGGGAAACGCACATATCCACTCGACCAAGTCCCCATTCCAAGAAAGAATGGTTTCAATGGAGGTAGCTCTGTGCGAGTGTCATAACACATTACTTATCCACTACATGTGGTATATGACTTCTTTGAATCATATCTACTCCTAAAACCCATCAGAAACTTTTTGTCCAAATTGTTCCTCTGGACTGGAGGTCAACAGAGCACCTTCAACGGGCTGACCTCCTTACCGCATACTTCACTTCCAGCATTGACTAATCACATCAGAATCTCTTGGCAATAACTCCTGAAGATCCCCAAAGAAGTCCATCAACAGTTGTTGTTGTGTTGGTGTTGCAAGGATACCGTGATGCGCAGGCACTGACCAGTCCCTTGAAGTCCACAGATCATTTGCACAGATGCGTGCCGTCACTTTTTTTTTTTTTGGGGGGGGGGGGGGGGTAGGGCGGGTTGCATGGGCTCGAAGACTGTATGCGGAGTCTGGCCGCTGGGTCTGGCCTTCTTTATACGAGTCTTGTCCCAATAATTGCGGGAACTAAAGGCTGGGAGAGTGGCTCGTATTGGCTCGAAGACTGTCTGCGGAGTCTGGCCTCCGGGTTTGGCCTTCTCAAAACGAGTCTTGTATCATCAATTGCTGGAACGAGAGGCGATTCGTCTGATCTTAGAGAGTTTCCAACAAGATCTGGCGCACAAACATGACCTAGTTCGTTTGGACAACCGGACAGCAGTTATATACGTGAACAAACAGGGAGAACCAGGTCAGCAACCCTCTTGAGCTCTTCTGCCCTCCATGGTATGACAGGGGGCGGGTGGCCTTTGGGGGCTCCACTTTGAGGAGTCCTCAAGGCCGAACAACTGTCGGCGCCGGCACCAGGCGATCATCACGGAATGGTCGCTGCATCCGCAGATCGTCAGATCTTTAAATATTATGGACCTTTGGGGGACCCCTCTCACAGACCTTTTTGCCACGAGAGACAATCAAAACTAGAAAAGACGATTTGCTTCACAGCAAATCTGTCTGGGTGCCTTCAAAATGAGAACAGTTTGAAATGATACACTTTGCCATTTTTCAACATAATCTAAATTTTGTGTATTGGCCTAATTTGTATAAATTAAAATGCTACAACTTTGGTTCTAGGTTTATTGAATGTGGCTCTGTCACAAACTTATAAACTAAAGTTTGAATGACACCACTATCTACAGCACTTATGAAGCTATTCAAGGTTTTAATTTTGTGTATTGCATAATTTGAATAAATTAAAGGTCTACAACTTTGGTTCGTGGTTCATAGGATTCACTCATGTCCCAAACCTACAAATTGAAGTTGCAGTGATACCTCTATGTATAATAGTTTTGAAGTTATTGAAGATTTAGACTTTGTGTATTAGCCGTATTCGCATAAATTAAAATCCTACAACTTTGGTTGATGGTTCATTGGATGCAATTATGTCACAAACATGCAGAGTCAATTTTAAATGACATCTCTATGAGAGTTTTGAAGCTACACAAGATTTAAATTTTGTGTATTCACCTAATTTGCATAAATTAAAATTCTGCAACTTTGGTTCATGGTTCATTAGATGCGGCTATGTCCCAAACCTGCAAATTGAAGTTGCATAGCACTTCTATGTATAAAAGTTTCGAAGTTATTAAGATTTAAATTTTGTGTATTCAATTAATTTGCATAAATCAAAATTTTACAGTTTTGTATCATTGGATGCGTCGATGTTACAAAGCTTTACATTGAAGGATGGCACTACTTTCTATGATAATTTTTTAAGATTTTAAGTTATTTGAAAAGATTTAAATTTTGTGTATTCACCTTATTTTCATCAATTAAACTTTTATAAACTTGGTTTATGGTTCATTGGATTCAGCTATGTTACAAACCTTGAATTTGAAGTTCAAATGACACCACTATTTGTAATATTTGCAAAGGATTCAAGATCTTTATTTTCAATATTCAACTCATTTGCATAAATTAAAAGCCTACAACTTTGGTTCATAGATCATTGGATGCGGCTTTACCACAAGCCTATAATTTGAAGCTGGAACAGCTACTCTTGCGACAATAGTTTTGGATATATTCAACTTTTGAATTTTTCAATGCCCCTAATTAGCATAATTTGAAACTCCACAACTTTCATTTACTGTCCATTTTATTGGCATGTGCCACAAACCTTAACATGCACATTGAAATTTTGTGTTTATCTGCAACAATTTGAAAGATATGGAGCTTTGAAAATTTTAATTGCCCCTCATTTGCATAATTTTAAACATAATGACTATTCCAAACCAGGTGCACAATTTTACTGGTAGGTCAGTCACCATAGCAAGTTTGGTGGTTTTCGACCGAGAAAAACTCCGGACAAATTTGGTCGTAAAGAAGAAAGAAAGATGTACAGAAAAAAAGAATTCTTGGAAAAACAAAATGTTTGGGTTGGCAACTAGCCATAACGAAGGTGTGGGCAGGTTGGGGGGGGGGGGGGGGCTTCCCGAAGAGAACCGAATAAACTGGAATCCTATGAACTGGTCTATTGCAGTTAGGCTACTGTTAGGTGCTGCGGAACTATCCTTATAGCTGATAGTATTACCACGCACGGAAGTGTCAACTAGGTCTGGGAAGGTGAAAGAGGCCGGAGAAATGCGTATAATATAAGGTTTTGGCAGTTACGTTCCGCCTTTTATCATATACCCCACATACATTTCAAAAGCGGCACACCGTGCCAATGCAAAAGAAAACTTGGAAAGATGATTTGCTGCATAGCAAATCAGTGCGTTTGTCTTCAAAGCATATTGGTATGGCAATGTACAACTATTCCATAACACAGGAGTACAAGTTGGAATGGCATCTCTATCTATTATAGCTTTGAAGTTATTCAAGATTTAAAATTTCTAATGGTGCTATTTAGCATAATTTAAATTGCTACAACTTTTATTTTTAGTTCATTAGGTGCGCAATGGTCAACAATCCCCTTATAGAAGTTGGAATGACTGGACTTAGAAGGCCTGCTTCGCAGACAAGCGACGATCCAGAACCGTCACATTGCAACAAAATCTGGCCGTCCGCGACTGCCGCGAGGAGGTTTGCAGAATGCAAGATTCTCGCCGGTCTTCGCTTTTCAGTTTTCGGACATGTGAACATGGACCTGCTAGGGTTAAATTAATCTCTCTTTTTAAGACAGTCTTTTTGGTCATGTTGGCTTCCAAGGCCTGGAGAGGCGACCAGTCTTGATACTGACCTGGGTTTAATGAGATGCGAGATTAGGGCAGCAGCCTCATTCTCAGTTGCATAGCTGGGTAGTGCTTATGGTTTCACGCCAGTAATTCAACTTGTGGAAACACAGACGAACAGAGCTTCCCAGCGTCTAGTTCACTTAATGGATTGCAAACATATATGTTTTACACAGCAAAATGTTCGTAAGAATTTTTTTACATCAAATAAACATCACAAAACATGGGCATGAATGGGAAATTATTCAGCAAATTGCCATGCAACCAGCTCTGCGTAGTACTACTTGCATATCATTGCGCTCACACAGTGTTGACTCTAGCTGAATCACTATGTATACTGGTGCCAGTGTACATACCTTTATAATATTCATGTCAGCTCAAAGTATACATTGTTTTCCACTATCAAGCCAAAATCTGCCTTTCTGGTAGCATTTTTTTTTTAAATACGGCCCCTTGCATCCCTAGACCTCATATTTTATTGGCACTCTCCAATCATGTTACCTCAGCACAGGCATAATTACCCCCGTGGAACCTTATGCAAACAAAGAAACATGGGTGCATCGTAGTTCCTGCTTTTTGGGAGTGCTGAAGTGTAATCATCTCAAAATGCATGTATATTTACCCGAACATATCATGTTTAGGTATTTATCTGTAGCTACAACATTGAGTAACAGTTTCTGATGTGCTTACTACTGAAATTAGAGATAAACAATGAAAAAATAGGGCATAATTCTATTTCCTATGACCCTGCCCAATCCTGGTTTCGCGAGTTTTGTATAAATTCAAATTGTATTGTATTCTGTTCAATCATTCTGTGTACAATGCTGCAAAACTGGGTAAAATACTGGCTAAGCATCCAGCAAAAGTGAATGTTTGCTTCTTGTTACCATGGGAATGGTAGCCATCTTGAGTGAACAACCAATTACAGAACCCTTATGCCCATGCCGTAACGCAAAATGACCAGCTATGTGTTTATTCATCTCTCAGCTTCGGATATCACTTATATAACAGTCAGTGCATTTATTGGGTCCAAATGAACGGTCATTTAAAAGCTTCCTGTCACCCAACACCCCACTGTAGATGCAAGAGATGTCTGTTTGGAACACCCACCGACCAGAGGTTGCTCTGGCATTTTAATTTAAAACAAACCCATGACCCATTCAGGCTGTAACGTGACCAACAAGTGTTCATGCTTTCAATGGGGTATAAATTTGGATTGGGTTGGGTAAAATTTTAAGATACAAGTGGTCCAATTTGAATAACATAACAGTCCATTTTATCAGAAGTAATGGGGGGGGGGGTAGGGCAACTGATAAAATAAAACCTTTTCTGTAATAACATAGATTATGTCAAGTTCCATACTTATTGATATTTTAAGTTGTACAAAAATACTTTCAGTGTTCTAGGGCAAACTGTACAGGGCCCTATCCCCTTAATATGGAATTTGGGGATTCCTTCCTTTTTCGCGGGCAGGTGGACACAGGGTTGCTACTATCCCACCACCCCCATTGGATTATGGATCTGTATGCTTTGGCAGTGCATTCTATGCGCAAATCGGCGGGAATAGACCCCATGTTACAAAAGTGGAGCTTTGTAGAAAATGTGATTTTTTTTTGCAACATGGCGGGTTTTAGAGGTTTTAATTCAAAGTCGGGTCACAAGATTATTTCTTTCTAATTTGGACCTACATTTTACTGCTTGCATCAAGAAAGTATTCTTGCAGTAGATGGCAAAATATTTTGTCATCACATTGCTTGTACAACATTTAATCAAATTATATGTACATGACTTCTGGATATTTGGGTCAGCAAAGGCTGCCAGGTCAGAAATGAAATGGACATATTGGATTAACATGGTTCTATTATTAGACCTGAATAATACCATAATGTGGACTTATATCTGTGGAGAGAGGATAAATAAAGGTTAGAGACCATAACACATCTTCTGTACCACTTTTTTAAATATCTTATTTGTATGTGATACCAGTTAATAAATTGGCCGCCATGTTGAATTTTGTCAATCTTGGTGACGTCACAGCCTAAAGCTTAGCTTGGAACCGAGGCTTGCTGGTAGCCAATCAATCTCATTCATGTCTCAGCATTTCGACTAAATGTTCATGCCCAAGACCATTCACAGCACAAGTTGGGTTGTTCAGAGGACCACACCGGGACATTTTTGAAACCTGACCATCTGTTCATGTGTAAACCGCATGCTCCTTATCGGCCGACCACCGCTTTTGTGGGCCTTTCCATCAAGGCTTTGTCTGTAAATTTTGATCGAAAAAATCCTCATAGATCACTTTCTCAGTTAAAACAGAACCCGACTGGAAATGTACACGCCTTTTATTTCTACCTCTAAAGAAAATGACTTCAGTTTTGGCGGATTCTCCTGGAATCTACGTGAACGCTGTTCCGCAAGTGTTTCACAGAGAGAACTTCATTGACATTAACCAATACATCATAGGATGGTGTATGCACGGTGATAGAACAAATAAATGAACTGAGTACACAAACAAAAATTTAATGTGCAGAACAGCACAAACATTTGGGACTCATATTTTCATCTGACCTCTCTTGGTCAACACATGTCAACTCAATGGCTACCAAGTCAAGGAAACTAGTAGGTGTCCTCAAAAGTTTACAGTATAAATTGAACAGACGCGCACTAGAATCTCCTACTTTTTCCTTTGCACTACCATGTTTAAAATATGCCAGCGTGGGTTGGGATGGGTGCACACTGGCGGAAAAAGTTCCACTCGGAAGTATTCAACTTGAAGCAGCCTGCGTGGTAACAGGAGCAAGGAGTCGTACAAGCCATCGTGAAATATATGAAAAAAAAAACGGCTTGGAAACCATTTCAGAAAGGCGGCGCAAACAAATATTAGTTCTCATGTATGAAATAGTAAACGGACCCGATCATCTTAAAAGTTTTTTAAATTTTTCTCTCAGCCGACCAGTGGCAGAACTAGATCAAGACATACTATTACTTCTCTCCCTGCTAAGAAAAACGTGCACTATAGCTCTTTCTTCCCGTCTACCATTATAGAATAGAATTTTCTTCCAAAAGCAACGAAACACTCTGAAAATATTGACGAATTTAAAAGCAAGTTAAATTTAAAACAAACCTAAAAGGAACGAATTATTTCACTTTGGGGAAAGGAAGATTGGTATAATTCATACAAGAATGAGCATGGGTTTCCCCCAGTTGAATTCAGACTTGTACAAGATGGGTTTGTCGGCTTCACCCCTATGTCCCTGAGAATATTCTGCTTAACATTATTTCCACTACTTTTTTCCAGTGTAGCAAATATGCTACACAAAGGGACAAACTCCAAACTGAAATTATTCCCCTCACAGCGTTCAATCTGAAAACCCTACTATTTGTTAGAAGTGGCAAAAACAAGAGTGTCAGTTTTGAAATTTTTCGATCAGTTCACAGTTATATCAAATCGACTGAAAGATTTAAGCTTGTAACCTGCTACGTCATTGTATATCCCATCGCTATAGTAAGGTGCGGTAGATCATACATGTACTTAGCACATGTGCTCGCCCGATAGTCTTCTCTTTTTTCCCTCCTCTTCTCCTATCTGTAAGTAATGTTATGTGCCAACTATCAGTTATCTGGCAGTTCAACACTTCCATGTCTGTATGGTCACTGCTTGTACAAGAGGTCTTCATATTGACAATGTGCCTATTGAGCAATTGTTTTCTCGAAATAAAATATGTTTAAACCAAATGTACACGTCGTTTATTTCAACCTCTGAAGATGAGGACTTCAGTTTTGGCGGATTATCCTGAAATTTATGTGAACATTGTTCCGTAAATATTTCACAGAGAGAACTTTATTGACATTAACCAACAGATCATTATATGGTGTAGGCACGGTAATAGAACAAATAAATGAACTACGTAAACAAACTTCCTGAGAGAAAAGCGACCCTATTGACATAAACCCTTGCACCTCCCATTTCCAGAAATTATTCAATCTAAGGCTCAACAGACGCACAACAAGTATAACATTTTCAATGAATTAACTTAATTGCAGAATTCGTACTCCAGAAGTTCTTGGTGCCACCAAAGGCTTCAAGCGGAATAAATGAACAGTGTCCTGCTGGGTCACCAAGGCATTCAAGTTGGCCTATTTAGCGGCAGCAAGATCCCAGGGCTCAAACAGTTGCGCCACATTAGAGCTAATAAAACTCAGAGTTATCGCCTCCGAGTCTTCTGGCGATGCCCTAAAGCAAGTTGCGTTTAGCGACAAAATGTCGGCATGCCGGTGGAGGTCCCACAATGCTCAGGATCTTCTGGCTACCATATCCTTGGGGGGGGGGGCTGGTTTCTCCATTCGTTATCGATATACATGTATTACTATACAATATGCACTTTTAAAGTTAATATCATTTCCAAATGCATTAGTAAATATGTTGCCAAGGTTTCTTTGTGCTCAAATAATACAGTTTGTCTATTAATGCCAGCAAAGTGGGAACCCTACGGAACCCCCAAGGGAAGATGAAGTTTTCTTGTTATTATCATTATTTTGTTCCCTCTAAGTATATTTCGCAAAAGTGCAGCCCCCCCCCCCCCCCCCCCCCCGACATTAAGGAGATATTTCAATTTAATGTTCCATGTATTTCGTGGGAACGAAATGTATTGCTTGGGAGGTCTCTATATGCAGGGGGTTGTCTTGGGTTGCCGATTTATTTGTCAATGCAAAAATAGACGACATTACTTTCGGGTCTCTCATCTCTTGGTTTGGTTGATTTTTTTGAACGACACGTTCAGACAAGTTTTCATTTATGTATAGACAAGTCCCTTTCAGAAATTTGGCCCTTGATTCGATTTCTTTCCGATCTTTATTCTGTAGTAAGTGAATTACAGTGGGACGTTGTTTGACTGTGCGCCCTCAAGTAGTTTTTCCTGTTCTATATGTTCTTTCTCTTTCATTTTTTTTTTTATGTAGAACAAGTGCCTTTGGCGATTCATAAGGGATGTTGTGCTCCCAATGGCAGGGTCTTTCATGGGGAAAGGAAAGCTTGAAAATGCCCTGTGCACGTGTCCCCCTTTTGGGGGGGGGGGCATGCTGGCTGTATAGCCAGGGCCCTAGCACCATACGTTCTGTGCAATTATGCCATATGACAGTACCATTTTTTTAAAAAGGGGGGGGGGTGCAATTTTCTGACTTGTTAAAACAAAAAAAACAAAACTATTTATTACAAGGATGAAGCACAGAAGGTACACTTTAAGCGGTTGTCGTGCATTCTATTTTGATTAACAGATAGGCCGAAATCGAGCCGAGAGCTCTTGATGGGCCTTGTCTACATATGCGCTTTGAATGTCAGCATAACGAGTTGAGAGCTCATGATGAGCTTTGTTATGGCTGTGTGTGAACACAGACATATTGTTTTACCCAATGTTCTTTCTTTCTTTCTTTCTCTTTTTCTTTCTTTCTTTCTTTCTTTCTTTCTTTCTTTCTTTCTTTCTTTCTTTCTTTCTTTCTTACCGCCAGATTTTTGTGTCGTCTTAAACTCAGACACCGTGCAAGCTAGAAACTTCAAACTTTGCATGGCTATAGCACCAGCAGTGAAGTTTTGCATATCGTTCTGAATAGTCAAGATTTTGAAAATTATGCAAATAAGGGCAATTAAAAAAATTCAATTGCTTCTGGCTTCCAAAGTATTCATCCGATTTTGATGATGTTGGACCCAAATTGTAGATATTATAAAACTGCACATTTTTATAATTTACATGTGACCTCTAAAGGTCAAAGGTCAAGGTCATTTGTACGTTTGAAATATTCATCCAGCCATAACTCAGTCAATTTCCATCCAATTCTGATCATGTTGGACACATATTGTAGCTACTGTATCACTGCATATTTTTGTAATTTAAATGTGACCTCTAGAGGTCAAAGGTCAAGGTCTTTTTGCCATTTGAAATATTCATGTAGCTATAACTCGGTCATTTATCATCCAATTTTTTATCATGTTGGACACAAATTGTAGCTACTGTAACACTGCACATTTTTATAATTGACATGTGACCTCTAGAGGTCAAAGAACAAGGTCATCTGGACCTTTGAAATACTCATCTAGCCATAACTCGGTCACTTTTAATCCAATTTTGATCATGTTGGGCTCAAATTATAGATATTGTAACGTTGCACATTTTTGTAATCACATGTCACCTCTAAAGGTCAAAGGTGAAGGTCATTCGGACCTTTGAGGTCAAAGATCAAGGTCATTTTGTCGTTTGAAATTTTCATCTAGCCATAACTTGGCCAATTATCATCCAATTTTGATCATGTTGGACACAAATTGTAGCTATATATGGGCACTTGTCTATGTGGGCAGGCGGGATGTTGCTGATATTTTGGAAATAAAGAATACTTTTTACAGGCATATTCTAATTTCGTCTGATATCCAGGTAGTTTTCATTTACATTTGACCTCTAAAGGTCAAGGTCATTTTGCCTTATGACTGTTTCATCTAGCCATAATTTGGTCACTTTGCATTCAATTTTATTCATGTTGGACTCAAATTGTAAGCGTTGCAACACTGCATATTTTTGTAATTGTGCAAATTTTTTTACACACACAGACAGATTTGCTTTCAAGCAAATCTTTCTTTTTCTAGTTTACATATGCGCTTTGAATGTCAGCACCAACAAGTCGTGCATAGGAAGGTCAAAATTCTTACAGCCTCAAGTTAAAGATTTTTAAAAGTTGGCATTCAATGGTTTGAAACACATTTATACGATTCAGTTATTACAGAAACGTCGTTGCGTGCCAGGTCCTAATTCCAAAACCCCTATCGGGTCCCGCTTGGTAATGTTTCGGAGAAATGACTGGTTCGCCTTGTGATTGGCTGAAAATACGATGGCTGCCACATGACAGCCCGCTAACGCACGTCTTTCGATGTTCAAATTTCATTTTCTATCACTTTTTATCACGCTCTCCACCTTTTCTAGATGACTAATACAATAATATTAACGTATCCGTGCATATTGCATTTATAGTTTCGAAAATTCGTGAATCACCTCAGTGTGTGTGCAGCCCTCACACTGTTTACAAAGCTATCCTGCTAACCTGAAGTTCAATGATTAACAGGCGGCCGGGTTAAAGGAATGTTACGAAATGCGATTAAAATGATATAAATTAGTCTTTGGAGCCAGTTTCACGAATATAGTCTGATATATTAGCCATTTCACTAATTGGTAGGGTGGACACTTGGTTGTGGGAAATTTTCATTTACTCCCCTCAACGACAAATCACTTCGATATGTGAAGAATGTGAGTCGTAGTCAGACATGGCGTGTGCATGTAAAAAATGACCGATTTTGGATAGATTTGAAACCTGAAAATATGCAAAACACGTGTAGTCAGTTATATTCGGGGCGTGGCATTATGGATTTGGGCATATATAGATAGCAAAGAGCGTTTCGGGGCCAGAATATGGGTCCAAGTTTCAGGGGGCGTGGCTTCATATTTTCAGGAGATTTTTAAATATGGTGTAACAAGGAAGCAAATACCTTGAAACAGTATGATTGTGTGGACAATTACTTTGTGGTATTTAATGGGCAATTACGAGAAATCAATTATTCAGAAAAAAAGAGTACGTACTTCGGAATGTAAAATGTAAATTGCTGCAACATGATGGTTATATCTGTTGGTATATAAACGCATACCCAACTGTAAGCGTAGGTTTTTTACCCTTCGATCTAGGGTTAAATTGCAATATTCTCACATGGATGACATGTCCCGGCATTGTTCCAATTTTGAATGGCAGTGAAAAATAAAAACACAAGGTTGTGTAATTTTTAACAATAGTGTTGCGAAACAGAATATAAACGTCACAGTTTGTAACACCGCTGTTCCTAAAAAGAGGGGTTTAAGAACTATAAATGCACGTTAACTGTTGCAATCAACTTTATGATAGCTTTGACACACTATTCGATGTTGTACTCATGAAGAAGCTGCATTATTTCATTTACGAACATATTTTTGTTTTAGAACATTGTCATTATCTGCACGAGGGTACTTGGTTTAAGAACACTGCCATTGTACAACCAGAACGGCTCAGAACACTGAAGCTTGAAAGCTGACAGCAAGTTTAATTGATGACAAGATATTGGGGGGGGGTTATACACTTCAAGTAAATCAACACAAACTTTGCACCTTTGTTATTGCTTTAATACTACAGCAGTTACAGCTATACCTTTCATTGGTTACAACATGATACGTGTTCCTTTGGGATGGCAGAGGAGCAACGCAATTGGCTACACCAGGGACGTGTTATATATAACACGTCCCTGGCTACACGCAAAGTTATATATTTTGCTGACAGCAGAGCCGCACCCTGGCGGCTATCACTCCGCGTATTCTGGTCAATCACTGACTTGTAGGAGGCCAATGGTGTCTTCATGGTCTGGCGGAAATGGGTAGGTATGGAGATTTGTGCAAGCATCATGAGAACGTGATGGTATAAACTTTTAGTTTAGTTTAGTTTTGTGTTTACATCGTATTTTTGTGTCCGTCTTTTATGCGTCTGTGTGAGTGCTGATCATAACTTGTGATGGTCTACCAGCATGGCCGTGTGGAGTGCGGGTGTGTTCATGTGAATATTATATGAACTGTGTGCTGGTGTGTGTTTTTCCTCTTGAGCACATTGCATATTAAACACATCACCGTCAATTACATTTTACATATATATATATATATATATATATATATATATATATATATATATATATATACATACAAATATATATATATATATTTGTATGTGTGTGTGTGTGTGTGTGTGTGTGTGTGTGTGAGTGAGTGTGTGTACAAGTTAGCTACTCAAGTGTGTACAGATCTTTGTACTCCACAATATACACATCAAGTTCGCATGTTGCTGCCTTTAAATCACCACGTTCTTGGAAATGCTGATGACTGTTAGGGCATTTTGACCACGACTGACCTAGCTTTGCATATTTTGGGCACACAATAGTTGTTCGGGCCGAAGACGTGCTCCTTTTGGCCACATTGCTCAGGACGGCCACACTGGACACACTGATTAGCATTCTTGGCCCCACATTGACAACCGTAATTGTCACAGCATGCACAGTCATCGAGGGTTCGGTCGTGGTCACAAACACAACCGCTTGCGGTCTTAGTCCATCCATCCAACTGCCCGTTTTCTGACCGTGGTTTTGCTGTGAAGGAAGAGTCCACACGTTTAGTCTTTTTGGAAAGGGGAGTGTTTCCTATTGGTTCAATATCTTGCCTTGTTCTTGACATTTTTAGATAGACTACACGACCGTTTATACATACAGTTTGTTTGTTTGTTTGTTTTTTACACATGTTGAATTTTCAAGATAGTTTTCCGCTTCATTGAAAGATTACATGTAGCTACCGGCAAGCAAATAATACAAAACTCAATCTTCTAGGAATATCACAAATTCACATTCATAAACAATGATGTGGGCAAGAACATTTATGCACATACAAAATAGCGTATGCGTCTATTTGATAAAAAATACACCTGAGAATGTAGCATCAGTATGGGATACTCTGCACACATCACTACCCCATGACATACATGACTGCAAACATGATGCCAGTCCCAGAAGAAAGTACTCCCACATCCCTTTGTAACTTATAGAATTCTGTGTTGCCTAGCATGGGACAAGTAATAACATAGGCAATATGGAGTTACAATAAGACATCATTAAAGTGTGTGTGTGTCAACACACACTTTTCTGTTTTTCCTGAAACTCATTCTTTCTTTCTTTCTTTCTTCTTTCTTTACCAGTGAATTTGTCAGACACTTTTCTCTGACACTATTATACATAGAAACTTGGCATGATTGTACATCCATACAAGGAGTTGGACCTTTTTATGAAGAGGACTGAAGATGTTTAAAATTATGCAAATTAGGGGCATTTGAAATTTTAAATCTTGAATATCCTCAAAAGTATAATAGATAGAGATTTCATTCCAACTTCTGCTAGAGAGTTACTGGTGCATATAATAATTTGAAACAAAAGTTGTAGCAATTTAAATTATGCTAATTAGCAGCATTTGAAATTTTAAATCTTGAATATCTTCAAAATTATAATAGATAGAGATGTCATTTCAACTTCTAATAGAGGGTTATTGACCATTGCGCATGTAATAAGTCTAAAACAAAAGTTGTAGCCATTTAAATTATGCTAATTGGCAGCATTTGAAATTTTAAAACTTAAATATCTTCAAAACTATTGTAGATAGAGATGTCATTCTGACTTGTATTCGGCGGTTATTAACCATTGCAGATGTAATGCATTCAAAAAGAGTTGTAGAAGTTTAAATTATGCTAAGTAGCAGTATTCGAAATTTCCAATCTTGAATATCTTCAACACAATATTAGATAGAGATGTCATTCCAACTTCTACAAGGGGATTGTTGACCATTGCGCACCTAATGAATAAAACACAAAAGGTGTAGCAATTTAAATTATGCTAAGTAGCACCATTAGAAATTTTAAATCTTGGATAACTTCAAAGCTATAATAGATAGAGATGCCATTCCAACTTGTACTCCTGTGTTATGGACTAGTTGTAGGCCTACATTGCCATACCAATATGCTTTGAAGACACACACACACACACACACACACACTGATTTGCTATGCAGTAAATCATCTTTTCTAGTTTGCTCCCGCACTTGCTATCACAGGCGCTCGTAACGTTCAGTCAGTCAAGCTTCCGTGCTAATATACGCGGGGGCGGGGGGGGGGGGAAGGGCAGGAGAAGTAGTAAAGAGGTTGGACCTGGAACATCTATGCGTTGAATAACCCACAGAGGGCCATATATGCAATGAAACATTGTGTATTCATCTGTGCAGTCAATTATTTGTGCTAATAAGATGGTGGCGGATGGGCCCTAAACCACAACGTCGTCACATGGAGCTCCTACATAGATAGGAGCTCCACGTGACGACGTTGTGATTTTAGGCCCATCCGCCACCATCTTATTAGCACAAATAATTGACTGCACAGATGAATACACACTATTTTATTGCAGATATGGCCCTGTGTGGGTTACTTAACGCATAGATGTTTCAGGTCCAACCTCTTTACCCGCCCCTCCCCCGCGTATATTAGCACAGAAGCTTGACTGACAACGTTACGAGCACCTGTGCTTGCTATGGCCTCTCGCTCGCTGCGCTCACTTACGTGTACCGCAGTCACTGGGGTGGCCACACTGTACACACTGGTGGTAGTTGTCGGAGGCGCACTGACAGCCGCCCGCCTCACAGCACGCGCAGTCCTTGCGGTTGTTGTCAAAGTAACAGGTGCAGCCAGTAAGAGACCTTGTCCATATATCTGTCCTCAGTATTTCCAATAACTCTTTGTCGTCAGAATCTAATAAGGTAAAACGTAAATACTGATGAAACACAAGAACATGGCGACAAACTGATATTTTCACATTTTGTCGTCTCCACTCTTTGATTCTGTTTTCCAATTTAGATCAATAAATGTTTGAGACATGGAGTTTTATGCTATATTCTCCATTAAATCGAATTAAATTTTCAAAAAATTGTCACTGTCAGCCGACATTGCTTCAGATATTTTCACAATGTGTAAAAGCATTAGGAAGTAATGGAAAAAAAAGGTGGACTACTTCTTGCTTTGATGCGGGCTCCTTGGCTTAAGTGTGATATCATTCTTACAATGGTCATGTGATAATTAGCTTTCTTTCGTGTCTCCATGTGAGCCAGGCCTACCAAGTACCGTGGGCTGAGGTGTTCCCCACGTGGACAAATAGGAAACAGTGTGAATTGGCTTGTGCCATGAAAATATGAATACTCGGTTAGCCACCCGGTGGCGATAGCTATTCCTTTTTCTTTTAACAGTGGGTGATTGGAGGGTTGGGGGCAGGGGCATATTGACGGATGGGGGGGGGGGGAGGATCAGGCTTACGCCCCTCCAAAAAATCTTGTCATGCTATGGTCAGACTTGTCTCGACAAGCAAATCTTCCACACAGGAAGTTGAAACGGTGTGATCGATTTACTTGCTTGTTTGATGTCACTGAACACTAAATGCGGCATATCAATGGCTGCCTTCCACTATGTCCGGTTTCCGTTTTCATCACAAGATGGTAGCAACTACTTCCGGGTAGTTCAGGCATAAGTTTTCAGGTGGGAAAGGGGCAGATTGGCACTAGTTATGTGTGGGTGCCAGCCCAGACATACTGATTTCTCAGAATTCTTACTTTCTTTCTCCTGCTCCTCCGTGTTATTTCCGCCACATAATCTGTCCGGAGCTTTTCTCACACACCGTACAAGCTATAACGTTTAAACTTGGCTTGGTAACAGAGTAAGTGGGGAAGGTGTCTCTCTGATTTGAAATAATCGACATGTTTAATTTAATGCAAGTTAGGGCTATTTAATAATATTTTATATTTTCAATATCTTGGAAACTATTACACATAGTTACACGGTTCCAAATGTTACCAAAAAGTTTGTGAGAATGGGCTATCACATGGACCTATTGTCAGATTTATGCAGCATTTCAAGCTGTTCTCATTTTGAAGAACCCAGACAGATTTGCTGTGAAGCAAATCTTTTCTAGTTCATATTTATGGGGGTACAGTGTCAAATGACTTACCTGTCAACACTTTTTGTTAAGACACACCATGGAATTTTTTTCTACAAGTGCTAAGATGTGTGGATTTTTTTTATTGGTTGATAGTGTCGGTAAAAAAATGGCTGGATTGTCAACCGCGTTGTTCTTGCCAATCTCGGGCTTGGCAAAAAAAAGCATAGTGTCACCTTTACAGTTAAGTATACATGTATGTATGTATATAGTATGAACACTTAACTGTCAATAAATATCAGAATATGGTGAAGTAAATGTAACACAGATAGCTTTATTTATTAACTAATAAACGTTTAGCCTAATACAGTAAAACTTGTTTTCAGAGACCACTGTGAGGAAAGACCCCCTGCCTTTTCAGACCATGTTTACCATATCCCTTTTGCCATCTTTCCCATGTTATTGCACAACTATTGAGAGACCATCTGCCTTGTGTGACCACCTTTTGGCGTGCCCCAGGGGCAGTCTCTCAAAACAGGCTTTACTGTATCTTGAAAAAGTAACATTTGGGTTGTGCGCAGCTAATTTAGCTCATGTGGAAGCCCAGAAAAGCAAAGGGGTACCTAAGATCTGAACATTATGTATTCGTTGAATTATTGATTTTGGCCGATAGTTTCCTTCGTGTATTAGCCTGAATTTAAAATTGAAATTTTAGGAAAGCTTGTAGAAATCCATAAATTTTTTTTTAATGAAATAGTGTTTAACGCTGCACCTACCGTTGTGAGCTGCAATGTTTGAAACACGTCTTCACAGGGACAACGTCCATTATCTTTTTAATTATTACCCTTGTTTTGTCATTGCTTGAATAAACGTTTTCCGAGAATGTTTCCGTGCGAACCCAGTTATTTTGTGTTTCCATGGGTTATTTTTTCTTTCCTTCTTACTTCCCTTTTTCTTTACGACCAAATTTGTCCGGAATTTTTATCGGACATTATTTTTCTGAAAAAAACCGCCAAACTTGCCATGGTGACTGACCTACCAGTGAAATTGTGCATCTGGTACGGAACAGTTATGATGTTTAAAGTTATGCAAATTAGGGCCATTTAAAATTTCAAAAGCTCCATATCTCCCAAACTATTGCAGATCGACACAAAATTTCAATGTGCATGTATAGATTTAAGACACCGTCAATGTAATGGACAGAAAATGAAAGTTGTAGAATTTCAAATTTTACTAATGATGGGCATTGAAAAATCTAAAAGTTGAATATGTCAAAAATATTATAGATAGAGATGCCTTTCCAACTTCAATTTATAGGTTTGTGGCAAAACCGCATCCAATGAGCCATTAATCATGAACCAAAGTTGTAAGATTTTAAGTTATGCAAATAAGGTGAATGCGCAAAATTTAAATCTTGAATAGCTTCAAAACTATTATACATAGAGATGCCATTCTAACTTCGTCTATTTGTATGTATGTCACATAGCCGCATCCAATGAACCATAAACCAAAGCTGTAGGCTTTTAATTTATGCAAATTAGGCATATACACAAACTTAAAATTTTGACTAGTTTCAAATCTATTATAGATGGTTGTGTCATTCAAACTTCAGCTTATAAGTTTGTGACATGGTCACATCCAATAAACCAAGAAACAAAGTTGTAGCATTTGACTTTATGCAAATTAGGCTAATACACAAAATTTAGATTATGTTGAACAATGGCAAAGTGTAGCATTTCAAAGGCACCCAGGCAAATTTGCTATGAAGCAAATCTTCTTATCTAGTTATTTAACTGATACTGATATTGTAATGAACAGTGTCCAATAGCAATTCCAACTTCAGCCCTGAGACCTATGAGACAGGACCCAGCTTTACATTTACAACCCCTCTCCCCTGTTTCTTGGATAATATTTCCAAACCTTACGCAATTATAGAGGTTTTATTTTCAGCATCATGCATCTATGTTCTTTGTCTAAAAAAGGGTTTTAAGTATAAAAAAATCGGATGTTTTAAAACATTCTTGAGGTTAACGGAAAACAAATCCACCTTTAGCTGGAAGCCAGTTCTGTTTGTATACGATGTACTGACAGACAGAATGATTTCTGTGATCTGTGGTTAGCAGGGTAAAAAGTGATACTGTAAGTGTTAATGGCCTCCTGATGGTCCAATTCACCTGGAAGGAGGTCTGTTTGACCTTATTGATAATGGACTGTCCATCACAGATCATGTTTCTGTACAGACGCTGACTGACTGATGGTGTATGTGAAGCCTGAATTTGCCATAATGACGCCTGAATGTTCATGGGTAATCACATATATATACCAAAGAGAGCAACATAATAAACAATAATGAGATTTTCAGTGCAGACTTTTTAATAAATACTTTTCTTTTGAAAGCTCATCAAATTGCACCATTTTATGTCCTGAAAATGCAAACTTTCTCGGAGAAGCATGCCTTCAGACTTCCTAGCTGTGCTTCCTACTTTCGCTGTTGGCGATGTGGAACTTCCATACAACGCAACGCACCCCCTCTGCCCCCCCCCCCCCTCCGCAACCCTTACCCAACAGAAAATCCTGTATCCGCCCCAGACGCAGAACAACCAGAAGTTCTTGTACGTTTGTGTTTCTCAAGAGGTATTCATGTTAACTGCGATCTTGTGGTGCCCTAGGCTGCAGCAAGGAACTTGATTGAATGCCAAATTAGCTTCCATAACAAAGTGACTTGAGACAGCAAGGAGCAAAAAAGTCATTATACTAAGCTTTAATACATATGAGATGCCACATATATTTAGAAAGTTGCAGCTGTTTTGGTAGAAAAGGTGTTATTTCTATTTGCTCAGTAACATAAGTGGTACAAATGGCTGCCTGATGGCAGAGGGATAGTTATGTTGCCTGGTAACTGAGTGGGCCAGAGCAGGTTTGCAGTTAATGAACTTCGAACGTGAACACCTCCTATTACACCCCCATCCTTTTAACATTCTTCTGAGTAGTTTCAAAGAAATAGTACCTGTATGACAGAAAGGAAAAAATCATTTTTAATTGAATTAATATTTCACTCTCTGGTTACATATTTTAGTGTAAGAAGCCTACCTCTGAACCCATAAAGTTCGAACCTGAAGCCGACTTTGAAGAATACTGTATGCGGGTAAATCCTGATGAATCTGGCCGTGACAGGGGTGTTAAACATCTTATGCCAGCAGTGGTGCCTGACAGACCCCTGGTCATTGTTTCCCTCAAACAGCTGTAAAAATATCACAAATGACGGGTGTAAACGTGATGGTTTCTGGCTAAATAGCAACGTTATTCAGGTCTCTGCCAATGAAATACACACACACACACACACACACACACACACACACACACACACACATTACACTACATTTGAGTAAAGCCTATCTTTTATGTAACAAGCATCTTACAAAATTGCCAAACAATGCGAATCTCCTAATCGGTATCAAACACATTAGTCACATTTCTATTCGCATTAAAAGGCACGAACAAAAAGGTCACAGTTCCCATTCAAAGATTTGAAGCATGTTTTGAAAAATACCTTTATTAAAAAAGTCTCATCTGAGAATAAAATTCTAAAAAAAGCACTATTCGGTCAATTCATGTTAAAATATATTTACTCCGGGGCATAAAGGAGATGTTATTTAAATAGACGTAAGAAAAGTAGTTACATATTTGCGGGAGCTGTTATCTTTGAGGAACTGGAAGTTGATGCCGTCCAAACTGACGGCCACAGTGTAGTCCTTCACCCAGGCCATGAGAGTGCCATGGCCTTGGGTACCGATGCCATGCATTTTTGTGGTCCGGCCAAGGTCAACCTAAGAAAAACAGAGGATACTTCATGGGCTCTTGGTTGCTTGAATAAATTAACCACGGGGTACTAATACCTCTCACCTGCACATATAAAGCGCATTTTCATCAACTGACGGTTCATTATCAGTGGTAATTTCTATCGAAATTATATTTACTAAATTCCGAGACCTTTTCCTGCTTGTTTCGCCATCTCAGTTTGAATATTTCAACGACTCACCATTGGCTGTTACTGTTATTCTTATTGTTATTAGTAGTAGTATTGGCTGATACATATTCACACTTTTTCATCAGACTGATCAAATTTATACGTAAGGGTAACATACATACACCCGGATCAACCTAAGAAAAACAGAAAAACATAACTGCGTCCCTGGTCTTACCTCGATATACTGTATATTTACGGGACTGGGCGTGGAGTCGGTGCTCCAGCCCCCTTGTCTGTTCAGCCGTGCATGCCACGCCTCATTGCCCGTACTGAAGGACGATGCGAAAATCAAGCGGTCGATTATGGCACCTGTGTCACAAGAGAGTGAATTCCACTGACGGTTTTGTGTCGTGGCAAATATTCTACTCGGACAAGTTGACAAATGAAAGTTTCCAGGTCAAAAACGAGGGAAATAAAAAATAAACACAATAACTTGATTATGAGTAACATATTTGTAAACTCAAATTGCATTCAGACCAAGACGCAGGCAACAACACTCATCAACGTCTCATATATGAAAAATTTGCGTTGACATCAGGGTATCAGCCCGACAAGGTTTGGCTTTACGTTCTGTTTTGAAATAATGGAAGGTTACACAAATCCAGACTATCATCCAATGTCTAATCATCAAATACTTCTGCCAGACAATTTCAATCTAAGCAAAAGCTTACCAAGCGCCAAATATGATGGTTGAAAGCTTGTGGTATGCTGTATTTTATCTGTCTCAGCTGTGAAAGACTTTGCCTCCAAAGCAGACCCAAGCTGCGTATTTTGTCTACTCCGCAAGTGTAGTAACACGGAGCTTGGTCTGCTTTGCAGGCAATGAAGGACAAGGTTTCATTAAAATGTTCTTAGGGATGGTTCAACATTTTCATCATTTTTGAATTAGTACTTACAGTATGCAAGGGGGGAGGGGGTTAAATGGGTCTGTACACTTTCACAGGATATGGAAAATGATGGTCAATTTTTGGCCTGTTTTGTGCAATTTTGCTATGATTTGGGGTGAAAATCATCATATTTAAAGTACTAATTTGGAGGGAGGGATGGGGGTCATGAAATTTAGTACCCTAAGTACTAATTCAATAAATGATGATAATGTTGAACTATCCCTTACCAGATTCCATGCCAAGGCCCTTTGGCAGGTGTTTGAATTCATATGGTTTTGGCTTGAAATACAGGTCATCGTCCCCACTCTTCTTGGGTACGTGCACAGCAGTGTAGGATGTGGCATCTGCGGGAAAATGTCACTTTAATAGCTTGAGCTGCTCACAACAATAACAGAATAAAATTTGAATTTGTCACTATCTGTCAACTGCAAGATTTGAGTGCATATCCATTTGAAATATATTAGGTGCATGTACCAGTGACGGATTTAGCTTGGGGGGGGGGGGATGCGGGGGAGTGACAGAAGTAGACAAAGAGATTGGGACGTGGGCCGAAGGTGCTTAGTCTAACGGGGGGGGGGGAGGGAGGGTACGAGCGCATCCTCCCTGGAACATTTTAAACCTTGCATGCAAATTGGTGCATGCTGCTGTATTTTGGAGACATACAGATCCATGTCACAAGTCAATGGCTTTTTAGACTTTATCAAGATTTTATGAAAATCACAAGCATGTCAGACGTGTCTGATGAATACATTTTGAGGTCCAATGCAAACACAAGGAACGCGACCCGTAATATAGAGCGCACGTTTTTTCTTAAAGACAGGACATGCAAATATGAGCCAGATCAGAAGAAAGTCAGTGTTTGCAGTTGCAGACAACGCCACATGTAAAAGTGTTTAAACAGTGTACACAAAATCATCACCCGCAGCAAGGAGGGTAGACCATCCTTGCATGCAGGCTTAATTACGCAAAGGTATGGTGCTTTATAGGCTTGAAAATTTATGACCAGATTTGCTTGATCAAAGCCATATCGGAAAGTTTTAAAAGAAACATGTAACAGCAAAATGTAAAAGAACCTTAGACAGAATTTCTAGTATGAAAACATTTCCACGCCAGTTTGAAGACATTTATAAGATATAATGAGTCAGTCTCACACAGGCTACCGGCCCTTAGTAGAATGAGAAGTTTTTAAATGCAGCAGAACAAAAAATGATTTCTCAACTTCGCTACTTCCAATCGGGGCGGAGGGGGTGGATCCTATTAACCGAAGTATCTCAAATTTGGAAATCTATCATTATCTGCATAACATAAAGCTTCCATAAGATTTTCTAGCAGGGTTTCCTTGTGTTGTCTGTCCTGTCTTTTCATAAGGTCGAGAAAACACTTCAAACAAAGATGGTCAAAAAGAGAAATGTTATCTTATAAATAACTGGTCTGGTCTTAGTAGCACATCAAGGGTACACTTAAGAATTAAAAGGTCAGGGGGTAATTATACATTCTCTGGCGTATTTTTTGTTAACTACATGAATTGCTTTATGAGATAGAGGTTTTGATTTTTTTCATTCAAATGTAATTAAATTTTTGACGGAACGTTTTATTGCCCTATAAATATTATGTCTGATGATAGCAGACAAGCAAAGTAAACTGACGTCACCAACAGGGATCCATAATACATCTCTCTCTCTCTCTCTCTCTCTCTCTCTCTCTCTCTCTCTCTCTCTCTCTCTCTCTCTCTCTCTCTCTCTCTCTCTCTCTCTCTCTCTCTCTCTCTCTCTCTCTCTCTCTCTCTCTCTCTCTCTCTCTCTCTCTCGCTATCTATCTATCTATCTATCTATCTATCTATCTATCTATCTATCTATCTATATATCTCTCTCTCTCTGTCCGTAAATAGGTCCGTCTTCTGACTTGCGGGTGATATAAGGAACAGATGTGTTCATGTTAGATTGAATACCATGTGCTATTTGGTTTATTATTGCTGAAGTGTACCAAAAATACTTATAAGACAACTGACTGAAGCATTATCTCCTTGCAAATTTCATTTCATGTTCATGTTCATGTGAATTATTTCTCATTGCATTGTCTACAAGAGACACAAGCACATATGAAAAAGAGATAAGACTTACCTCTGCTTACTCTAGCCCGACGGATGACTGAAAGACAAACAAGCAACATTTTGAAATGAATGAGCACAAGTGGCTGAAAATAGGTTGTGTATATGACTTGTTTAAAGCTGAATACATGTACTTTTACGAGCAAAGTTCGCGCAAATCGTGTCCGGTATTGCTGCAAATGATGTCTGAATTATTGATAAGTGATAAGCACAGCTCAGCCGGCATGACGGGTGAGCCGGCACACCCTCCAAAAAATTAAATATCTGGTTATTTTTTATTCTCTGACATTAACTGCGCCGGCAGCACAGCCGCCGAATAAAATAAAAAAGACAATGCACCGAAATTAATATTCGCAATTTCATATATGTGGAAGCAGACTTATATGTTTCAAGTATTTGTAAATCTGGCATATGCGGGAGCAAATTTAATGTCTGTTAAAACTTAAAATTATTAAAACCATAAAACTTTAAAGGGCATGTTCATGACATATGAATGTAGTTTTATATACATACATATATATATATATATATATATATATATATATATATATATATATATATATATATATATATATTAATGAAAGCTCCAAAATCGGTTCAACAGGTCAGCTGCCAGCTCGAGCCACCTCAACTTTCTATGTCAATAATTCAGAATTTCTCTAACGGCTCCCATCGCCTGTGTGGATTGCAATAAATTAGGTACAGGATAGCTCTATATTTGTAATACCATTGTAGTTCAATTAAAAACCTAGAACAGTCCATACATAGCTGGAATGACCGCCATGTGTTCGCCTGTTGCACAGATTCAATCTGTGTTTTAACATTAATCGTTGAAGTTTCATCTCGTTTGTAAGAGAATACTCAAACCAAATCTATGTGACTTTCATCACAGCACATGGGGGGATTTTTTTCCAAAACGAGAAAGTAAACTTAGTAAAATAAGATGAAGCAAATATATACCAGAACATGTAGACGTTACGATATCATTGGCCATTATCTGTAGTTGTGTGAAATCTCTTGCCATGAATACTTGGTGTTCGTTGCTTGCTATAGCTTCCAGTTCGTTCTGATCGGCATTTTTGATCCCCAGTGCAGTAACCATAATACCAGACATGTGCACTTCCTTGGCTTCTTTTGCCGTGCGGCTTGGGCGGGTAGATTTCCCGTCAGTCATCACAATTGCCAACCTTACAAACACCAGAACGAAACCCAAATCTGGTGTGAAAAACTTTGCCAGGGATCACAATAAGTTTCATTATATGAAACAATACTCTCTGAACACTCCATATAGGGAAACAAATAAACTTTCTTTGAATCTATGACCCCCCCCATGGATTTTTTTTCTTTGTGAATCGTTTACACGCAAACAGAAGCTTCCCGTCTGCAATAAAAACGCTAGTTTTATCATTTGTGTTCAGCAAGAAATTCCAAAAACGACTTTATTGAAGATTATAATTTACGGGCACAGTGGTGGAAAACAAACAACTGCAGCCACAGTAATCCTCATTATGACATTCGACACCTGTCTATCAACACCTTTTTGGAGGGGGGGGGGTCGATATTAAGGGTGGGCACCTTCCGCATTGGTAACCACAAATACCTGAAACCTTCAGCGATAGTATGATGAAATTCCTGCGGAACCTTTCCCTATTCCTCTATCATACTGTCTCCTGACCACTGCACAGTTTGAGGTTGCATCGGGCACCCTTTCATACATCGCTACAACATTTCTACGCATATTCTGGAAAAGGAGTAGGGACATGTTCTACTGTTGTCTGGTAGACATACCAATCTCTGTCTTTCCCCCAACTCCACAAGCCTATTATAGATAATGCGGAACTTGGTCTGCTTCGGAGGTAAGTTCTTTAGAAACTTTCACATCTTCATCAAGAACATGCATCGCTATGACAAGAAGTTGTACAGATAAATTCTCAAATGCTAACGAAAATAACATATCCAAGGGTCAACAAAGTGGGCCTTGCGGGTCAAGCAGTCAATATGCAGAACATCTATGAGCCATTACCATGCTATTATGTGAAAAATGTCTGGCTCTCATCTGTATCAGTGATCCATGATTAGTTTATCAAAGGCCACGGTGTGTGTTGACCTGTCCATGGAAAATGCATATTAAAGATCTGTGGCTGTTTTATCAAGAAGGGTACCTGCGTTAGCATTCGTACTCTTGACTTATTTTGATCGCATTAAAGTTTGCATTCAAACTTTCAGAGATGGTTTTTGGACAAATTATATATGCTTCAATTTTTTGTATCTCTTCCTTAAAGTGACACTTGCAGCATGCTGCTATACCGTGGCTTCACAATGCACCGTATATGACCGTTCATCTCTTACTTTGGTACACCCTTTCTGACAGCTGTGGAAGCGAACACCTTGGTGCGCAGGTCCTTGAGAGCCTTGTCTGTGTACGTGACTCCGCCTGAGTACTTGATCCCGTCGATGGCTTTCAGCAAAGACGCCTTGTCGTTGTTGTCACTCAGTAATAATTCCACCGAAGAACTGAAACAATGGCAAGAAGATTCGACTCACAGGATTTCAGAGATTTCCTTGTTGGTCTGGCTCGTAAAATTTCAATAATTGACTTCTTGTTCAATAAGAAAATTCAGCAATCCTGCGTCCGGACAAAGAAGAAAAAACCTTATGCATGTATGTACCACAAATAATAATAATAATAATAATAATAATAATAATAATAATAATAATAATAATAATAATAATAATAATAATAATAATAATAATAATAATAATAATAATAATAATAATAATAAAATCTCCCGTAATGCAATTGTGATATCAGAGGCTTAATTTTTTGTGGAGAACATTCCGTCTTCCATATCCTTGGCGATGCAGCTTCAAATACTTCCATTGAGATTCTTTGTTCAAAAGGCAAACCTCATCAAATGTCACAAATTACTAAGTCAAGTAGGCGTGTGTCTTTGTTTCCAGTCCACGGCAGACGAAACAGCTCAGCGCGTCATTCATGGCGAAGTTGCAAAGTAGTCGAGAATTAAGCGCCACTTTTTACTTTAATTGTTTGGACAACATAAGTTGACTGCCTATCTTATGACTGTTAAACCGAGCATTTTTTTATGTTAAAGGGTAATACTAGCAAATGTATCACAGAGTCCATTTCTCGCTATTACTTGCACTTCCGGTCTTCTACCGCAGACTCGCAGGAAACCCAGTGAAGTCCCCATGTTGGCCTTCATTTGCATTGAAGGAAACCGCGTATGCTAAAACATAATTTTGGGGAGAAATCGGCTGTAAGACTACACATTCGCTTTATGCAAGCAGGTTGAATCACAGGCGTTCGTAACTTTCAGTCAGTAAAACTTTCATGCTCATATACGCGGGGCGGGGGTGGGGCGGGGGTAAAGAGGGTGGACCTTAAACATCTGTACATGCAATAGCCAACATAGGGCCTTATCTGCAATAAAGTATTTTGTATTCATCTGTGCAGTCAACCATTCGTGCTCATAAGAAGGTGAAAAGTGGGCCTAAAACCACAACGTCGTCAGATGGAGCTGCTACAGAGAAAGGTTTGAAACGAAACTCACATCTGGACCACAACACCGCTTCACGTTTGACGTCATTTCTCCGTTTCTGTACATACCAACAAGCTGCAGCTCACCAGTTAATTCCAAAATTATTTTTCACAGGTATAACACTGACAATCCGTTGAAATCCACATACATATATAGCAACACGCCTAAAATTGTCGCAAATGTTCCATGAAAACCATTTAGGGCAAAAAGGCCGACATTCCAATGCCAAATTTAAACGGGTATCCCATCCTGAATAGAGTTCCTTCCTTGGCATTAGCCCTATGACAACTGTTCTCAATCGTCAATCAAACCGTATTCTTTGACCCACTCGCGTTTTAATCCTGTGTTCATTTCCACAAACCGTGAAACCTGACCAAACTTAATTCCGCCAGTCTTTCTCAATGTATCCAAGTTTTTTGCGGCCATACTTTTGACTGGACACAGACTGGTAGCCCAGCTGCTCTCTGATTGGTTACACGGACTTTCAGCCCATGAGAGCAGCTGGGATACCAGTCTGTGTCCGGTCAAAAGTATGGCTGCAAAACAACTTTGATGAAGAGGAGAAGCACTGACGAAATCAAGCTTGGTCGGGTTCGCGATTTGTGGAAATGAACACTGGCTAAAAACGCGAGTGGATCAAAGAATAGGGTGGTCATCTTCACGGGGAGTTTAAACAGCTGTGTTGACAGAATGAACTGAACTAATATCTAAACTGAATTTATCCATGAATCTTCCAAACATATAGGATGGTGAATCCCACACTGTGCCGATATCCGTGTCACTGACATCATCGAGTAGTGCCGTCCCCACAAATTTGTGAGGTCGCACTACCATTTGGGATTCACCACGCTCAAGATTGTAAAAACATACAACACGATGACAAAAGTACTGAAATGTGTTCCTGAGAGCACGATTACGACTGACACTTGGCCTGTTGATCACTGAGCACACTGAGTATTTAAGGTTTGGTTTGTTATAGGCGAGCGGCCAACTCCCAAAAACAGCCATATTTTAGGAGTTTAATTACCCCACCGTACAGAAATATACAACATGTCCTAAATTTATCTTTAGCTTCTGGAGATAATATTTCGGCATGTTGTCCTTACTTCTGGTTATTTTAAGGGGAAGAAAACTAAGCATACATACAAGTATGTATTTACTCTGACGATTTCACATTTTCTGTATTTTGTACTGTATTGAAGCCATGAAACCCAATTTTAGAGCATTATTAATAATAATGTAGTGATTTTATATTACAGTCACCACTATTGTAGGATTCCTGCAATCCCTAGTGTAATAATGGTAATATGTTCACACACCCCTGCCATTTTTTTTCTAATTTCGATAATTTGTTGAAAATCATTAAACTGACAACAGCATCATGTAGTGACCAAATTTGGCTGATATTAAGAATGGGTACATCCGTACTGAGTTTTCAGAGAATCTAACATATGGTTTGGAAGCAAGAAGTCGAAAAGGAAAACGCACACAACTACAAAACAAGAAGACTGTGACAGTACTGTGCTTAGCTGACCCTTCATGAACAAACAGGAGTGATCAATGCCACTTTGTAAACAGCTTTCTTTGACCCTTCCACAAGGAACATTTCGAAGCAATTGGCCAAGTAATTTTAGAGATTTTTTGAGATTTTGCTAAAAAAAATCAGGCGGTGCTGAACAAAGTAAGAACTAGGAGTCTCTGGGAGTGTCCCCGTGCGATATCAAAACCATCGGGCTAGCGGTTTTGGAGAAGATTTTATAAGATTTGCAGCTTAATCTGAGTGCTGGTTCTGGAGAAGAAGTCGAAAATAGCGGAAACACACAAAAATCATAAACAAGTGGATGTTGATAGTCCTATGCTCAGCTGACCATTCCTGAACAAACTGCAGTGCTCAATGCCACCTAATGTACAGGTTTCTTTGACCCTACCACAAGAAACATTTCCACTAAGTTTCAGCATGATCTGAATGCCGGTTTAGAGCAAATGTCGAAAATAGCACAAACACATTAATCTTTATAAAAAAAGTTGTTGTTTTTTTTAAATCAGAGCTCCACCTCCTAAACAAATTAGGATCTAGGGGTACCTAGAAGTGCCCAATTCTAAGCAATTGGCCAAGTGGCTTCAAAGACGATTTTTTTTTAAGATTTTGCCAAATATCAGGTGGTACTGAACAAATTAAGAAATATGTGTCTCTAGGAGTGTCCCTGTGTGAAATCAAAGCAATCGGGTGAGCAGTTTTAGAGAAGAAGATTTTTACGATTTGCAGCTGAATCTGAGTGAGTCAAAAATAGCGAAAACAGAGACAAAAAAATCATGAAAAATAATATAAAATTGCAGCGGCACCCGATGAACAAATTAAGGACTAGGAGTCTCTAGGAGTGTCCCTGTGGGATATCAAAGCAATTGGGTGAGCGGTGTTGGAGAAGATTTTTTAAGATTTGCCCCCCCCCAAAAAAAAATCCAAAAAATCACTGGAGCACAACCATTTGAACAAATCTGGTAGAGACCCACCCAATGTACATTACCACCAAATTTGAGGTCAATCTGGATAAAGGTTTCGGAGGAAAGGTCGATATTATGAGTTAGCGTTAGAATGCTCATTGACTTACATGGGAAAGGTGCATTTATTTATAAGTAATTAAATTTAAAAGATATCGTTAAAAATAAGGAATATACAGCAGTGGCATATAGTGAACAACTTTATTTGACCCTTTCACAAGGACATATCCACAAAGTAGTACGTAGTAATCAAAAGGAAAGCTGAATTTACCGCTAAGTATCTGAATTGAAAAAAAAAATCGTTAAAATCGACAGCAGTGCCATCTTGTGAACACCCATTTTTGACCCTTCTGCAAGGAACTTATCCACAAAGTTTCACCTTTATCCGAGTGGCGGGTCTAGAGAAGAAATCAACAACAGCAAAACCACGCCAAAAATCATTAAAAAATAGGGAAAAAATCACAACGCCACCCGGGGAAAAATAGGAACTAGGAATCCCTAGGAGTGTTCTTTGTGAGATGAAAGCAATAAGGCGAGCGGTTTCAGAGTAGAAGATTTTTAAAGATTTGTCCCCCCAAAAAGAACAAAGACAATTATAATAAAAAAATATATAAAATCACTTGAGCGTAAACCATGGTAGAGACCCATCCAAGGCACATTCCTACTAAGTTTGAAGTGGATCTGACTGGCACTTTATTTTAGAAGAAGTCGAAAATGGAAATGTTGACGGACGACGCACGGACAACGGACGGAAAACCATAAGATAAGCTCAGCTGACTGACAGGTCAACTGAGCTTAAAATAATAATAAAAAGAAGTAGAAGGAGCAGAATCGTAGCATCACATGGTGAGTAAATAAAGGTGTAGGAATCATCGGAAGTGTCCCTATGCAACTTCCAAGTATGCAAGCAATTGGTGACGCGGTTTCCGTGAAAAAAAAATGCCAAAAAGGAGCAAAAAATTTAAACAAGATAAAAATCCCTGGAGGGTAATCATTTGGGCAAACATGGAGGAAACCTCCCAAGGTATATCCCCACCAGGTTTTAAGTGAATCTAGCTGAAGGTTTTGGAGAAGCCGAAAATATGAATTATTTATGTAATTCCCATTGACAAAATTAAAGTCAAAAGGAATGTATAAATAAACTGACAAGTATCGATATTAGTTCAAAATCAGGAAAAAACCCTGGCCACCTAGTGGACAACTGTGTTTGACCCTTCCACAAGGTATATTTCCACTAACCTTCAGAACAATTTAAGTGACTACTTTGAAGAAGTCGGAAATAGTAAAAACACACAAAAATCCGTTTGAAAAGTATTAAAACGCAGTGCCACTAGTTCAACTAATTTAAAGGGTCCTCAGGAGTGTGTGTATCCAATTTCGAAGCAATTGGCAAAGCAGTTTCACAGAAGATGATTTTTTAAAGAATTTTTAAAACATGAACCCTCCAGAATCCTTTTAAAAATCTAAATATCTCTGGAGCATGACCCTATAAACAAGTGTGGTTGAAACCGATCAAAAGTAAATCCTCGCCACGTTGGAAGTGCACGATTTTTGACAAGTCGAAAATGTGATTTGAGGACGGACGGATGACGGACCATCCTATAAACTCAGCTGATTGACAAGTCAGCGGAGCTGAAAAGAAAAGTGATGAGCCCGTTCTCGGCTGACCTTCAACTTATATAAAGTCCGACCCTGGTCTAGGGGTACTCAGAAGTGTTTCAACGCAATATTGAGGCAACTAACAATGCGGTTTAAAAAGAAAAGGATATTTTATGATTTTGCCATTAAAAAAGGGAAAATATTATAAAAATGTAAAAGCTAGTGATGTTTTCGAAGAAGTCAACAATGTAAACAACCATTGTAATTCCCATTGACTTAGACTGTAACCAACAGTAATGCATGCATTAACTGATAAAAACTCAAATTGAAAATTTTGTCCAGGGTCAATAGCATCACCACCTAGTCAACAATTTTGCTTCTCCCTTCCAGGAGGTAGAATTCAGTTTCAGAATAATTTTAGGGACACTTCTGGAGAAGTAGAAAATAGCATAAAAACACACAAAATTGCAAAAAAGGAAAAAAAAGAGCAAAGGCAGTGCCACCCGCTGAACAAATTCAGATTAACGAATCCCCAGAAGTGTCTCCTCGCAATTTCAAAGCAAGCGGCTAAGCGATTTTACAGAAAATGACATTTTAAAGATTTTGCCCCCCCCCCCCCGCGGATGAGACTGGAAGGTCACACAAGGGTATATACGTGATTGATCACATATATGCATGCCAAAGGATGTAATTGGTGAGCGGCATACCCCCACCATCTATTCTCTCGGTGTCGGCTTGTTCTGTCCATTCATTCTCTTGTGGCTCTGCTGTGCTAAATAGTATGGCATATGCTATCACAATGTGGAATTTAAGTCATAAGAAAACAGGAAGATGGGCTTTGTATGTAAATAATGATAAGATACTGGGGTAATAGAAGAGCACATGGTACTCGTTGCCTTTTCGACATTGTTGCCGACTTCAAGTAAAATGGTCCTTCCTTTCCTTAAGCCTGATTTTCACATTTCAAGTTTCACATTGTAGCATTTATTACCTGTCTAGGAGCAGAGAAGCATTATCTTAGTATGGAAAAATTAATTTGATGTATATTTGGTGCAGTGAAAGCAATGTAGATAAGATAGTTTGCTAACAAGCAATAGCAGATGGCACTAAAATGAACTTTTTTTGCCGAAAAAGGTGATGTTTAAAAGATGCCGTTTCCATGGCAACCAAATACAGGTAGGTGAGGACAACAGGGCAAAATAGTTTTAGGGGACCCTAAAGATAAATGAAAATCATGTTGTAGCTTTCTGTGCGGTGGGGTAATTAAATTCTCCAAAATAGTTCTTTGGCCGCTCGCCTATTATCCTTTCGCCGGTTCTGGATTTTGAACAGAATGAAGAACCTGACGACATAGAGTAAGGTTTATTCGAATTAATATTCGTTCAGAAAAAAAGTTGGACTTACCTGGTGCTGTATTTAATTACACCAACACGGACATTGGAGGGGGAAATTTGCAAGCGGTTCGTCACATTTTCTACAAATTCCAACATAACCTTGAAGTTGGATCTGCCAACACTGCCACTGCAGTCCAGGATGAAGGCGACCTCTGCACGCTGACTGGCCGGACATGCTGCAAGCATTCACTTGTTGGGCTCATGTAATCTGTTCGCACTAAGTAATGAAAATTGCCTGCGTAATTGAGGTTTAATGTTTCTTGACTATAATCAACTTATGATTATGGTGCGAAATGAAATTAATTTTAATCCGTAAACTTAGTCATGATTGTTTCGCATATACACACACAACCAAAAACAGGTTTCTCTTTTTACGGAGGGGGGATCTACACATTTATATTACCGTTAACACCAGCCCTAATTCGCACAAAAAGTAGCTATTGTCACTTTATTGGTCACTGTTGGTGAATAACAACATAAAAACTGCATTTTTATAATAAAGACACGTGTTATATATTCTTTTCATTGCATGCATAATACTTACATTCTTCTTTAATATTGGCCTTGACAATAGCTGAAAATAATGAAAAGGAAATATGTATACAACAAAACTAATCTTGTCAGAAATTTCATTTTAATATATTTATCTAAGATATTGAAGACTGTATATCAATTTCTTTTATCATAGTTTACTGTTGTCACGTGAATCACTCAGTGGGAAAATCCACACACGAATGCACGAGAAAAGCATCCAAATGAGACACGTCTGTTGCAATTAAAACCGTTTTTGTAGCATTGAATACAAGGGCGCTTGTAATGTGCAGCAAAGTAGTTACATGTCCCCTCCAAAGTTTTTTGTTTGTTTGTTTGTTTGTTTGTTTGTTTGTTTGTTTGTTTTTGTCTACGTATAACTTGTTTCTAAGCAGCGTATTTATATGCATCAGTACTTTTTGTAACATTTTTACCTTTGCATGTAGTTTTTGAAATCTTGTCTTCAATTGTTTTCAGATCTTTGAAATTCTTGACGTTGAAAACGTGGTCCTTGTTGCCAGCTATGTCTGCCAATTCCTTGTAAGATATTGTACACAGATTACGCAATTTTGTACATAGATTTTGCAATTTTGCACGGCATAGTTTTAATCCTTGTCTGCCAATCACAACAGATTTCGTACTCATTTGAATTAGTTGATACGTTCATATTCAATTCGCCCTGAAAATAACCTAGATCAACATCTTTCCACTGGGCGATTTGGGCGCTGCGCCCAAATCGGGCCGTGGAAAATTGTTGACTTAGTCCAAGACTTACTATACAGTTACATAATTAATCATATGCAGTATAGTTTGATTTGTTTGTTATAATATGATATATATATTTAAACGAAATAAACAACGTTCCATTGACACCGGGACAAAACATATTCGAAAGTTAATCAAATGTACAACGAGACCGAAAGGTAAAAACATTTGCTGAAAAAAATGTAAGTCCCGATTTAAGGCAAAATTTGTTTACAGCTGTATTATTTGTACCGATAATGTTGATTAGGCCTTGTTTTCTGGTTACATCTTTAGGTCAGGAAGAAAGCATCATAAATGAGCAACTTTCGGCACTGTACACTGAAAATGGTCTTAGCGTATTTCTACTGTCAGCCAGCTTTATTAAACATGTGTGAAAGTAGTGCAAATGTCAAATTTTCTGTTCATGACAAAATGTGTTTGAGAATGATGCATTGATATAACAATGATCTAAATTTTCGTGAAGTTAAGATATAAGAAGCAAATAAAGTCACCCGTATGAAACGTAAATGTTCCCCTCCGAATTTATTACCTGAGCATCAGCGCCCTTGACACCAATAGCCATTATGCTTATGCCCGCCTTTCTCGCTCTTTCTGCCTCTGCTTTAGTTCTGGAGGTAGCTGTGGACTTGCCGTCTGTGAGGATGATCGCCATCCTCGGAACACCTGGTTTGACAGATAATTAAAAGCTAAATCGCAACAGCTTTACTCGGAACTTTCGGTGCGCCGACTAAAGTCATTGACGCTCTCTGGCAACATAACCAGACCATCAGTTAGCCGGTACTTACTTGCCTAACAGAGATATTGGCAGGGAGATGATCCTAACAGTAGATAACGTGTTGCACAATATGTCCAGCAGGATTTTGATATTTTCTTCTTGCATATCATTAACCTTTCCTTGTAACCAACTCTCTTCAATTCATTAGCCCACTTTGTAGTGAATTGAAATCATTTGAGCAGGTAAATTTCGTGTTGCCAAATGCGTCAGGTAGTTACTTTTTTTTTTTTTTTTTGGAGAAAAGTACTCTGCACTAAAAATGTTGCTTGATAAATGCTTCCACTGTGACAAATAAAAAGACTATGGTCACCCACTCGGATAAACATGGTGAGACCCCATAAAACGTAGCACGCTTACAAATCCAAACTCAGTTTTGTCTGAGATTCATTCTAGCTATCGATGGGACCACTATAGATAGCAGCAGTCCCAACCATTTATCGGTAAATGTACATTTGCTTCAGTTTAAGAAAAAAGCCCGGGACCTGTGTAAATAAATATACATTTTTGCGCGCTACTACCAACTTACTCTCAGAAAAATATATAAAGTATTTTAGAGCATTCAGGCCAAAATGACATCTTTATGGTATCTACTTCAACACTACTGGCGAATAATGCAATGTTAATCATTTTCTTGTCCAAAATAGTTCCTAGAAACGTCTGTCTTTATGGAATGAAGCCAGGCAGAATAAGACTTTACAAACCTGGTCTTGTATTCCTATCTGCAAGCACCCGAGTCCTCAGCATCCTGAGAGCTCGGTCAGTGTAGGTCACCCCTCTCATGTATGGTGTCTGTCAGAGGCAGATTATGGAAAAATGTATACATGCTACACACATGCGTACAAGTGCATCTAAATACTACATGCATGATGCGGCCCACTTTAGCAGATTCTCCTGAATTATGCATAAGCGAACTTGACTTGAGCCTTTTTTCCTGAAGCATTTTTAAAGGGTAAAAAACTTTCATAAATATATGCCATTCTTTCATAAATATATATATATATATATATATATATATATATATATATATATATATATATATATATATATATATATATATATATATATATATATATATAACAATGATTTCTTACGATAAGGATCAATATTTAGGTCAAACTTGCAAGTTTTACAAATATCTCATTTGAAGATTATAATTTAATAAGCTTTCAAAGAAAACCCCTGGAGACGGCAATAAAAATTGTTCGGCTTTTGTCGACCATTTTAGATTGATAGGAATTAGAGAAAGAGACATATTCACCTTAACAACAGCTTGCTGTAACTTTTTCTTTGTGTGGTGCTTGTTCAAACCGAACAGTATTTGGGAGGTCGTGGAGTAGTATATGAGACCAACGCGGACTCTCTTCCTGTCCACGTTGAACTGGTTGACCAGTCTGCTGACAGTATTGAGCATGATCTTGTAATTGTTTATGCCTACGCTGCCGCTGGAGTCAATGATGAATACAATCTCCGCCTTCTGTGTGGTCTGGCAGTCCTGGTCAACCGGCTTATTTACTGCATCAACCATTTTTTTTTTTTTTGCTTTTTAACTCATTCCATACTGTGGTCACAGGCCTTGATCAGTGGTTCTGGTACTGCCTGGCAAGTCATGCTGCAGCTGCCCTTGGATGACTTGCCAGGCAGTGCCAGAACCACTGACGTAAGACTATAGGCATGTTGGTACTTGAACGAAAGCTCTAATCATAGAGAATTTAAATTTGCAATTGTCTCAAATCTAGGTAAATATATGGAAAAACCAGGGACTGGTATGGAATAAGTTAAGCGCAAAGCCATAACAAGACAAAAAGCCTTTGATCATTCGCATTAAGCTCACATTGCCGTTTATATAGGCTCTATCAAGCAGTTTGAACTCTATCTAGTTATATTTTAAGCTTATAAGTCGATTTAGCCTGAGTTGAGCTGTGTGTCCAAAATGAGTACTCATTTTGTCCTTGTACTTTCGCGAGATTTTTTCCTCTCTCTCTCTCTCTCTCTATCTCTCTCTCTCTCTCTCTCTCTCTCTTTCTCTCTCTATCTCTCTCTCTCTCTCTCTCTCTCTCTCGCTTTTGAAGTTCTTTGTAGATGTAGTATTGCATAGCTTGAAGCGGTCACTCATTATATCACCACATATCGTATAACTAATATACATAAACTACCAAATGTTCCGTCAGCTGATCAGTTCTTATGGTACCACACATTATATTTCTAACATATGTAAACTGCTTTATAGCATAAGATTATCAACATTTAATTTACCACATATTATATTACTAATATGTGTAACCACAGCGTCGCTTCACATGATTACTCTGTATTTTAGCCCACATTATATTACTAACATATGTAAACTACGAATCTATTGTGTCTTGAGCAACCCCTATATAACCCAACATTATATTCCTAATATATATAAGCTAATATGAAGCGTAAGGTGATCATTCCTTATATTACCACACATTGTGTAACAAATATCGGTAAAGCTACTGTATAACATGAGGTGATGACCCCTTATATCTTAACATGTGGTTGACCAATATAGGTTAACTAGTGCATAACCTGAGGTGACCGACCCTCATATTACCATATATTGTATTACTGCTGTAATGTACAGTTGAACTACAAGTACTACAGCAACACAGACATATTCATGATGCTGGACACATTCTTATTCAGAGATAGCTATAGCCCTTACCTGGTAGTTTTGGTGCTGGTGTTGGTGCCACGTACCTCCGCATAGAGGCCGGGTCAAAGCCCATTGATCGAACATTCCTGTACACTCCTGGCTTAAACGTTTTGTACTTTCCCCTGAAACTTGTCTCAGAGAAGAACTGCCATGACCGTTTTCCTGAGATACAATTGTGCATTGGATATGGAACCCGTGATGTGAAACTCGTGAAACATTGGGAAAACAATGGGAAAAAACAACTACTGCATAATTTTAGTTATATACAAGGATAATGTCTTTTTCCATATTGTTTTTAACATGATATATATATATATATATATATATATACATATATATATATACATATATATATATATATATATATACATATGGGGTCATTCTACGGTAATGCGTACTTTGCTGTCGCGCCATTTATAATGCTCCTTTCTGGAATATATCTGCCCTACAAACCAAATTATTTTCACTTTTATAAAAGCATATGTAATACAAATTTTAGTCCTTTTGAAACTTGTGCCTACTTATCTGTAACAACTTATTTGAAGGACTTTAACCGTGGGATTAGGCCCAAAAATACGAACTCTCTGTCACAAATCACGTATTTTTAATCAGTTCTACTTACAATAAAAGGCTTTAGGCAAAAAATGTAATGTTTGCTTTAAATACAAACATGGAAATGCACATATCATTAAGTTTCAGTAAAAGTTGATTTTGTGGGATACACAGGGAATAATTAGTTTAAAAACTTGTGTCCCTGGGTTGGCGGTCAACTCCTTAACGGGCCATAATTTATTCAGTAATAACGTCATGCATTATTAGAACGTGCTCCAGTAGGTGGTACTGACATAGCCTGTTGCTAAAATTCAAGGACGTGCAGGTAAAGTCATATCTGCTTTTGCTCTTTTTCACAATAACTCCCTTAATTTGCTAAACCCCCCCCCCCCCCATGTCTAAAAAAATGCCAGTCAACTCCGTTCAGATTTTAGAACTTGGATATAAATAGCAACCTAGATTGAAAAAATGCCATGCGGGAGATAGTAGAGACCATTCTGTGTGGGCATCGTGTAAGCAGTAATAATCGATTTTCTCACATCTTTGCAGGCTCTAAAAGTTTAAGGCATCAACTTCCTTACGACATGTTGGTGTCGACTCCGTTACTTAATGGGGTTGAATAATCAACTCCATTACATTACGGAGTTGACTTCAGCATCTGGATATATCTTTCATTTTGCATCTATATGCAATATACAGAAACCATAATATTTGTGCAAAGCACAGATATGTTACGATCAACATTAGATACCCTTGGTAAAAGGTCTCATCACAGTTAGCACAATCCGCAGATTATAGCTGAAGTGTATTGTTAACTGTGATTTCATTAATGACAGTGGTCATGCGTGGTATCAAAATTTGCCGGCATGTCACCATACTTTTGTGCTAAATTTGATAAGGAATTTTGAAAAAAAAAACTAAAAACTGTAGAATCACGTTATTTCCTTACCACAACTGTACCGGAATAGGCCAAAATTTTATATGCACGTGGGAAACTGTGCCATGCAAGTTGCCCAAGTGCATCACGTGGTAGGATGCATGTTCCTAAGAGGGACAAGAGGTATTTGCATGATGCGTAAAAAGCCTTTATAACTATATTCAAAATGTAAAAAAAAATACTAAGCTGTCAAACCGTCATGTACTAATTGCTGTCAAGTATAAAATGGCATAATTTTTTGTCAGTTCTACATATAAAATAAAATGTCTGTAAATTGTGAAGAAAACTTAAGTTGAAGGTAAAACTACAAACAGGACTCCCCTTGTCCTCCACCCACTACGTATGGACAAGCGGCTATCTAACACTGAACCGTAAATATTTTGATCTTTTTCATCTCAATATAGGCATTTGTACTACTCGCAATTTAAAGGATTTAACTTAAATGAAATTAATAAGTGGAAAGTAAATAGGTTACACTCGAACTGTCAGAATTTGATATGGAACCAATGAGCTGCTAGTCCAGACAAAAGATCACAGAAGTGCATGGCCATGATTTTAGTTCTGTTTCTGGCCACAATTACCTTGTGCTGTCAGCAAGCTGTCGTTAACTCAACACTCTTAAAAGTTGTAACTGTTCACATATAAGTTATCTCGAGTAAAAGTTCCATTAATTGGTGTATTTTGAGTTTTCTGTCTCACGCAACTGCATTTAAGTTGTAATATTTTTGACAGATCCTCACTTTTGCTCTGTCCCTTCTGAACTTAATGAATGGAATTATGAAGACAGTCAGTTAAAACTTGATCAGCCAGGTCTTACAAAGAAGAATGAGGCAGACTGTAACAGAGTTGACATTGTAAGAGACATTGAGGTCCATTTCTCACTGTTATTGCCTGAATAATAAACTTTGAGAGCAGCAAGGGTTACCCGTTGTTGCAGGAGATGTTCAACCAATATATCGTGATATAAAACTGGTAAATATATAACTGACCTTTCCACATATTTCTCCTCTAAAGTACTCATTTACTGTAGAATGACTGATTTATATATATATATATATATATATATATATATATATATATATATATACCTCTGCGTATTGTTAAACCCGCAAGTATATTTACATCGTTATTGATTGATGACATCATAGAGTTTGTCCTTTGTATGCCTTTAGATTCTCCATATCATTGAGCTTCTGTGGGTTTTTTTCTTTGTTCTGTCACGACCACTTTATAAATGAAACACATCTTTCTACATTAGTTTGTATAAATTCAAAAAGATCGCACGGAATTATTTGTATATGTGCCCATAAAGGAATATTACTGAAGTCTACATTGGTTATAATAAGGTTGTAATGGGAATGAGACGATTTGGTTCAGAAGTTTTATCATGGAATTTATTTGAGGTTGTCTGTTTACTAAATTATGACTGGTCTGGTTTTTGATCTATTACCTTGCAAACTTATTGTCCTTTTCGAAATTCTAGTATGGTCAATACATTTACTTTAAGAACAGAACAGGTCTTAGATATTAAAGGAAATAATCGTTTACCTGAAATGGTGAACGAACGTATTCTCTTGCTGAAGTAAGATGGCAGAGTTGCTGCGTCATCAAGAGCAAACATCCTGCCACCACTCTGGCTGGTACCATTAAACAGGAAAATCCCGTCCACTAAAACAAAGATATTCATTTTTTGTACTGATATAACAGATAAAAATTTCTTTCAAGCAAAACGCGATGACCGGTAATTACATAAAGACGGCAGTAGGCATTTGGAGGTGTCATACAATACTTATCGAACCATAATGGCACGTGTAATACTACATGTTTCAATTTGCAATGTTGTGCAACTCTCATGTAAAAAGATCTTGTATACACTAAACGGGGATTAAGAGATGTTTTCATACATGTTTGATACATGAGGACTTTTTGTTTTTCCATCTACATTTTTTTTAAAGTAGGCTCCCACTACCTAATGTACATTTTTTATTCTGCAAGAAATCGCTATCCGTCAACTACAATAGCAGACTAAATTAACATTGAATACAACTTATGGTTCATTATTTTACTATGCTGGCCATGTACTTTAGAATTCTTGCTTGAAGGCTTAGCAATTTAAGTTGATATTTCCCTGTCAGTACAATTTACAGTGAAACATGTCTGAAGGGACCACCCACAGGACCTGTGAAAATGGTCCTTTGTAACAGGTGGTCCTTTAAGGCAAAATTAAACTAAAAAGTGCTAATGGGGATGCTGAGACTGGTCCTGCAGCTCAGGTGGTCCCTTAGCAGAGGCGGGCTCATAAGTAGGTTTTACTGTAGATTTAAATAAAGCGAGAACAATTTGGTAACAGATGTTCTCTAAATTGAATGAATCCACACCCAGTCAAAGTGGACTGTGGAAAAGTAAGGCAACAAAATA
The DNA here is from genome assembly GCA_964020975.1 of Hermodice carunculata. NCBI lineage: Eukaryota > Metazoa > Annelida > Polychaeta > Eunicida > Amphinomidae > Hermodice > Hermodice carunculata. Next base: position 94,788,440 of record OZ026612.1, on the reverse strand, counting down.
TACAAACCGTTGTCGCAGGAAACCACAGTTCCACTGTTAACATTAGCTTCTTTGACCTTTATCTTTGTGTAGCCACTACGTCCATAACACTGGCCTCGCCAAACACGTTCGGCAAAATTGTCGGTGTGTAAGGTGTAGCTGACGCAGTCAGACTCGAGCCTGCACGCTTCCTCACACTTCTCGACGTCGTCTCCAAAATCACCCAGGTAGAAAGTCTTCGGAGGATTCTCACCCTTTGGCTTGTCGATAAGACCACTAACAGTGTTATATCCTTTGTCTCTTTGGAAGCATCCTGAATGATGATTGTTGACAATATTTTTTTTATGTTAATGATGAGCAGTAACAGACATACTACATGCGATTACTATTGGCTGGAATTGTCCAATGATACATCGTCTGACCATGACTTACTTGAATAATGTCAGTTTGGAAATATACGCAAAGACGTCAACCAAAACTCTGCATCAATATATTTTTACACAATATATATTTTGAACAGGGCACCAATGACCATGGACTTATGCTCAGAAAATCAAAATTAACTTTATGGAGGTACTTTATGATAATATATGTCAGACATTGGAAAAGGGTTATTATGAGGGAATTAAAGATGGACACTTCGTGACTTTTTCATTTGGCAAAGAAAATATTAAAATTTGCTCTTTTCTTTCTACTTAGAAATGAAACGTAGAACGTACTCAATGCGTGTGAGCGACTCCTCACAACCCGGATGACTGGACCCAGATTCTTGGCTGATGAGATCATGTCATTGAACTCCCCAGCACGAGAATAGATGCCGGGGTTAAGAATGATGCTACGCCCTCCGTAGTTAGAGTGCTCAAAGATCTGCCATCTGCTGTGCCCTGAAGAAAATGGCAAAAGTCGAGATAGAACTAGAGTTAAACAATTTGTAAAAGCACCTGTAGTAAGAAACAAAGCTGTAAAATTGAAGTTGTGTCACAATGGGAAGTCTTCTTGCACCTACGTTTACCGTCATGGTTCATAAAAAGTCGAAAATTTTGTTTTTAATTTTTTTTAACAACTCTATCTGACACATGAAGTCGATGCGCTTACAGGGGTGTTTCTGTATCGTCGGTAGCGTTGTTCCACTTATGAACACATACCTGTTATCCAGGCAGAGCTGGCCTTGTCATTGAAGGAGGCAGGAATGTTGGAACTGTTTGTCAAGTCGACCATCTTCCCGCCAAAGTCAACATGTTCATACAGGTACAGGTGATCCTTTACTGTGTAACAAAGCAACATCAGTACTTTTGTGGAGTTCAAAAGCAGTTTTATTTCAACAACTGAAAATGATCCTGCATAGTCATATCGTAGACTATGCAAAATTTATGTTATAATTTTATTCATTTCAGCAGTCAAAAGTGCAAGTACATTCATTCACATAATAATTTCATAGCCAACAGTTTCCTTACGTGTTGGGATTTTTATGTAATCACAGTGTTAACCAAAATAATGTATGCAACTGAGCTCAGTATTGAACCACATAAAACAGTCTAAACAAAGTAAGGAAGCTATTTTTCGGATGAACATTACTTTGACAATCCCACATTTCTGCAAAAAAATTACCGATTGGGCATCCCTTGGGGTTTGTGACAAGTCTGACGGAGGTGAATATGGCCGGGTTCCACCACGAAACCAATCGTACGAGGTTGATTCTGACGCCGTGACTGTGTGTTGCTTTGCCAATGGCTTTGCCAAACTTACGAGGGTATCTGCATGTATGTAGACAGTATTTATCATCATTATCATCATCATCATCATCATCATCATCATCATTATTATTATTATTATTATTATTATTATTATTATTATTATTATTATTATTATCATCATTATTATTATTATCATCATTGTCGTTCTTGCTGTTTTTGTATTGTTGTGTTATCGTTATCGTCATTGTTATCATCATTATCAACAACATTATTATATTGTGTTCACTTTGACTACAGTATTCTGAAAGAAAAATACAGCATTACAAATTATGTTTTGTGGTATCCTATCTTTAATGACAATATTCTGAAGTACAGGCACCATGTTCTCACTTTGATGGACATTTTATTGAACAGACCATATAATTGATGAGCACTGGTTGTTTTCTTATTTTGTCATGGTTTGGGGTAAACTCAATCACAGAAAACCCCAAGTCGTACGCTGCTCAATTGGATTAAACAAATTGATTCTAACATATTTGTAGGTGAAATGTACGACGTCAAGTTGATGTTTTCCATTTCATTTTTTGCCAATTCACCAACAAGTAAAAGCACTAGATTGCAACAATTCAGTTTATCGTATTCCCCAAGGCAAGAAAACCAGCTAACCACGCACTGCCTTGATGTTTTCATTACTTTCCAGCGGTTAAACCAGTACTCACCCCGCACAAGAGAGCAAGGTTCTGCCGTATTTATTTACTAAGTCGACACGGCCGTGTGAAGTTTCATCATTGGTAGCCGTAAGGTGTACAATACAGCTTGTCACACACATCTGTGGCACCTTAAATGTGCGCATTCTGCTGCCCACCCGCAAATTCCTGTAGGGCAGGTTGTATGTGATAGTAATTGCCCGTAAAGCTGGGTAAAATAAAACATCATTGTGGTATTAACATCAGAAGCTACATACCAGTTTAATGCAAACTGGGGAAAGGTGACAAAAACAAGCATTTGAATTTCTCTCTCTCTCTCTCTCTCTCTCTCTCTCTCTCTCTCTCTCTCTCTCTCTCTCTCTCTCTCTCTCTCTCTCTCTCTCTCTCTCTCTCTCTCTCTCTCTCTCTCTCTCTCTCTCTCTCTCTCTCTCTCTCTCTCTCTCTCTCTCTCTCTCTCTCTCCCCCCCCCCAGAGGTAGTCCTTGTCCAATGATGCAAAAACTAACATCCTACCGGATTAAGCATTACTAGACATCCCTTCTAAAATATACAAGCGTATTTTTTTTTGAAAAATTGCTTCTGTTATCAAATGATTCGGATATTAACCGAAACGTTATAATCTGCCATATATTTCCGTCATTTAAACTTTATGTACAAAATATGGGCCACCCACTTTTTCTGCAGTAAACGGTTCCATTTTGTGTGTTATCCTGCGTCCAAATCCACAGTGCTTTAGTTTGTGTTATGCCGTCAATTTCATTGCCCCATGGTCTCACTCCAAATTTCCCGTGTACAACCGCATCTGGCCATTTGGAATCATCGTAGGAAACGGAGACCCAGGAGCCCTGGGCGCCAGACGTGCACTTCCATGATGCGTCAGTTTTCATGCCATTGCTCAGTTGTGCAAGAATTCCTATAATTGTTGAATAAATTAAACAAGAATTCTTTATTTCAAAATAAACTTGAGTAGAAATTTGTATTGATAATGACATAATGTTTGTCTTTGTTAATTGCCCACCAAATATGCTCTCCAGCCATGCTGCACGTGAGTGTTTCATGTAAGCTTTCTAACTTTCGAATTCCAATGTAAACTAGAAATGTTGATTTGCTGCATAGCAAATCAGTGTGTGTGTCTTCAAAGCTAATTGCTGCGTACTAGTCCATAACATATGAGTTTACTACAAATTTTGTTTTGAATTTATTAGGTCCGCAATAACCTCCTAGTAGAAGTTGAAATGGCAGCTCTATCTATAGTTTTGCAGATATTCAACATTGAACATTTCGAATACTGCTAATTAGCATAATTTAAATTGCGGTAACTTTTGTTTTAAATTCATTACATGCGCAATGGTCAATAACCCCCCTAGTAGAAGTTGGAATGACACCCTTACCTATTATAGTTTTATAGCTATTCAACATTGAAAATTTCGGATACCGCTAATTAGCATAATCTAAATTGCTACAACTTTTGTTTTAAATTCATTAGATGTGCAATGGTCAATAATCCTCTGATAGAAACTGGAATAACATCTCTTTCTATTATACTTTTGAAAATATTCAAGATTTAAAATTTCAAATGCCCCAAATTTACATAATTTTTAACGTTTTATTCCTCTGCATAAAAGTCCAAACTCTTTGTATGGAGGTACAACCATGCCAAGTTTGGAGTTTCTATGTATAATAGTGTCAGAGATAAGTGTCGGACAAATTCACTGGTAAAGAAAGAAAGAAAGAAAGAAAGAAAGAAAGAAAGAAAGAAAGAAAGAAAGAAAGAAAGAAAGAAAGAAAGAAAGAAAAGAAGATTTGCTTTACAGCAAATCTGTCTGGGTGCCTTCTAAATAGGAACAGTTTGAAATAATACACCTTGCCATTGTTCAACATAAACTAAATTTGTGTATTGGCCCAATTTTTATAAATTAAAATGCTACAACGTTGGTTCTTGGTTCATTGGATGTGGCCATGTCACAAACTTACAAACTGAATTTTGAATGACACCACTATCACACAGTTGTGAAGCTATTTAAGATTTTAATTTTGTACATTGCATAATTTGCATCAATTAAAAGCCTACAACTTTGATTCATGGTTCATTGGATGCACCTATCTCCCAAACCTACAAATTGAAGTTTCAGTGGTACCTCTATGTATAATAGTTTTGAAGTAACACAAGATTAATATTTTGTGTATTCACTTCATTCACATAAATTGAAATCCTAAAACTTTGGTTCATGATTCATTGGATGCACCTGTGTCACAAACATTGGAATGAAATTGAACTGGCACCTCTATGATAGGTTTGAAGCTATTCAAGATTAAAATTTTGTGTTTTCACCTTATTTGCATAAATTAAAATTCTGCAACTTTGGTTCATGGATCATAAGATGCGGCTTTGTTACAAACCTACAAATTGAAGGTGGAATGGCACCTCTTTAACATTTTTGTTTGATTGGATGTGTTTATGTTAAAAACCTTTAAATTGAAGTTAAGATGGTGCCTCTTTCTATAATAGCATTGACGTTATCCAAAAGGATTTAAATTTTGTGTATTCATCTTATTTGCATATATTAAAATTTTGCAACTTTGGTTTAGGGTTCATTGGATTCAAATTTCTTATAAACCTTTAAATTAAAGTTCCCATGACACCTCCATCTATAATATTTTCAAGTTATTGAAGATTTTAATTTTGAATATTCACCTAATTTGCATAAATTGAAATCCTACAACTTTGGTTCATAGTTCATTGGATGCGGTTTTGCCACAAACCTATGATTTGAAGTTGGAACAGCTGCTCTCTCTATAATAATTTGGAGATATTCAACTTTTAAATTTTTCAATGCCCCTAATTACCATTATTTGAAATTCCTTTCATTTACTGTCTATGTATTGGCAGGTGTCAAAACGTAAGCATGCATATTGAAATTTTGTGTCAATCTGCAATAGTTTGAAAGATATAGAGCTTTTAAAATTTTAATTGCCCGTCATTTACATACTTTTAAACACCATGACCATTCCAAACCAGGTGCAAAATTTGATTGGCAGGTCAGTCACAGTGGCAAGTTCGGTGGTTTTCGGAATAGTAGTGTCCGAGAATAACTCCGGACAAATTTGGGCGCCATGGAATGAAAGAAGGAAAGAAAGAACCCAAGGAAAAACAATATGTCTGACAGACAGAAAGAGAAAGAGAGAGAGAGAGAGAGAGAGAGAGAGAAGAAAGAAAAAGAAAGAAAAAGAAAGAAAAAGAAAGAAAGAAAGAAAGAAAGAAAGAAAGAAAGAAAGAAAGAAAGAAAGAATGACACACTTTAATAAAATATAGATTTTTTTATGATTCTAGCCCACGATCGTGCAAATTATGCTCCACGTTAATTCTAATCGGCACGTCTGGTATCTTTTAGAGCTTTGCAACATGTGTCAGCTGTGAACTGCCAGCAAGTATTTATTTTAAATTTGATGGGACGCCACCATATCAGCTACTTAAAACCTGTGATTTGTGCAATGTGAAAGAGTTCATTACTGACAATATAAGCATCTTTTTTCTATCGATTTGCCATAAATGAAAAGTAATTTGCCTGTAAGTATTTAGTTTATATTGAATGCGTTAAAACAGAATAAACTTGCTGACACTAGTTTTGTCGGAACAATCCGGTAACTCTACAAACGTGTTCTGGCAGATTGATAGATCAAACAGACACACTCACCGGCCACATTCCCGTTGTTTTGAGCAGTGAGAGCAATGACGTGTGTGGACGAAGGCATGTTGAAAGAATAAGATTTGCGCCAGTTGCCTCCGGACCCAAGTCGCTTGCCGTCGGCATACACCGTAAACGAATCAGCTGCCGCAACTCGTATGTTAATCTTGTCTACAAAAACGATAAAATATACATTTTTTAATATTTTTCTATTCATCGGTGAAGTTGATTTAAATCATCGCCTGTTTGTTATTTTACTTCATGTTAACATTCGTACCTCCGCTTAATTTATTATTTTTGAAGATCTCAATCGGAATGTTGTTTTCACCAACTGTATAGTCTCTTTGAAGGAGAGAAGACATGCTAAAACCCTTTTGGAGTAACTAGTATATGAGGCATTTCACTTGCATATCACATATCTAAAAGTTTACCCAAGGAATAGCTAACAAAGTTGAAATTTTAGCCAGATTTGAAATCTTTAGAACATGTTTTTCAAGGTAAATATTGCTATTTGTGGGCTAATACGTTTTAACATATGTCGGTACAAGGTGCTCAAAAGCGGTTATGATGTATCTCGTGTCTTTAATTTATCTGCCACCTATTGATTCTCGACGACCTACATCTCTATGGCAAATAGTGTACCAATTGTGTATACCAACTGACTGCACATCAGCCTGAAAAGTATCAGGGAAGCCAGTACATTGATTCAAACACTTTTAATCAAATATTCATTAATTAAACCTCAACTTTTGATCAAAGGGCAGCATATTTAACACATCCCACATTTTCCCGGTTAAATGGCTCGGAAGCAAATTGTTGTCTGCCATGTATGTTTTTTTTCCACTAAATTTCATGTTAATAAGAAAAATTATCAGAAATATATATTTGAGTGAAAAAAACAACAAGTATGCATAAACGTTTAATAAGTTTATTGATATTTGGCAGAGAAGCAAAAGAAAGCAACACAGTCATCACAAAAAATTAACATACAGTAACTTGACTGTGAAAACACTTAACCGCCCTACCCGAAACTTAACAAGGGTGGGTGGGAGGGTTATTTTGCAGAGAAAGCTTCACATAAGGAGCGACGTGTCTTCACCGACAGAGCGACTAGCTAACGAATGAATTTGAAAGCTTTACGCGGGAGCAGTGACACATGTGTGAAAAAAACGGAATAAAGGAAATACGGAAAAGGCTAATCCCGCACTTTCACAAGAATACTTCAAATATCGCTCATATCTGTCAATTAAGTATTTTGATGACAAAATATGTAAATGACCAGAAATTTATATTTGAGTTTTAAAAAAAACAACAAGTATGCATAAACGTTTAATAAGTTTATTAATATTTTGCAGAGTAGCAAAAGAAAGCAACACAGTCATCACAAAATTCATCTCCGGTAACTTGACTGTGAAAACACTTAACCGCCAAAAACTCTGCCAAAAACCAACAACAACAAAAACGGAGGCAAAAAAATGACAAGCCGAGAACAGAACCAAACGAAAACTGAGCCTGTATCCCACTCACGATGACCTCAAGTAATCAAACAGGTACATATAAAGTAAACACAAAATAAACTTTCGTATCAAATTGGTCTATCAAAACATGTAATTTAAAACATTTTACCTCTTATAGAAAATATTATAAGGAAAATTCAAATTGAGATGTTGGTAAGAAAAATAAGCATTAAGATGATACTGAAACTACTAGAAAAGATTAAACATTAAATGTACCACTACCACCCAAAAAAGGAATACATATCAATCAGAAACCATATTCAAACTCAAGATTTGAATTCACCCCTCTCCAAACTAAAAATATAGAATCTCATTTGTGATCCTACTACCAATTTAGATTGCAAGTCCATGTCCAGATACCTTATATAGGCATCTGAATGCCAGTCACATTGACTTTGTATAAGTTCCCCAGGCACGTGAGCCAAAAAGGCTGTTGTGGCACCACCTCTTCTAAAACTGTGCCCAGAATACAAATGTCGGGGAAAACCTAAGCTATTAATAGATTGTCTTAAACTCTTGACAAAAGTATACTGAGTAACTCATTTACGACCCAGCTCAGTACAAAAAGTAAAGGCTGGATCATCAGGTGTAGCTTTCACTGAAGCAATTAAGTGTTGATAAGCTTTCACAGGACACAACACAGAGCCGGGCAATTTCAAAAGAGGAATAACCAATTTCCTCCACCATATTGTATTGTTTTCGACCATTTAATGTTAATAAGTAGCCCGACTTCACCAATGATAATATTACCCCTGCATAAGTGTTTCAAAGGTTCAAAAGCCCGGAGACTAACCGGAACCACATTTGACTTCCTAGCCATCAGAAAAAAAAGGCTAACAGATAACGGGCCAGCATGCAACACGCAACATTTTTGAAAAATCCAGTGTGGAATGAATCTTGAACAGCAGTTCTGGGGTGATAGGTTTAGCCCTCTGAGGAGAATAAGGGTTTAGGCGGGCTATACCGTTGATCAACAGCTTATACTCAAATTCAGATAAAGAAGGAAATTCGTAGTCTAATTATTTATAAGTATAAAACCTTAACTCCATTGACGCAATCCTTAATGGAAGATACACTTTTGAATGGCCGACTTAGAAATTGAGCATACATACTAATAGTGGATAAAGTGTTGGGAACAGGCACTAAATGAAAATATAAACAAAACATAAAGCACGCCTTCCACTGAACATTAAAATTTTATGAAGTACCTGTGGCGTCTGCATTTGTCTGTGAAAACTTTACATCATCCTGAAACGTCTTAAGCCGCTGGTCTGCAAGTAAAAAGAAAATCTTTAAAACACATGTTACCAGTCATTCATAAAAATGAAACATTCAGAGGAAACATTAATATCATTCAATGTGGTAAAACCAGAACCCCGAAAAATGGCTCGCTGAAAACTACTATCTAAGTGCCACCTAGAGAGGAGATCTGCTAATCTGTCCTCCACTGATTTCAAATGCAGACTACGAATCTCCAGCTCATTCAGTGCCGCTAAAAAGGCGATTTCTCGTAAACAAGCAGCCAAAAAAGGATCTTTCGTTTTCCCCGAGTTCAACATACATACCGAAACCTCGTTGTCGCAAAAATCGAATTTTCCTACCGACAAAAAAACTTCCCCACAGCCTCAATACGACCACAATTGTAAGAAATTGCAAAGCATTTATGTGCAAATGCATATCTTTGATATTGGAGGGGGGGTGTCCAGATTAAAAAACGAATCAGATGTGAAACCGCCGCAGCCTGTGAGACAAGCGTCCGTTGCGAACACTGAATCTGGATCGGACCAACTGTCCTGAGAAATCATGGAAACCCCATTGTAAGCGACCATACCTTTTTACCACCACTGAACGTATCTTAAAAAAAAAGAAACTGGAAGAGGCGACTGCTGATATAAGGATACATGTGTGAGTGTCCTCAAATGCTCCAACATACTTAAAACAAAGACTCTCCCTGGCTTCCCACATTTTGCAGCGAATTGCAATTTACCTATTACAGATTGAATTTCTCTTTTAGACACTGTAGCCTTGCCTGACCACTTTTCAAGTAGTTCCTTGATATCTACCAACTTATTTTCAGATACTTACATGGATATGTTTTCTGAGTCTAGTAAAATACCGCAAAACACCATCCGAGCCGCTGGTGCGGCAGCCTTCTCTTCAGATTCCTGTACACCCAAGATTGACACTTAGTCCTTCAAATGTACAGCCTGATGAGCGGTAAACTCATTCTCCGCTATTCCCAAGTCGTCCAAATAATTCAATAAAAGATAACTTGCCTGACTATGGGGGAACGACACAACATTAGTTGTACGCTGGCAACACATCGCTGCCGATAGTAACCCAAACGGGAGTAATCTATCCACAAAAGTAAAACCTCTCCAAGAAGACACTAATAAATGAAGCTCTCCTGGATCAACAGGTATCTGTCTATAAGCCCTAGAAAGGTCTCTGATACATCAAACACCCGGGTCCTAACTGCACAATGCGATCGGTAAATACGTCAACAGAAAGATACTCTAACTGAATAGGTAGACCTAGGTAGGACTCTCAAGGAATTCCGTCCTTGACCAAAAAACCTAGCAGAAAGGACAAGTAAATAATGACTCTGCGATTATGAGAACCTTTTTTCTCGGCTGTACTGAGGGGAGAAGTACATATAGTGTCACGAAAGCTATTCGCTTTTAAAAGACCGATCATAGCTCCTAAACTCACTTCCTCGGAAATCAATTGATCTACATGCAAAGCAAACGACGGGGGTGTGCCATGATTCCTGTTTGAAGACTTGGGTCAAGTTTCCCGAATATACCCGACGGGGAAACCAAATTCCAACAGATCACAAATGTCGAGGTCAGAATAATTGGAATCGGTCAACTGAGATCTCCAAGCAGGAATATTTAACCGTGACACAGCTGGGGTTATACAACCAAGGTAATTTGATAAACCTGAAGCACGGATCCTGTCATGAGGCTCTAAAATGCTTGCAAAATCGAGCGAGGAACTCAAAGGAAAAAAACCTATCCATGCTCGTCACACGACACCGAAGGAAAACTATTCTCAACTATCTCTCCATCCTTAACCTGCTGCAAAGGAGAAAAACCTAACCCTCTTTTTAGAAGCAAGAATTTTAACCCTGTCAGACAGACTACCGTCGGAAATGGAGTTACTACTAGCGACCTTCACTACACTTTGGTTGGACAAGCTTACTGTCTCTGGCTTGACTACACTGTGAGACACTTCCTGCGAATGTGACACAGAATCATTTGACTTTAAACGACTTCCATTACCAGAAACACGAACAGTAGAAACATGTGAATCTGATTGTACGTTTGACTCAGGATTCATCCTTATCCGAACTGAGTACACCATGATCCAAATCAGGGACTTCCAAATTTGATATTACAAACTCAGTAAAAACTTTACTAGACTGCATACCATGACCATCAAAATGTGTTTGTTCTTTTCAATTTTTTTATTATGATGTTGTTAATTATCAACATTGCTTATATTTTCGAGTGTTTTCACATACTGAGTACCTTGACACATTCGCCGTTCGAAGAAACAATGCATTTCTTTGAGAAAAGCACGCGCCATTTTGACTTACTTGCTTTAATTTTGTTTGCCGCAGTTTTTTTTCCAACAGCTGTTTTTGCCGCAGTCTTTTTGTTGACTGGTCCTAGTTTTTTAGCTGAGGAGATCATATCATTGCCCGGGAAGGCCACAGGGCTGGCGTAGCTACCAGGGTTGAGAGTTTTGCTACGTCCTTTGAAGTTGCGGTGTTCAAACACTTGCCACTTGCTGTTACCTAAAAAATATATTGGCTGGTTATTTGAAACTCGTAAGGCATGGCCTTAATGCCTTATATCTTAATGTGAAGTCTAGAAAAAGATTCTCTCCTTGGGTTTGATTACCGACCCCTTGTTTAAGGTACCGTGTGAAGAATCTTGTTAAAGAAATGTACAAAGTGGTGCTTTTCAGCGACCAAAAAGTTTCCTGATATAAAAGTGTACACGACTGGTCTTGCACAAGACACATAATCTGGATCAGCATGATCTCTAGACTGGCAAGTCCACGCTTGCATGTTGTTGTTTCCCACTAGTTAGAAAAAATATATACATATATTATAGAATTATTGATTGGACCGCGAAATACTGACACACCGCGCGAGTTTGCGAAGCAAACGAGAACTGGATTATGTCAGCGGCTTCAATCCGCAGCCGACAGACGGCACTACGTACCGGTTGAAAAATCATCTGGTCAGCCTCCTGTCAGTGGCAGCCCATGACGAGCCGAGGCCTCAGTTTGACCCCATATGAGTCAATGACTTTCCAGTAGCAGTTGCTAAACTTACAAATACATCTCTTCCTGTCCCAAAATAACCTATAAAATCTAATTGCTCGGTTGAAACAGAAGGGCGACCTTTGGCCTCTGCAACGAATTTTACAACTTTTTCAAGTTTGTTTCTTCTATCGTCGGATCGGCCGCCATTACTCACAATCACGTCCATGCTGCGATGTTTACGTTGACATGTAGGTCATATGGGGTCAAACTGAGGTATCGGCTCCTCATTGGCTGCCACTGCCAAGAGGCTGACCAGATGATTTTTCAACCAGTACGCAGCGCCGTCTGTCGACTGCAGATTAAAGCAGCTGATATAATCCAGTTCTCGTTTGCTTCACAAACTTGCACGGTGTGTCAGTATTTCGCGGTCCAATCAATAATTCTATAATATATGTATATATTTTTTTATAATTAGTGGGAAACAACAACATGAAAATGAGGACTTGCCTGTTTACATGATCTCTGGCCTGGAGCAGTCGCTGGGGCACCTGTCCTAATCAATAGGCTTGAAAAACCCGTCATATAACTTCAATTTTTTATCATGCAAAAGTGACAAGATGGTCATAAATATACAGAGTAATAATAATATATTTCAATAAATTGAAAGAATGAAATACAGATGTTGAAAATCTAAAGGAAGGAATCGCTTTTTTGCATATTTGACATGCAAAGTGTCGTTCGCAATGTCGACAACATTATTCGAACTGTAATGGCCAAACAGTTATATTAAGAGCTGTATTCTGTTCTCTTTTTTGCTAGTTGTGTGGGTTGAAGTAGCTGTCTGGTTTTTCTATTCTATCACTTGTTGGGTTCTTTTTGTCTGGTTTGTTTGTGTGTGTGTGTGTGTGTGTGTGTGTGTGTGTGTGTGTGTGTGTGTGTGTGTGTGGTTTTTTTTTGTTTTGTTTTTGTTTTTGTTTTTGTTTTATTTGTTTTTGTTTTGCTTTTTTTGCTACAATTTTGAGTTTTTTTATTTATTGCAAATTTTCTTGTCCTAATTTCCTTACGGACATAACCTTTGAGATTGTGTTTAGATGATTGGCCCCCTGGGAAACCCCCTGCAAACCTGATAGCAGTCTGCCTTTTAGGTAAACCCTGTCAATTTCCAATCTTTGGGTCCAGGAGATCTAGCAAACCCATAAACTATGGGAAACATGGTAGACTGGGCAGTCATATGGTTCTGTAAAGCAGTGTCCACTGAAAGGGGTCTGCTGGCTCTCAGCCAAGCGGACACCCTAAGGATGTCATGAACTGGAATGTGGTGGCACTCTGAGGGGACAGGGGACAGGTGAAGTCTAAGGGACAAGTATCAGGAAACCATACAATAGAACCTTCTACACCGCAAAGGCATAAAGCCCTCTTCCAACACTCTCAAGTTGTGCAGGTAGTGCTCAGAGAGTTGTAGCTAATCACCAGTGGCAAGCCCAGAGGATATCAACAACTATAATGTTCCTTAGGCATGCCAGGAGGCATTAAGGACTCACACCTCATGAGCTCTAACCAGGACCTGCTTCAGGGCCTAAGGTTGGTCCAAAACATTCTCATAGGCCTTCAGGAGGGTCTACTTAATCCACAATGAGATCATATTTTGGCAGACCTGCTCCTTGCAGGACTTACCTAGGGGCAAAAAGTAGGTAAACCTCTGACCCCTGGTGCCTCTTATGAGTCAGAGATACCAACACAGAGCTCTTGTGGGGCACAAAGCTCTTTCCTCAGAGGGTAAAGCCATATCCATAGCATGAACAGTAAAATCACTTAAGGCCATAGATGGATCCCAAGCAACTTGGTTCTTTGCAAGGAAGCCCAATTGAGGTCTCAAGATCACCTGGGAGTGGTCAGATGACCATTGGATTCAGTCAAGTGCCATAGTATGGATCTCTCCTCTTCTAGCCCCCCAAAGCAAGTGTTAAGAGAAAACAAGTTTTCCACCTCCAGTACTTGAGGTTCACCCTGTTGGGGTCCTCTGGGCGCACAAAAGGCTAGCTTTTCAGCATGATAAAGACAAGCGGGATGTCTCATCATGGTAGGACCTGCCTAGCAGCTGATCTATTCATGTAGAAGGAGGCTACAAGTGCCAACAGATAAGAATTGCTCCTTATGCAAATGTTTAGGATGTTCACCAAGGTGGAGGAAAGGGCAAATCGAAACCCCTTCATGGTTATCAGGTTCCCACCAAGGGCCTCCCACTGGTACAGCAGGAAGTCTGCAATGTCCACATTGTGCAGAGACCATGGATGTATTTTCCAACAGGGGCACCAATCTGAAAACATATTCCACCAAGCTGAGGCAACCATTAGAGAAGGATGTCCCAGCGATTCTATCTGAGACCGATTATATGAAACCTCTGTCAGTGATGTGTTGTGTGACAACCACCAAGCATGGAGGATGAGCACTTGAGGGTTTCTGTGGAACACACTTATCCACTGTTGCACAAGAAGTTTCGACCATGTCAGTAAACATAATGAGGCTTAATTCCAGAAGGTCCAAGGGCCAATCTGTCTGGCCCCCCATGTAGGCTCCCCAAACTGGCCAAGATGAGTCCATGTACTTGCTGAGTTGGGCCTGAAATAGCATCAATGTCTGACCTGACATGACGTTTTTCCATTTGTTTCACCAAATGAGGTGCTAGTAGTTCTCCAGGAGTATCAGCACCAGGGCTTGGTAGTTCTGGTGCATTGACCATCTGTTCTGTTGATATTGCAGCAAGGGATGATGGAGAAGGTGACCCAGGGGGACCTGAGAGTCCATCCAGGTCAGGAAGCCTATATAGGTTTGCCACTGCCAGTCTGAGCAAATCTGGTGAGTCAGAAATGCCTTGAGGGTCAGTCTGAGTCTCTCCCACTTGTCTTCCAAACGGCAACAGTTGAAAGTGACCAGATAGAACCTGATGCCAAGAAAGACAAAGATCTGCTCTGGCCTTAAGCTGGGGAGATTTACAATCAGGCCTGGGCTTCTGCAAAGTTCCAGAATGGCCTGCATCTGGTACAGTGAATCTAGGTGCCAAAGTGCCAGATCAGTCTGTCAGCCAGGTACACATAAATGGCACTGCATTTTGGTCAAGGTGCATTGCTAGTGCCTGGGTGAACTGGGTGAACACCAGAGGTACTGTGGCAAGGCCAAACGGAAGCCCCCTGAACTGGTATACTTGGCCCAAGAATGCAAACCAAAGATACTTCTGTGAAGTCTGATGGGCATGTGGAAGAACACATCCATGAAATCCAAATAGGTCATCCATTCCAGGGGCCACAGGGCACCTGTCACTGATTGTGGAGTCTCCATCTTGAATGATGGAATCTCCAAGTACTTGGTTAGTGATGACAGGTCTATGACTGGAAGCTAGCTTCCCTCCCACTTGAGGGGCATTCTTGTTCCCTAGCTGCGATACCACCTCTAGGAACACTGTGGGTTCTGGGCTCCTATGTGTGGGTTTATGAACCACTTGGGTTCACAGCATAATAGAGACCTGTCTTTGCTGAAAGGCAGCAAATAACCATATCTTAGGGTATTTGAGACAATTGAATCATTTGTGACAAACTTCCATTGTGAGCAAAAGGTGGAAAGGCAACCAACAACTGGATGCTCTGAGATGACTATTGCAGTAGCAAAGGGTGACCCTGAGACAGAGTAGACTGGAATGCAAGAGTCAGGGGCCCTGAGGCTTCCTTGACTTCTTGGCTTTACCAGGCTTCTTGCCCTTTCCACATTGCTGCCCACTCTTCCTCAGCCTTCATGACTTCAGGGGCATGGCTTGGGCTGGAGGGGGTGAGTGGGTGTGGTTTTGGTGCAACAACTCGGGGCAACAGTGGCCAGGGACAAAAGTGACTAAACATAGTCAAGGCCTCAGTCCTGGAGCACTCAATGAACTGGGCACGAAGGTCCAGCACTCAGTCAATGTTGTTCGTCATTTCTCCAGACAGCATGTTGAAGAAAAGAGGCCATGTACACACTCAGTGATAGACAGGGTCAGCCAACCTCTGACCCTGGAGATAGGTGACCCTGTGTAGCAAACACAGGTTTGCCTCAAGTGTGTGAACAATCCTGATCTGGTGGGCAATCGCTCATGATTACAAGGTTATATCCAATGCAGCCTGATCAAGCCAGTCCCACAGTCCCTCTGAAACCGGTAGTGAACACTGAAGGTCCTCCAAAAGGAACCTCAAGGCTGACAGTGAGATGTCTGAGTAGGATGCTGTAAGGATAGAGCCCCTGACATTCTCCTCAAGGTGTCCAAGAATGTGGAGACAGCCTTTGGTACCCTAGAATATTCTGGGGAGAATAAATCTGTTGTGGTGCAGAGTCCCATTGCCCTTTGATGGCCAGCCAAGGGAGGACTCACCCTCACTTAAGATAGCCAGATGTTGGCAGCCCCTTAAAAAACAGTTACTGTAAATCATGGCTGTCAGCTGGTTGTAGAACTCAGCTACAAAGACCGAAAAGGAGAAGGGGGTCTTATGACGTGTCTTTCAGGCACAAGCCCTGGCAGCACATTGAGACAGTTCCTCCTCTCCTCCAGTTGGGCATCTACAGCTTGCTCATTCTACCAGGCTCTGAATGAGGGCTTTATGGTGTTCAAAGCCCTGGGTCAGAGCCAGAGTAGTACCATGGGAGCAGAAGCAGATTCTGCCCCTGCCCTGGATGCTATGGAGCTCTGCAAAGCAAAGTGGTGTCAGTGTGAACACCAGCAGGTACCGGGTGGCCTGGGCCTGCTGGCAGACAAATCCAAGAGCAGGAGCTCATTTTCCTCCTCAGTTTCAGTGTCCAAAGACTCATCACCAGGCAACGGAGTGGAGACATCCAAAGCCTTGTTGGACAGCTGTTCGTCTGAGGCAGATGGGGTAGCCCCTTGTGACAGGAGTGGGTCCATCACCAAACCTTGTGCTAGGGTGCAACAACTTCTTGGGAAGTCATCACCACCACATCAGCAGTCCACATCTCCCCGTCCCACTGAGGGTGAGAGAGTAGGGCTTCTGGAAGGCTCAGAGTAAGGGCCACAGCTACTGCTAACTCAATGGTTGGCTGGCCAGAGGGTACCAACTGGAGTTGTGAGAACTCCAGAGCCTGTGTGTTGAGTGAGACCTGGTTCAAAATGGAGGCAGTGAACTGCTCCTCTGAAAGGACTAGCTCAGGCATGGTGGGAGTACGAGCAGGGGCAGATGAAGATGAAGTCTCCTTCTGCAACCACTGTTTGTCACAGATTGAGTTCCACTTGCCTCTCAAAAGAGGGAGGCATGGTATCCTGCTCAAAGCTGGGCTGCGGTGTAATTGCCGGATGCTTGGTTCAGATTGGACCCGGTGTGGGAGCAGCCTGTGGTGCCAGAGTTGGCACTTGGGTTGCAGAAGGAGCCACCACCACAGGAGCCGAAGCCTTGCTACAGGTAGTAGACACCACCATAGACTTGGGTAGAATCTCTGGCGCTCTGAGATATCCAGTTATTTGACCCAAGCTCTTAGGTGTGGGAGCTTGGGGAATCAACCCCAGACCTGGGAGCTCAGAGAATTGGCGGGACTTCTGAAATGCCAAGGCTGTGACCTCCTTGTCTCCATTCTGGCTTCATCGACTTGGCTGCCTTGGTCTCTGAGTGCTTGGACTGAGGAGTCCAGGCTGGGAGATCCAGGTGACCTCAGCCTCCTCTTTGGATGGATATCTGATGTGGTGGGCTTAGAGGGAGAGAGCAGTGACCGAAGCAAATCCACTTGCATCTGCTGACTCCTGGTCATCGATTCCAACACTGCCAAAAGTCTCAAATCAGCGACCAGGGAACCTCTGTTTATCACCTTAGTTGGTGCCAATCACTCAGGATCCCCATGAGGTGATCTCTTGCTGCCAAACTTGTGACTATGCCACCTCTCTCCCTATCTATCCCCAAGAGGGTTTCAGGTGAAGAAGTAGCAGCCACGTGAGACAAGGAGCATGCTGCATGGGTTTGATTATGCTTCTCTAGTGGCTTCACTGTGGGAAAAGACTTGGCACAGTCACATTCAAAGGGCCCAGCATTTAGCAGCATGCTTGTGCTTAGCCCTCTCACTCTTCCTCAGGGCCTGCTCATAAAGCCGCCAGTTGGATTCACCCCACCTAACACAAAACTGGCATGTATTCTCTCGAGAACACATTTGGACAAGTTGTTGGCAACAATTGAAACAGTCTTCATGGTCATCCCAGGCTGCCATGAAGTGGTTCCTGGGGTCCATCTTCTGTCCTTTTCTGAACAAGGGAGAAGGAGATGCAGTCCCCAGATCTACTCCCATAGCATGCTGCTAAGCAGCAATTGCCTGACTGCCATTGTCCTCCCACTAAGGAGAGCTTAGAAAACAAAGTCCACAGTAGAGGTAGTGCACACAGCACTAGAACAGTATCACTGTACAAAAATGAATGGAGCTCCCAATTCTTTTGACCATGCCAGAAATGGCACCTGGGGAGGAAGAATAAATTGGGGAGCATGCGCACCTGAAGTCACCCCACTAATCTATAGGTACTGAGCGGGGGTGCCACTGGGATGGTCAGGTTGTCAGAAAAATGTGAGTACCCAATTCAATAAGCTAAATAACCATCTCAGTTGAGCATGTTCAGTGAGGCGTTTTACAAACTCCACTCACTTAACATAGATATGTATAGAGGTAGAAAATAAATCTTTGAAAAGAACTGTTACAGATGACAGCTTCATTTATTAAAAAGTTCTCTACTGTTTGTTATCATCTATAGGCTATGCTGTTTTAGTACATCCATGAGACTAGCTCGCATAAGAAGATGATGAAAATGAAAAGTTTGATATTGGTTACCCAGGTAACTTAACAAGTTGTATGGAGAAAGGACATTTCCTGTATTGAATGACCTGTGACCTCAATCAATCTCTGGGCTGAAGTGAGATAGTGAATTGGCTTATTGTGTTGGACAATATAGCCAGGCACGGAGGTCTTGGCAATAGTGGTGGAGAGTTAACGTTTGCAACTTATATGCCCTGTATAATTACTTGACAACCATGACAAATATAATTGTATTATTTGTTTATATCGTGCTTGAATTAAGTAATTGATTGGCTATTTTTCTTTGTTGTGCATTATTTTTATTTATTTATGATATGTTTCAATTCATTCATTTATTCACATTTGATGCTATGATTTATTGATTTTGGTATCAGATCAACTCTGAAAACACAATTATTCGTACACCAGATAAAGGTAATGGGAAGCAAAATACCATATATACTCCTTTGCTTTTGGAAATATGAAAGAAGTATATATATATATATATATATATATATATATATATATATATATATATATATATATATATATATATTCATGGAGAACAGTAACAGACAACTACAGTATGGATCTGCTGTACAATTACTTTCTTTATTTCCTTTCTTGCTCCTTTCTTTTCTTTTCCTTTTAAAATTTGAATATCTAGCTTGTATGAACAAAGTTGATTAACAGATCAAATAACTCTGCCTTCTTTTTTAGCATTATCTCATCATGTTTATAAGGAGCTAAGCGTGACCATGTTGCAATTTTACCTATTCAGAATGTGAACCCAATCTGATAGCGAAGGAAAAATTTGATGGATTTGCCTTGGTAAGACGTTACGCAAACCTATTAATTATTTCATTTCTTTCCTTAAATATTTGATATAGTGAAAAGGATACTTTATGCCAAACTTTTGCAGACTTATTGACATTTGTATCAGAAGCATCTGAACAAAGAGGAAAAAAGTAAATGAAAGGAAAGTGAGATAGGCTGTACTCTTATAGACATCATCATCTTCACCAACATCATTTCACCTCAAAACTTGCAATTTAATGAAAAACTAAAATTCACCGACATTATTTTCCCATGCCTTATCATCATCACCATATCTGTTTCTGATGTGAACATATTATTACCATTCTGTATACCAATAGCTACTCATTTTTAAACTGGACATCTCCAATCGGAAGTGATCGCCGAGAGGAAGTCTCCCCCCTGCCCACACTCGCCCTTCAGTCATCTCACCTTATAGCACCTTGATTTTCGATCTTTAGTACATGTGACTTACAAAATTGTGCAGTGTTACAATAGCTACATTTCTGACCCCAACATGGTCCAAATTGGATGAATATTGATCGAGTTATGGCTCCATGAATATTTCAAAGGGTCAAATGACCTTGACCTTTCATCTTTAGCGGTCACATATAATTTATAAAATTTTTCAGTGTTAAAATAGCTGCAATTTGGGCATAAACATGATTACAGTTGGATTACAACTGATGTCAAAGGGTCAAATAACCTTACCCTTTGTCAAAAGTCAAGGGTCAATCACCATACAGTAAATTACAAAATTGTGCAGCGATACATCTCACACATCTTAAGCCCACCTTGAACAAAATCGGATAAAAATTGATCCAGTTATGGCAAAATGAAGGTTTTTTGAGGGAAAATGACTTTGACTTTGAAAGGTCATATTACAGATGTGTGTGTTAATGCATTCCCTACGCATTGCGCCCAACCAGATCCAAATTGGATCAAAATTGGCCGAGTTATGGCCAGTTGAATATTTTAAGATGGTGGACGACCTTGACCTTTAAGTCTTAAAGGACAACTTTTGTGTACAATTAAGCATGCCGTTAAAATTCCAGATATTGGCCGAAACTTGTTTTTCATAAATTGGCCATTGTATTTTTAAAGTTAAGTCAAGATCACAAATTGAATGTATCATCTTAAAGGGTATTAAAAAGATTTCAACGTTGGCCAATAGTGTTCCGAAGGTTGTTGGCTACTCAGAGTTGTAACTTTCCAAATTTTTACAAAAAAATAAAAAATAAAATAAACCAAAAAATCGTGACCTCGAAAATTTAGGTCAAGGTGACAATTCACATATAAGGTGCAAAACTTTAGTACGTAAGTGTAATGTTGCTAGAATGATGACTTGCAGGCTTTAGCCGTGTCTGAGATTTTGCACATACAATTTTTTTCTTTCGTGTCAAAAGTTTTTTTTTCTGAACGGTCATATGACCTTGACCTTCAAACTTGACGGAGTAGGTTCTACTTAGGTTTTTGTGTGCCCCGGCGCCAGCTATCAATAGAGCTCAACATTATTCCAATCAGTTGAAAACTTTTTGAGTCATGCTAAAAAACGGATTTTTTCAACATGGCCGCCCGATCGGAGAAAAGTAGGTCAGGGTCACTAACCAAACATCTGGTGCATAACTTTAGTATTCATGACACTCTGTAGTGCAAGGACACTCCACAGGGCTTTACTGTCTCGGAAATTTCGCCCATACAAAATTCAAAATTGTAAAAATCGCCAAAATTTGCGAATAATGGCCATATAGCCTTGGTCTTTGATTCAAAACTCATAATATATGTTTCAATACACAAAATGTGGCGAGGGCACCATGGTTTCCACGTGTGGTTTGTTTGACTGGATCGGATTCTAAGTTTTCGAGGGACGGTAAAAAATCCCAAAGTGACAGTATGACCCGATTTCCAGGAAATCTAGGCCAAAGTGACCCGAAAAGTAGGTCTAAAGGACAAGTGTTTGTAGAAAGTGGTTTGGGGTGATTTTTTCCGGAGATGCAAATAATGACCGAGTTATGGCTAAAGCAAAATTGCAAAAATTAAAAAATAATGAATGTGGTTTTGGACTTATGTGAGAAGGGAACTTTAATGGTATAGGTCATTCGTGGGTCTGCGAATTACAGAGGCTTAAAAAGGATGACGAAATGGGCAGACAGGCAAATATCGTTTATTAATAAATCGATGCGTCTGGTAAACCTTAACACCATGAGAATCCATTTCCCATTCATTCATCAATTTATGAAAAAATGGAAAGAATGAATGCATCGGTAAACAATTAGTTAAATATTGATTGTTTAAACAAATTTATTGTTTGTGCCATATCTGTATCGTGGAGGCACGTGAATAGTCTTTTGCTTGTATTATTTCCCCCTTTCTTCGTTCTTGTCCATATCAAGGGATTGTGGTGACAACAACACACACGGGGACGTGAGCTCGTTAAGCAGGCCAAAGTTGAGAAAATCTGTTTCCAAACTGCATATTAAAATACAGCGCGTTAAAGTTGGACCTGTCGTATGTGTATATGCCCATTGTGTTGCATTATGTTTGTATATTTGCGGATTGTCCTCTCGTTTCTAGTTCTATAAAAACGTTCGTGTTCAGTACAAGCCACTCTCAAAGCTCGCGCAGATGACGCTGTGGCCAACCAGGATATATATATACCTATGAGCATCAATTTTGTGGCGATTGATTTTCTCAAATCGATTGTTATTCTAAATTTCATGGATTTTATTTAAAAGCACATTGATGTGTCCCGTTTCTGTATTTTACCGTACGGCAATGCTTGGGAAAATTCGTGATTATGAGCACCACAAGACTATTTATGCTAGCACAGCTGTCTATCTGAGGAATAAGTATGGAGGAGCATGTTAAGCTGGAACCATTTTCACTTTCTGAGAATCGGAAATTGGAAAGCGGTCCTTTTTGTTCCAGTCGGAAATAGAATTAATTTTGCCTTTAGATGAACGGTACCTACTTGTGTGGGTGTGGATGTGAGTGGGTGGTGGGTCGGTGTGTGTATTGTTGAGAAGAGTCCCATTACCATTTGTGGTAGGCCTTTTTGCCTTATATGTGTGGACTATGTTGATGAAAAATGAGCTTCAGACGTGGATCTAAATGTGATAACTTGTCGAATCATGTGCCTGTTTTCCATATGTACAGATCGGTAATCATAATGAGAAAACTTCATTCACAGGGGAGATAAGTTAAAAATCGGAAGTCTGCCAAAGTCACAATCAGATCATCTTAGAATATATGCAACTTATTTCTCTTGTGATATTTGCAGTGAAAATGTTTAATCAAGGAGGCTACACGTGTAGCCTCCTTGGTTTAATGCAATAATGACAATCATAAAACAATAGGTAAGATCAGGATTAGCACTGAAGAGTGTATTCGCCCCAATACAATAACTGAACACCCAAAAATTTGGAGGGCTAGAGCTGTGCATTACCATTGGTTTGCATGTTAAAGTAACCTTAAATAAACTGGCACTTAAGTAGCTGGGGTTGTATGATTTTGTGAAGTATTTAGTTACACATCTACATTTACTGTGCGAAATTTGGTGTCTCCAGCGCAGTTGTTTTCAAGTTATTAAGTTGCAAATTACAATGTAAAGTAATGGGAATACACAGCCCTAGCCTTCTAGTGACTGCAGTGCCCTCTTTTAGACAGGGCTAGAACCTTCTGTTCTTGTCCTTGCTTTTTGTAAGAAGAAATCACTTATGATCTATAAGGCACACGTTAGAGATCTATTCAATGGGTCAGGAGTTAATCAAATACCTGTTATCTTGGCTGAGCTGGCAATATCATTGAATGAGGCCAAAAAATTTGAAGTCTTGGTCAAGTCCAGCTTTTTGCCCTGGAAGTTTCCATGTTCATACAGATATAAATGGTCCGCACCTGTTCATAAAAACAGACTACATTAAGTTAGATCCAATACTTTGGGTCTACCTGGTGTACAAAGCAGATATGACAGAACAGTGTCATACTTCACCACAATTTTTACTTTCGGTGTGCTGTATTTATCTTCTCCTGTCAATTGTTGGTCTCACACTTTGTCTAAGTAGAATCTCGGGCTCCTATTGTTCTCTGCCATTTGCTTGCTGGCAAATCAACGATTAAGATATGTCTCTTCGTGAGAATGATGGCATTCATGATGCACCATTAATTACATGCATAATTATATTTAATGTTTTCTGTGATAAAACGCTGAGGACAGGTTTTGTATATAGTAATATAAAACAAAAGAGGTATCATGATTTTCGACTGTTTGTTTAAAGCAACCCTCAAATGGACTGTGATGCACGAACAAACCACTGAGTGCGGACATGCAGTGGACGCGAGCGTTACTGCCAGGCGACCACTCACTTTCAATTCCTGTAAACTTGACATTATACCTGCAGAGCCTTTCCTTGTAGGCTTTTTGACGACCGGTTTTCTGGTAGCAGGTTTTTTTCTGACGACTGGTGCAAGTTTTCTTGCCGACGAGATCATGTCATTGCCCGGAAAGGCGCTGTACCTGGAGTAGTTACCGGGGCTGAGAATTCTGCTACGCCCGCGGTAATTTCGGTCCTCAAAGACCTGCCATCTGCTTTTACCTGGAACACAATACCAGTACACATTACTACGAAATGTGATTTCTAACTTTAGAATCTCGTATACAATTATCACAAGTACAAAAGTGCTTCGCGCTTTGACCCTTTACTTCTCCCGGTCTTGAAAAACCGAATAAGAACGCCGCCAAATGCGACATGTACACTTTTCTGGCCTTCATGTTAGACCCTCACTGAAATGAATCCCGGGAATATTGGGAAAATATGGCGGAGACATTGTCGAAACCGGGAATATTGTGCAAAATTCAGAAAATATTGGGGTTTTAATGTGGATGTATGGTGGAAATAATGTGGCAATGGTGGAAACATTGTGGACCATGATGAAGACATTGTGGAATTACTGTGGTCACATTGGACAGACCCCGGAAATATTGTGGTAAATCTGGGAAAACTGTGGACTGGACCCCGGGAATATCGTGTACATTGTGGAAATAACGCGGGGCGCTCAATTTTTTGCAAGGTGCAATACCGGATACTATGTGAACAAAGATTTTTTCCTCATGAGTCAAACAAACTTTATAAGGGAAACACTGTGGAAGGACATTTTCGGTCAAAGTTTTATGGCGAGAATATTGTGGACCCGGAGAGTTTGCACAATTTTTTACAAGTCTATCTTAAGTTAAACCCGGAAACTGTGTGTTTCTTTACAAATGTTCAAACTACTTACTGCGGTAAACAAATTTTTAAGTCTAACCTGAGAACAGTGTGGCTCTTTGTAAATTTTCAAAAATGATGTCGGAAACTTTGTGGATAACCATGATTTTCTGAGTCTAGCCCGGGAACTCCGCGCATCTCCTAGAACTGTCAAACTCCATGAAACCGGAAATTCAGAGGATAGCCATGAAATGTCTAAACTAACCCGGGAACTTTGTGGCTCTTTGTACATTTTCAAAATTATGATACTGGGAATTCTATGAATAAGCAATAAGTTTTCAAAAGCCAAACTTGGAACTCTATAGACGACCAAGAAATGTCAATCTCAAATCTCGGAAACTCTGTGGATATACCTTAAATTTTAATTCTATGCCGGGAACTCTCCGGCTCAGTATCTTTGCAAATTTCAAAGTGGAGAGAAGCCCAGGGTTTTGAATTCAGCCAGGATTTTCCCAGCATGCCTTGGGTGCATCGGACGCAAACTCGGAAAAAGGGACCCCGAAAGTAAATGTGGCCCTTGAGTTCATGTCCACTGATACCATGAACAGTGTAGTCATGTCTACATGCCGGGATTTCTGTGGATGCACCGTGGAAATAATGTGCGCTGGTGAAAATTTCGTGGACCAAGGTGACAATCGACAATACTGTGGTCAATGGACTGAACCCGGGAATATTGTAGTGAAACCGGAAATACTGTGTACAGGAACCCTAGAACGATGTGGTTATATTGTGGACATACAGATAACGGGAATATTGTGGTCATTGAAGAAATAATGTGAACTAATGGCGCGACCATTGTGGTCATTGTGGAAATTATGTGAACATACCGGGAATATTGTGGTAAATATGGAAACATTCTGGTCATGTACATGCTGAAGCTGGCAACAATGTGGTCATGTGCACCTCGGGAATACTGTGCTCACAAAAGATGCCAGTAATATTGTGAAATTTCTGTGGTCATTTCTACATTCCGGGAATTGTTTGGTCAAACTGATGCCGGAAACATTATGGTGACAACTGCATTTTATAAAGTGCCACAATAAATTATTCCTGAGGAAACTTCGAGACTATATATATATATATATATATATATATATATATATATATATATATATATATATATTTCAGGAATGGGGATTTACAGTTGGTTGTGCGTTTCCCATTTTCGGCTGGGTGATTGTTGCTGAAGGTTGCTTGTTCGAGACTCGGCCCTTACGTGGTCATAAAACATAATAGAGAGATGTACCTGGCTTTTCATTCATTTCTAAGTCAATTGTGGCACATCCGGGAGACACCAGTATTTCCGGGGTATTTCCACCACGGACATTTCCAAAGATATGTACGCTATATTTCCCCCCCCCCCCCCCAAATTCCCGGGATGCATTTTGGGATGACTGGCTGCACAAAATGCGTGTTTGCTGTTCCCAGTCATACAAAATATTCTAATATTTCTCCATGATGATGCACTGAGTGTAACAAGTTGTAAGAGCAAACACTTATTTCGTGCAG